>JAZGLO010006701.1:2684002-3284002 GCA_036873155.1 Biomphalaria sudanica
CATTGGGTGGCAAGCTGTTTGAGTCTCCACAAAGATCTGTCCCTGGCAATGTCTGAAGCCTTCTCCCACCTGGTGTTCACTGTTCTGAGGTCCTCCATGAACAGTTTGAGAGAACTTACAAAATTTTAATTACAGATTAAACAATTATTAGAAATATTATTCAGATAGAAAAAAAAACGATATACCTACTAGCAAAAGTGGAAATGTCGATATTAGTGTATACTTCTTATTGGCCATCGTTGCGTTATTAGATAAGTATGTCTGTAATTAATGAACCAATTTCACAATACTAAGTGTGATTGGTGTGCTATGTTTGAATGTAAAAAAGCGTGTTACACATCCAATGATTTCTGGTACACAAAAGTTGTTTGTTGTTGTTTTATAACGTGATACTGTTGTAGGTGGTAGTTCGTTGTACTGGCCACATGACACCCTCGTTAACCGTAGGCCACAGATTCAGATGACCTTTACATCCTCTGCCCTATAGAAAACAAGGGGAACTTAGTTACTTTTACTGTTCTGTAAGGCATTATCACATCCATATAACATTGTATTACAGATGTTGCAATTATTCTGTTGTTATATTCCTTTGTTTACATTGTTTTAGAAAATACACTTTTGTTTTTGTGCCCTAACCTAACCCAAGTGCAAATCTTCTATCAACTCACATTGTCTGTCTGTCTGTCTGGTAAAAAGTGCGTACACGTTATCTCTCACATTTACATGAGAAATGTGAAAACGATGGCTTCCATGATTTCAACGATTAGAACAGACCTGAATAGAAAGAGACGGTAGAAGAAAGAGAAGTCGTCTGCTTTGTGACTGGAGCTATTGATGTACCTGTTATGAGTACCACTACCACCTGAACAGATCAAGACAACTTTGGGCCTGCGTCCGAGCCTGAAGCTTTGGACCTTAAAGACCTCTGTCTATCGTCCAGTGTCTACGAAGAGACTTTTAAGCCTGATATCTTCTATCAGGAGTTTAACAAGACCTGTACTTGCGGTGCTTCACGAAGGGAATGCAAATGTCAAGAGATCCACCAACAGGGTCTGAAACCAGTGGACTTCGATACTTCTGTTTTCACCAGCGAGAGTAACATGAACAATGGTGAACCAATTTCAGCTGGGCCCCGATTCAGCACTTAATGAACTTATACACATTCAACATTGCAAGGATGTTTCATGGGCAAACCTTAGTGACACGGCTGACAATGACAATGTGTTTACATTGTGTTCACGTGTGGGTCTACAAGCATGTCATGGGACATCCATCAAGAAGGTCTGCTGAAGCGGCGCCTGTGGCTCCCACATACCGACCTCCGCCTGCACTGACCAACGTCCACTATCTTATAATGAACCTGAATCTGTTCGGGACGAACAGAGATGAGAAAGGGGACAATGTTGTAACTCCACTCCCGCGATGCACTGATGGAGCACTATTCAACACAAGAAGTAAAGAAGACATTGATTCTACAGGACTGTTGTAGATCCGGCTGGAGTGATCTGCAAGTTATTAAAGTCCAGGCTGTCTTGACTCAAGAGAACGTCCTTTGTGCTATCTGAGAACTATGTTGAGGACCTGGGGGCGGCACTGGGAAGTGTTTCGGTGGTCTGTACTGGTATTTAGGTAGAAAAGGACTGGTGTCACTTGAGATAGGACATTCTGGAACTTGATGGCTGAAGTCCATGCCTGTTTGTACTGTAAATAAATACCTCGTTTAGTGTTACCTACTACCTTTCGTTGAGTGCTTGCCTTAAAGTTACAACAATATATTAAAACCAGATTTTTGATGCCACAATTCTTTGACTGAAAATGAAACGCACAGACCAATAGAGGTATTTGTTATTCCCAATACTAGAAAGGAAGTTAATTTCTTTCTTATCAAATTACTTTCAAAGCTTTGCTTTTGGTATCTACGTAATAAAAGCGGGCCATCGAATATGAAAGCAAAAGCATTTCATGTTTACATTCTGGAAAATGTGGTAAATCAAAAGAAGGCGATAAAAAATTAGGGCCAAGTTTTTCTATAAATAAATAAAAAGTTGCATTGAAGTTTGTCTTACCTGTTTGAACCTGTCTTTGAATTGAAAGCGATAACATTTTGAACAGTTTTTCTTTTGGTAGCGAGAACGTTTGACAAAAGTCGGATCAAGTTCTCTGGTGAGATAGTAGAAGTGTGCAACATTGGGCAACATATGGTGAATGTGCTTCAAAGGTCAGTTCTGTATGGTGAATGTGTTTCAATGGTCTGGAGTACCGGATTATGTTGTGTTTTTTTTTTAATTCATTGGTCAGGTCTATATGGTGTATTCTAATTATCAAAAAGTTGTGTATGGATGTTGTATGTTTTAGGTTTGTCTGTTTTGTAGATCGAAACACCTTCATGAAAAATTGCATTATTACAAAGCTTATATCAACTCACTCTGTCTGTCCGTCTGTCTGTTTGTCAGTTTGGCCTAAAATGTGTACATGTTTGTTCCCCACACCCAAACTCCAATGAAGCTCAATTTTGTACAATTAAATCTTTTACCTGAAAACACAAGAATCAATTTTAAAAAAATAAACCTATTAGTTAGCTTACTATCGGTAATTAATTATTTTGTATGGAATCTTGAACAAGGGAAATAAATCGTATTTAACAGATTCACCAAGATACCTTCTTCATCACTCCCCCTTTCCCAACTGGTCCAGACACGGGATAGGATCAGAGCACATTGAGACAGCTAAAAGATAAGCAAAAACAATCGGTACAAATATGTCTACACGCAAAGATTTGTTATGTCTAGGTCAGTCCTACATACACTCACACATAGGTGATACAAACTAATTGATACATACAATCACATAGGTGATCCAAACTAATTGATACATACACTCACACATAGGTGATCCAAACTAATTGATACATACACTCACACATAGGTGATCCAAACTAATTGATACATACACTCACATAGGTGATCCAAACTAATTGATACATACAATCACACATAGGTGATCCAAACTAATTGATACATACACTCACACATAGGTGATCCAAACTAATTGATACATACACTCACACATAGGTGATCCAAACTAATTGATACATACACTCACACATAGGTGATCCAAACTAATTGATACATACACTCACACATAGGTGATCCAAACTAATTGATACATACACTCACATAGGTGATCCAAACTAATTGATACATACACTCACACATAGGTGATCCAAACTAATTGATACATACAATCACATAGGTGATCCAAACTAATTGATACATACAATCACATAGGTGATCCAAACTAATTGATACATACAATCACATAGGTGATCCAAGCTAATTGATACATACACTCACACATAGGTGATCCAAACTAATTGATACATACAATCACATAGGTGATCCAAACTAATTGATACATACAATCACATAGGTGATCCAAACTAATTGATACATACAATCACATAGGTGATCCAAACTAATTGATACATACAATCACATAGGTGATCCAAACTAATTGATACATACAATCACATAGGTGATCCAAACTAATTGATACATACACTCACACATAGGTGATCCTAACTAATTGATACATACAATCACATAGGTGATCCAAACTAATTGATACATACAATCACATAGGTGATCCAAACTAATTAATACATACAATCACATAGGTGATCCAAACTAATTGATACATACAATCACATAGGTGATCCAAACTAATTGATACATACACTCACACATAGGTGATCCAAACTAATTGATACATACACTCACACATAGGTGATCCAAACTAATTGATACATACAATCACATAGGTGATCCAAACTAATTGATACATACACTCACACATAGGTGATCCAAACTAATTGATACATACACTCACACATAGGTGATCCAAACTAATTGATACATACACTCACACATAGGTGATCCAAACTAATTGATACATACACTCACACATAGGTGATCCAAACTAATTGATACATACACTCACACATAGGTGATCCAAACTAATTGATACATACACTCACACATATTTGATCCAAACTAATTGATACATACACTCACACATAGGTGATCCAAACTAATTGATACATACACTCACACATAGGTGATCCAAACTAATTGATACATACACTCACACATAGGTGATCCAAACTAATTGATACATACACTCACACATATTTGATCCAAACTAATTGATACATACACTCACACATAGGTGATCCAAACTAATTGATACATACACTCACACATAGGTGATCCAAACTAATTGATACATACACTCACACATAGGTGATCCAAACTAATTGATACATACACTCACACATAGGTGATCCAAACTAATTGATACATACACTCACACATAGGTGATCCAAACTAATTGATACATACACTCACACATAGGTGATCAAAACTAATTGATACATACACTCACACATAGGTGATCCAAACTAATTGATACATACACTCACACATAGGTGATCCAAACTAATTGATACATACACTCACACATAGGTGATCCAAACTAATTGATACATACAATCACATAGGTGATCAAAACTAATTGATACATACAATCACATAGGTGATCCAAGCTAATTGATACATACACTCACACATAGGTGATCCAAACTAATTGATACATACAATCACATAGGTGATCCAAACTAATTGATACATACAATCACATAGGTGATCCAAACTAATTGATACATACAATCACATAGGTGATCCAAACTAATTGATACATACAATCACATAGGTGATCCAAACTAATTGATACATACAATCACATAGGTGATCCAAACTAATTGATACATACACTCACACATAGGTGATCCAAACTAATTGATACATACAATCACATAGGTGATCCAAACTAATTGATACATACAATCACATAGGTGATCCAAACTAATTGATACATACAATCACATAGGTGATCCAAACTAATTGATACATACAATCACATAGGTGATCCAAACTAATTGATACATACACTCACACATAGGTGATCCAAACTAATTGATACATACACTCACACATAGGTGATCCAAACTAATTGATACATACACTCACACATAGGTGATCCAAACTAATTGATACATACACTCACACATAGGTGATCCAAACTAATTGATACATACACTCACACATAGGTGATCCAAACTAATTGATACATACACTCACACATAGGTGATCCAAACTAATTGATACATACACTCACACATAGGTGATCCAAACTAATTGATACATACACTCACACATAGGTGATCCAAACTAATTGATACATACACTCACACATAGGTGATCCAAACTAATTGATACATACACTCACACATAGGTGATCCAAACTAATTGATACATACACTCACACATAGGTGATCCAAACTAATTGATACATACACTCACACATAGGTGATCCAAACTAATTGATACATACACTCACACATAGGTGATCCAAACTAATTGATACATACACTCACACATAGGTGATCCAAACTAATTGATACATACACTCACACATAGGTGATCCAAACTAATTGATACATACACTCACACATAGGTGATCCAAACTAATTGATACATACACTCACACATAGGTGATCCAAACTAATTGATACATACACTCACACATAGGTGATCCTAACTAATTGATACATACACTCACACATAGGTGATCCAAACTAATTGATACATACACTCACACATAGGTGATCCTAACTAATTGATACATACACTCACACATAGGTGATCCAAACTAATTGATACATACACTCACACATAGGTGATCCAAACTAATTGATACATACACTCACACATAGGTGATCCAAACTAATTGATACATACACTCACACATAGGTGATCCAAACTAATTGATACATACACTCACACATAGGTGATCCAAACTAATTGATACATACACTCACACATAGGTGATCCAAACTAATTGATACATACACTCACACATAGGTGATCCAAACTAATTGATACATACACTCACACATAGGTGATCCAAACTAATTGATACATACACTCACACATAGGTGATCCAAACTAATTGATACATACACTCACACATAGGTGATCCAAACTAATTGATACATACACTCACACATAGGTGATCCAAACTAATTGATACATACACTCACACATAGGTGATCCAAACTAATTGATACATACACTCACACATAGGTGATCCAAACTAATTGATACATACACTCACACATAGGTGATCCTAACTAATTGATACATACACTCACACATAGGTGATCCAAACTAATTGATACATACACTCACACATAGGTGATCCAAACTAATTGATACATACACTCACACATAGGTGATCCAAACTAATTGATACATACACTCACACATAGGTGATCCAAACTAATTGATACATACACTCACACATAGGTGATCCTAACTAATTGATACATACACTCACACATAGGTGATCCAAACTAATTGATACATACACTCACACATAGGTGATCCAAACTAATTGATACATACACTCACACATAGGTGATCCAAACTAATTGATACATACACTCACACATAGGTGATCCAAACTAATTGATACATACACTCACACATAGGTGATCCAAACTAATTGATACATACACTCACACATAGGTGATCCAAACTAATTGATACATACACTCACACATAGGTGATCCAAACTAATTGATACATACACTCACACATAGGTGATCCAAACTAATTGATACATACACTCACACATAGGTGATCCAAACTAATTGATACATACACTCACACATAGGTGATCCAAACTAATTGATACATACACTCACACATAGGTGATCCAAACTAATTGATACATACACTCACACATAGGTGATCCAAACTAATTGATACATACACTCACACATAGGTGATCCAAACTAATTGATACATACACTCACACATAGGTGATCCAAACTAATTGATACATACACTCACACATAGGTGATCCAAACTAATTGATACATACACTCACACATAGGTGATCCAAACTAATTGATACATACACTCACACATAGGTGATCCAAACTAATTGATACATACACTCACACATAGGTGATCCAAACTAATTGATACATACACTCACACATAGGTGATCCAAACTAATTGATACATACACTCACACATAGGTGATCCAAACTAATTGATACATACACTCACACATAGGTGATCCAAACTAATTGATACATACACTCACACATAGGTGATCCAAACTAATTGATACATACACTCACACATAGGTGATCCAAACTAATTGATACATACACTCACACATAGGTGATCCAAACTAATTGATACATACACTCACACATAGGTGATCCTAACTAATTGATACATACACTCACACATAGGTGATCCAAACTAATTGATACATACACTCACACATAGGTGATCCTAACTAATTGATACATACACTCACACATAGGTGATCCTAACTAATTGATACATACACTCACACATAGGTGATCCTAACTAATTGATACATACACTCACACATAGGTGATCCTAACTAATTGATACATACACTCACACATAGGTGATCCTAACTAATTGATACATACACTCACACATAGGTGATCCTAACTAATTGATACATACACTCACACATAGGTGATCCAAACTAATTGATACATACACTCACACATAGGTGATCCAAACTAATTGATACTATTACACTTAATATAAGCTTTTTTTTCTAAAGAATTTTTTTATTTTTATGTTTCTCTTGATTTTCAGTCTATTATCTGTAAAGATGGCCCCTAAAAAGTCAACTGTAAAAAAAGGTTTGATTATTGGCGGCGTCATTACGGGTACTGCGACAGTTACAGCAATTGGGGCGGTACTTGTAGCGCCTGTTGTAGTAGGTGCTCTTGGATTTGGAGCAGCTGGTATAGCAGCTGGAAGTGTTGGCGCTAGCATGATGTCGGCCGCTGCTACTTCAGGGTAAGACTATTTCTTGAATCTACACGGCAGAAGTTTGTATCAAAGTATCTCAATTCTGACGACAACTTACATTTCACAGTCTTTTGTGACTTGTCAATGTCTGATTTGAGAGCTATGGCACATTGAATATGTTACGACAGGCGTGAAACTAAATCATCACCACTATCAACAAAGCTTCGTCAGCGTTGAAAGTAGCTTCACGATCTATATGCTGTCAAAGCTTCATTCTGGATTGTTTTTAAGACCAAGATTCTACAACTGTTTCTAAGAATCTTCCTCCATTGGTTCCGCGAACCTTGAACTTTTTCTGTGGCGATAATATTCCAATACTGTTGCCTTGTGTTCCTGATTGATTGATTATTAAGATATATATATTATTATTATATATATATACATATATATATATAAAGAGAAAGAGGGAGAGACAGAGAGATTTTTATTGGAAAAAAAAACTGTCTTTTTTAATTTTTTTTCTTTCCTGAAGTAGAAAAAGGTGAATATATTTTTTACAAAGCTTATATCAACTCCCTATCTGTCTGGTAAAAAAGTTTGTACACTTTATTTTTGCCACATTTATTCTCGGATCAAGTTGAAACTTTGGACAATTATTCATTGCCGAAGACAAGATATGAATAAAAATATGAATTAAATAATTAATTAATCACTGATAATTATTTTGTATGATACCAACAAGGGTGGTTAATCCTTCAGTATTCACAGATATGTCTAAATATGTAAGGTATGGTCCCCTTTGATAATTGTACACTTCATTTCTACACCTATTCTAGGATAAAAGTTGAAATGTTAAATAATTATTTACTGTACCTAACAAAACATGAATCGGTTTTAAAAAAAATAATTGGTCAATTTATTATTCGTAATTATTTTGTTTAATTTCGAAAAAGGGAAATAGTTTCTACATTATTTAAGGATATAAGTTTTTTTTATTTACTTGTTTATGTCTTTCAGTCAAGTTGACATTTTAAAAGCGCTTACAAACAGGAAACAGCTGTTTGAGTATTGTAGAGATTGCATGTAACAAGTTGGAAGCAAGCACTCAATTTGAAAACAAAATATAAAAGTCTTTGATCCCCAGGTTATGAGAATCTGGTTACCAAATGCTATATTTAAATTTATATTAAATATCACCCAGACTTAAGAGTATTTAGCCCTCGACAATCTCAAACATAAACACAAATCTATAGGACAAATTGTTCCATGTGGCACTGAAATTAATCTCTCAAGTAGAGGGTAGAGTTTGTGCAGTCTGTCTATCCGTCTCGGAAATATGGATCTCAGAAATAAACTTTTCTTTTTTCATTCAACAGAATTGGAATGGGTATTGTTTCCGTTCTACAGTCTGTCGGAGCTGTTGGGTTTGGAGTAGCAGCCAATGCGCTGATTGGTGTAGGTGGTGCCGCCGTGGGTGGTGGAGTGGCTGCAGCTGCTGGAGCCGCAGTCGTTAAAACCAAGAAAAATAAAGACTCTAACAGTGCCGATGCAGCAACAAGCACAGAACCGGAAACAGATGAAATACCTAGCAAGCAGAAGTATGAGAACGTTATGTGGAGACGCAGAAGGAACAAGAGTAGCCCAGAGAATATTATTAGGTCAGATACTGTTGGTTATCTCCCAAGGTGTGAAGATGATGATAACTTAGACAGCGGCGATGAAATAATATTTGGCGGAGAACTCAGTTTAAATTAAAGTTTATGCACTTGACACATTTATCTAGATTTCTCTATAAAAATGACTTTGTATTGCTTAGTTCTCAAATATGAAAAGAGCAAATGGTCTGACTAGATTTATATCTATAAATAGTAATGTGACAGTCTGGGACGCTAATAGGGTAATTGGAAATGAGAAATATTTGTGTCTGCTCTACTTCTCAAAGTCTTCATTTAAACATTAAGAAACAAGCTATTTCCTGTAAAACTTCTCCAATCACAGATACCTAACACAAGATGTACTCGGTTATCGAACAGATAATTACAACAACAACTAGTCCTGACGTAAATGTACACTATTTGTCATTGAAAGACTTGAACCGGAAGTGTATGTCTATTACCACAACGCTTTTACATTTAGACGTTTGTCTAATGAATTCAAAACTAAAACACAAATCTCTGCTACTTCCTGAGATAAACGTGTAACGCAATGGACGACGTTTCCTGGATGTTCCCGAACAATTGATGAGCTTTTTTTTGTTATTTGGTTTCACGATGAGCAATACATTTCAAGGAAGTCACACATTTTTATTTGGATTTAGAATCATAATAAACTACTTTTGAAACCTGCACTTTTTATGATATTTAATTTACAATGTTTCCTTTCTTCGTCACGTGACTTTCTACTATTTATACCTCTAAACTGTAAGCTTGAAAAGTAGCCTTTAAAAAAGTTATACAAAAACGTTTTATTTTTTTCAACTTATATTTTGTGTGTGAAGAAAAAAAAAGGAACTATCATGAAATGTGTGCTTGCATGTACTGTGACATTGACATTGTTAATCGGATTTGGAATTAACTCAAATGCAAAGCCTCTATTCTGTGTAATGGACAACGACATTTTCTTGGTAATCTTTCATTTTTTTCTCGTTTTAATCTTATGTTGTAAAATTTCATGCTAGTAAAAAAAAATTCACTTACAGAAATAAAATGACTTTCAAACTGTTGCCAGAAAGCAAGTAGAGAAAGTGTATATGTCAGTCCCAGGCCACATTGTCTAGCGAATGCAAGAATGTGGGTAATGTCCAATGTTAATAGATCTTGAATCAAACCATCGTCTTTTAAGACGTTTCAAAATATAGATTAAACACATTCAACAGAAATGTGTTATTTTTGTGTTCTAAATTGTAAGATCGGTCGTAGAAATGTGTTTGTATTTTCAGCTCTTGATTTGTCCTTAAGTTTTTTACTTCCCAGAAAGCTTTTAAGAAAAAGTTCAGTCAAAATAAAACGTAAGAAAACAGTTCAGACAAAATAAAACGTAAGAAAAAAGTTCAGACTAAATAAAACGTAAGAAAACAGTTCAGACAAAATAAAACGTAAGAAAAAAGTTCAGACAAAATAAAACGTAAGAAAACAGTTCAGACAAAATAAAACGTAAGAAAAAGTTCAGACAACATAAAACGTAAACAAAAGTTCAGACAAAATAAAACATAAACAAAAGTTCAGACAAAATAAAACGTAAGAAAAAAGTTCAGACAAAATAAAACGTAAGAAAAAAGTTCAGACAAAATAAAACGTAAGAAAAAAGTTCAGACAAAATAAAACGTAAGAAAAAAGTTCAGACAACATAAAACGTAAACAAAAGTTCAGACAAAATAAAACATAAACAAAAGTTCAGACAAAATAAAACATAAGAAAAAAGTTCAGACAAAATAAAACGTAAACAAAAGTTCAGACAAAATAAAACGTAAGAAAAAGTTCAGACAACATAAAACGTAAACAAAAGTTCAGACAAAATAAAACATAAACAAAAGTTCAGACAAAATAAAACGTAAGAAAAAAGTTCAGACAAAATAAAACGTAAGAAAAAAGTTCAGACAAAATAAAACGTAAGAAAAAAGTTCAGACAAAATAAAACGTAAGAAAAAAGTTCAGACAAAATAAAACGTAAACAAAAGTTCAGACAACATAAAACGTAAACAAAAGTTCAGACAAAATAAAACATAAACAAAAGTTCAGACAAAATAAAACGTAAGAAAAAAGTTCAGACAAAATAAAACGTAAACAAAAGTTCAGACAAAATAAAACGTAAGAAAACAGTTCAGACAAAATAAAACGTAAGAAAACAACAAATCCTCAAATCTTTTTACGTTTTTACTTTTTTTACATTTTTTGTTATGAAAACTCTTTCACTTGTATAAACCAATAGGATATGTGGATTCAAAATGTCACTTGTAAAAACCAATAGGATATGTGGATTCAAAATGTCACTTGTATAAACCAATAGGATATGTGGATTCAAAATGTCACTTGTATAAACCAATAGGATATGTGGATTCAAAATGTCACTTGTATAAACCAATAGGATATGTGGATTCAAAATGTCACTTGTATAAACCAATAGGATATGTGGATTCAAAATGTCACTTGTATAAACCAATAGGATATGTGGATTCAAAATGTCACTTGTATAAACCAATAGGATATGTGGATTCAAAATGTCACTTGTATAAACCAATAGGATATGTGGATTCAAAATGTCACTTGTATAAACCAATAGGATATGTGGATTCAAAATGTCACTTTTTTTAATGGAAAAAAAGTTTGTAATTGATATTCCAATGTAGCTTTTTTTTAAGACATGAAAAGATAAATGTTAAGTTTTGGGCTGGCTGAATCAGCCAGGACAAGCAAGATTCAGGGAGACAATTGCATACGACAGACAAAGATACAGACAAAATCACTATATTATTGCATTATAATTATTAGACATTTATTAATTTATCTTAGAAAATTATCAGCAAAATAAAATATTTTGAAACAAAAAAAAAAAATCTTTCATTAGCAGTTGAAACATTAAGACAAGGAATGCTTTAAACAATAAAATAGTATGACTTAGTATGACATATACAACAGTGACAGCATCATGGAAATAAACATCTTCTTTGTTCATTGGTACAGATAAGCCAACACAGAAAGCACAGAAGCGTGGAATAGTACATATAGTTTACACAACTAAAATTGTACTATGATGTCATTACTGGGTGAATTAGTCCAAGTGTTGAATAGAATATCGCTGAGCAAGCGGGAACATCGAGTAACACAGATTTGCTCGAGAGAGAAATAAGGAGACAAGAAATGTTTCAGTAACAAGTCAATATTCTAACCCTAAAACCTCTTCTTCTTCTTCGTTCTCATTGTTATGTTGGAGTGTTCAGATGAGTAGACCTATACATGAGATGAACTGCGCAGTGGTTTCCAAATCAGGGAGCTCTCCATATAGTTTTCTTTCTATTGGGGTGATTTGGGGCCAATGTTTTATACGGGCCTCTTGGTAAAGAGAGCAGTTTTGGAGGACGTGGTCGGCATTCTCTGGTGATACTCCACATGGGCAGATTTCACTGGTTCCAATTTTGAGCTTCCGGTACATGTGTTGTCGCATTCTGTTGTGTCCGGTCCTGAGTCGAAAGATTAGACGTTGGTCTTGTCGGGATAGCTTATAGTAAGCGTCTTTCTTGTGATTTGGATGAGAGCTCGTCCATTTCTCATGTATTTTATTTACAATTAATTTCTTCAATTCTTCTGGATAGAGTGCAGAGTTTATTAGTGAGTTAGTTCTCCCACTCTTGGCGAGTGTGTCAGCCCTCTCATTTCCTTCAAGTTCAAAATGAGCTGGTAAGTGCTGTTCTGAGGTTTGTGATATAAGAGGAGTCAGAGTTTTGCAAGCTTTGGAAGGTTGTTTTCGCATCGGTTAGAAAGACAATCTGACTGTGTGGGGAACTTGGATGATTTGTTAGCATGGTAGCAGCTAGTGCTAGTGGTTCCCTTTCTGCTCTGTGACTGTCAGAGAGCTATCCAGTTGCAATGGATTTTTCTAGTTTTCCTCCATCTGGCCATTCGATAAGTATTAAAGCTCCTCCATTTGTGGTGGTTTTATGGGATGAGCCATCCGTGTAAACTCTGATCCACTGATTGCTAGGATAATTGATATGTAGAAAACAGTTCACTATTTCCTTGAGCTCTGTTGGTCTGTAATCAGATTTTCTTTTTATGTTTTCAATATGGTCCCTTATAGTAGGAAGAGGGCTTTCGTCCAAGGGTGGAGATTCATTATAGTGTATCGAGGATTCCAGAGTAATTTTCACTAAAACCTCTTAAATAAGCCTCGTTTACTGTAGTCATGTAAGAGTGTCAAACAATTGGAAGGGAAATACTTTAGTCCGACTCCAAATGAGATCATTTGTTAGAGAAGGCCTGAACACTAACCTGCAACGTCACAACCTGTGGGCAGTTTAGACCTGTGACGCGGCAACAAACGATTCGTCTAAACTGCCCACAGGTTGTGACGTTGCATGTCATTGTTCAGGTCGTTCGAAACCATTTTACTAGTAAACATCTAATTTCGTAAAATTTTATTACTAAAATTTAAATAGATTTTGTAATACACTTTCTAGTAAAAATCATTGTTGCAGTTAAAATTAAACTGCATTGAATTTCAAAGTACTTCTTCCTACTTTTAATAAATATTGTCGTCCCCCTCCAACCCCCGCCCCCCAAAATAAAAAATAAAAAAATAATATCTACCTTTTATGAAAATCTCGCTCGGAAATCAATTATTTGAGATCGATTATTTGAAATCAATTATTTGAAATCAATTATTTGAAATCAATTATTTGAAATCGATTATTTGAAATCAATTATTTGAAATCAATTATTTGAAATCGATTATTTCAATAAAATTGCGGCACTATGAAACGAAGTTTTGTTGTAATTTTTTGTTGTGTTTCAGCTTGGCACCAAATATAATCCGGACAACTGCACCTCTTGTACCTGCCACCTTAACGGACAGATCGCGTGTGACGTAACAGAGTGCCCGTGGACATTTTGTCTCAACCCAGTCAAAGTAGACGGACAGTGTTGCCCAAGCTGCAGAAGTGGCTATAGTACTGAGTTCTGGACATCCTTAATAGCTTCATCGTACTGGTAGCACATGTAGTTTTGGAAATCAAAGTGTCTATGTCAAAATGTAAAGGCTTAGCTTGTACACATAAGACTATGTCATTACGTTATGTCAAGTTTAAGGAAGAATGCAATGTTACATTACTTGTATGTAGGTGTGTAATAAATAACAGTATACAAATGGAGTGTGTATTATCACACAAACACAGAGGCGACCCCCATTGGATCCACCTATTTGCAAGGAATATTCAAGACATGATTTTGTTTTTATTGTCCAAAGTAATAAAATTTCAAGGATTCATTTGGCTTTGCTTTTAACTTAATAACTAACGAATAATCTATTATTGATCAAGACATTTTTAGACATTACATTTTTAGACTACTACCGTATCAGGAAACGGATGTAACTAGGGACAATGAAACGGATGTAACTAGGGACAATGAAACGGATGTTAGGGACAATGAAACGGATGTAACTAGGGACAATGAAACGGATGTAACTAGGGACAATGAAACGGATGTAACTAGGGACAATGAAACGGATGTAACTAGGGACAATGAAACGGATGTAACTAGGGACAATGAAACGGATGTAACTAGGGACAATGAAACGGATGTTCTTTGAGCTGTATAACAGCTGACATGATGGAAGTCTATCAACAGGTAACAAATAGATTCACTCGGTTAGCATCCGGAAAGTGTTAGCCTTTTGTTACGTTTATAAACTGACCTTCCTTTCAATTCATTGAGTTTATAGTTGTGTGTATTTCTTAGTTGTAGTGTTTTTATTAATTTTTAAAAAATATAATATAAAAAAAATTAGGAGCAAATAAAATAGTATTTATGACCTTTGACTCGATATATGTTGCCTCTCATGGGGAGAAAATGTCGAAAGACTTTAACTAGGTAGATGCTGCTTTTACCAGTAGAATGTTTTAATCAAGGAATAAATTTGGGAGATTTATTAAAATACATGCTAAAGATGTATTCTCAATTTTAGACAAAAATAGTTTTCGATTGAAATGGCAATGTCTTCGATTCTGAAGATTAAGGATGAGTGTCGTGTTTCACATGGTCACGCAGAACCAGTTGAGACCTGTATATTTTCCAGCAACTGGTGCAGTCATAGCAAGTCTGTCTACAAGGGCTTTCATCTGGGCCTCAAATATGTGTCCCGCGGCATTCGTGAGAGCTCTCCCACTGGCTTTTTCAGATACCATCTGCCGCTACTTTTCCAATGACAGCAACATAGCGCCTGAATTTATCTTTATAGTGGTTATGGGGGGGGGACCCTCTGTTACGCCTTAAGAGTGGTCTTGGTCTGCACAATTCCCTTTCCACAATGAAAAACCCTAGTGCAGACTGGATACCTAACTGTAGATCACACTAGCTTGATGATACTGCCCTGATATCAGATTAGATACCTTGCGAATGTATAGGGGAAAGACATTACTTGTGGTGAGTGTACAATTAATTTTTACATTTAGTAAGAGTTATTGTACCTACATGAGATCCAATCGCTGTAACATTTGTGTACAGGATAGAAAACTAAATCTCTTTTTCTCATATTCTACATCAAAATTGAAGCTGTTCCAGTAAATAAAGTGCAGACGTAAAACAATGTCTCTCAAACTCCCCCCCCCCCAAAAAAAAAATTCAAAGAAAAAAAATAATACCAATATCGCGCCCCCTTTTCCGCACCCTAGGAGTAGCGCCCCATAGAAAGCAAAGAACATACAAAATAGGAAAAGTTATATTATTATAAACTAAAAAATATATATAATCTAGATCTAGATGTAGCAAAATAAATGTGTACACAGTAAGTATAATAGTTTTACTCAACTACAATTCAGTGAATTAAAATCTGCAATCAGATTAGTTAATAGTAAAAGATTTTTCATTGAAAACGCGATTATTCTTGTAGATGCCTAATGACAAATTGTCACTGTGAATACATCATATTTAACGTGAGTGGAAGTCTCCTGTAGTATTAAAATAAACATAACAGTAATTTATAAAACAGATCAAAGAATGCAATAAATAATTAGTTTTATATAAAAAAATGTTTGATAGCTAAAAAAAAATAATTTTAAATACAGAAAATTATATTTGCTTTTTTTAAAATCTTTTGACACACGTCAGCATGTGGCGCCCCTCTGAGAGTTGGGCCCGGGGCATCATGTTCCCTTACCTCCCATTACTAAGCCTATGGCTTTGTCCTAGCCCTACGAACACTAATTGTATTTTTTTTCTAGCCCCATGAGTACCACTTCTCAACAGAAATATTTCCACATCACTGTGACCTTGATGTCGCTCGTAGGTTGGGTTCTTTCAATGCCACCAATAATGTAATTTGTCTTAGTGAGAAGTCAGCCGCAATAGTATAGTAGATATATACTACTGGAATCAACTTGGTTTTAACCAACCAGTATTTCTTGTAAAAGTGTATGAGTTCAGTGGTCTGGTTGTTGTCGCATAGTTTGTACATCATTTGTAAACATTTTCCTTTTAATTGTTCAAGACAAAAGAATAAAATAAGGTAAACGTTCTGTCAGAGGATTACTCTTGGAGTTTGGAAGTCTAAAGCTTTTACCACTTCAAACCAAATTATCTTAATGCAAAAGTTTAAAAAGGGAGATAATCTAAATTATTTTTTATTTCATTTCAATTTCATTGTGCAGGATGCTTGCCCTTTTTATTTAAATTGTAAAACATGAGTCAAAGCACTAGCATATGCTATAAGGAAAAAATTCAAAGACTTTGTAATTACCCCACTCAAGCAGCTATAAATAAATGTTTGTTTGTAAAATGTTTGACATGGTTCGTATGTTCCTTCAGAGTTGAAGATAATTTACTTCCTAGTCCACACCTCCCGCAGGACGACGGGGGATGGGAACGGACAGGTTTTGAACCCTCGACCATCGATAAATCCGAACGACAGTCCAGCGCGCAAACCGCACGACCAGAGGGCCATCCTGTGTATGCATCACCTTTGACTAAATGCTGAGCCAGAGAAAAACTGAGAACAAGGTTGGACGGTAGAAAATGTGTTCATATTAATCTTTTGTTTATTATGAGTTTTGTTCATATATCAAGGAGATGTAAGTAAAAATATCTAATGCAGTGATGGGCCAACTTTTAGGTGAGCGGGCTAAAAACTTAACTTTTCTACCATTTTCTACCATCCAACGAGCAAGAATTTGTCCGTCTGTCCGTAACGCTTTGTTCTCGAAAGTGTACCATAATGTTGTAAAGCTAAACATAGTACAGTTGTAGTGCCAGCTTCAAAGATGAGACGACTAAGCCTATAAGAAAGCAAAACAAGGCTTCTTAATGGATGCAAATTAACTTTTATTGCTCTGGCCGGGAAAATTAGAGACAGCCCAACAGCTATGTCACAATCCAAACATTTTTCCTCAAAGGACTGTTTTATGGCCAATATTCGCACGGCTAATGTGGTAAAAATGGAGGCCTTGTGACTCTAGTCTCCAGACTCTTGGGATATGGGTCACCAGTAATAGGAATCTGGTTCCTTGGATCTCTCCTACTTGTTCTAACAGGCCTTTCAAAATTACATTAAATCCCTAGTTTTTCTTTCTTCTACAAAGCTTATATATCAACTCCGTCTGTTTCGTCTACAAAGCTTATATATCAACTCCGTCTGTTTCGTCTACAAAGCTTATATATCAACTCCGTCTGTTTCTTCTACAAAGTTTATATATCAACTCACTCCGTCTGTTTCTTCTACAAAGTTTATATATATAACTCACTCCGTCTGTTTCTTCTACAAAGCTTATATATCAACTCACTCCGTCTGTTTCTTCTACAAAGCTTATATATCAACTCCGTCTGTTTCTTCTACAAAGTTTATATATATAACTCACTCCGTCTGTTTCTTCTACAAAGCTTATATATCAACTCACTCCGTCTGTTTCTTCTACAAAGTTTATATATATAACTCACTCAGTCTGTTTCTTCTACAAAGCTTATATATATAACTCACTCCGTCTGTTTCTTCTACAAAGCTTATATATATAACTCACTCCGTCTGTTTCTTCTACAAAGCTTATATATCAACTCACTCCGTCTGTTTCTTCTACAAAGTTTATATATATAACTCACTCCGTCTGTTTCTTCTACAAAGCTTATATATATAACTCACTCCGTCTGTTTCTTCTACAAAGCTTATATATCAACTCACTCCGTCTGTTTCTTCTACAAAGCTTATATATCAACTCAGTCTGTTTCTTCTACAAAGCTTATATATCAACTCACTCCGTCTGTTTCTTCTACAAAGCTTATATATCAACTCAGTCTGTTTCTTCTACAAAGCTTATATATATAACTCACTCCGTCTGTTTCTTCTACAAAGCTTATATATCAACTCACTCCGTCTGTTTCTTCTACAAAGCTTATATATCAACTAACTTAGTCTGTTGGAACACTATTTATCTCCCACACCAATTCACGAATCAAATTGAAACCTTAAACAGTTATTCATTGGCGTAGACAATACATGAACGAATTTAAAATAATTAACTAATTAGTCAATAAATTACTGGTAATATATCTAATTAATATATTTGATACCGACAAGGGAAATCAATACTCAGTATTCACAGACATGGGTAAATTTGTAGGGTTTTGTACCCTTAGATAATTGCACACCCAATCTCGGATCAAATTGAAACTTTTAACAATTATTTATTTTACTTAACAAAACTTAAAACCAACTTACAAAATTAAGAAGTAAATTACTTATTGATAATTAATTATTTTGTTTGATATCGTAAAAGGGAAATAGCTTCTACATTATTAGGAGTTTAAAAAGGGATTTGTATATGTTTACAAAGTTGATATCAACTCCCTCTGTCTGTCTGTTCAATACAAAAGTTTGTACACGTTACTTCTCCCAATCTCGGATTCAGCTGAAATTGGACACAATTATTTCTTTTACTTGATAAGGCGAGAATCTATATAAAAAAAAACTAATACAAAATTAACTTATTAGTCAATCAACTATTGGTAATTAATTATTTTGTATGGTATCGCATAAGCGAAAGAAATCGTACTTGACACATTTGGTGGTGTAAGTTGAATTGTCCCCTTGAGGAGGCTTAAGCCCTGTGTAAACACGTTTTTTATGCATTTAAAAAGCGATCATGGTTACATTTACAAGATACCTCTATCTCCCCCACCCCCTTTCTCCCACCGTATAAAGACAACAGATAGGATCATAGCGCATTATCAAAGCTAACAACAGTTGTAATCACATTTATTTTTGGTAATCTGGAAGTATTACAAATTTAATCACATGACTGATCCAAACTTATTGATCCAATTACACTAAATATAAGCTTAATTGTTTAAAGTATTTGTATGTTTTCTTGTTCTTGTTTAAATCACTCAGATGACTTTCATGTTGTTACAAAAAATATCTACTCCAATTAGATCATTAAAGGTTTATTTACTTCTGGGGTGGATTCGTTTGTTTTGTCTGTTTGTTTGTTGTTCTTTGATATATATGTTTGAAAACAGAACCATAAAGAAGAGCTCCTAGACTGACTGATTAAAGATAGACATGCTAATGATAGACATGTTAATGATAGATATGTTAATGATAGATATGTTAATGATAGATATGTTAATGATAGACATGTTAATGATAGACATGTTAATGATAGACATGTTAATGATAGACAAGCTAATGATAGACATGTTAATGATAGACTTGTTAATGATAGATATGTTAATGATAGACATGTTAATGATAGATATGTTAATGATAGATATGTTAATGATAGATATGTTAATGATAGATATGTTAATGGTAGACAAGCCAATGATAGACATGTTAATGATAGACATGTTAATGATAGACATGTTAATGATAGATATGTTAATGATAGATATGTTAATGATAGATATGTTAATGATAGACATGTTAATGATAGATATTTTAATGATAGATATGTTAATGATAGATATGTTAATGATAGATATGTTAATGATAGACATGCTAATGATAGATATGTTAATGATAGATATGTTAATGATAGACATGCTAATGATAGACAAGCCAATGATAGACATGTTAATGATAGACATGTTAATGATAGACATGTTAATGATAGATATGTTAATGATAGATATGTTAATGATAGATATGTTAATGATAGATATGTTAATGATAGATATGTTAATGATAGATATGTTAATGATAGACATGCTAATAATAGATATGTTAATGATAGATATGTTAATGATAGACATGTTAATGATAGACATGTTAATGATAGATATGTTAATGATAGATATGTTAATGATAGACATGTTAATGATAGATATGTTAATGATAGATATGCTAATCTTATCTTATCTTATCTTATATAATACAGACGTTACTTCAAAAAAGAAGATGATTACATCCTACGCGTCATGCATTTAGTCATGCATATTAACCAATGACTTAAATTCTGCCAAGTCACTGGTTTTTCTGGCTAGCTCAGGCAACCCATTCCATGCTCTAATAGCACTAGGGAAGAAGGAGTATTTGTACAAATTTGTCCTAGCATATGGGACGAGGAATGTTCCTTTATTTTTGTGTCTTTCAGAGTATTTTATTAAATTTTGTTTTTGTATTTGAAGATTATGGTTCAGTGTTTTTGTATAATTGCTACTTTACTTTTGAGTCTTCTGTCCTGAAGGCTTTCTAAATTTAGTGATTTTACTAATGGTGTTACCCTAGTCAAATGTGAATATTCGTTTGTTATGAATCTCACTGCTCTTTTTTGTGTTTGTTCCAGTTTCTTAATGTTTTCTTGAGTTGAGGGGTCCCAAACGGAGGATGCATATTCTATTATTGGCCTAAACAAGGTTAAATAACATTTTAGTTTTATGTTCTTATTTGATTTATAAAAATTTCTTTAAATAAACCCTTATGCTTTGTTGGATTTTTTTATAGTTTCATCAATATGTGGATTCCATGACAGTTTTTCATTTATTATAACACCTAGGTATTTTGAGTTTGTAGTCTGTGTTACTGGTTTGCCATGAATAAGATAAGTGGAATTAATTTGTTTTACTTTTTTTTGTTACTCTTAACAACTGACATTTTTCTGGGTGGAAAGACATGCTCCAATTTGATTCCCATTTCTGTAATTCATCTAATTCTCTTTGTAAAATACCTGTGTCTTGTTTTGTTTTTATTGTTCTATATATTATGCAATCGTCTGCAAATAATCTGACTTTTGTTCCTGAACTAATGCAATTTGGTAAATCATTTATGTAAATTAAAAATAGTAGTGGACCCAAGACTGTTCCTTGAGGTACACCTGAGTTTACTGTTATTGGTGTTGATTTAGAGCCATTTATTATTACAGTTTGTTCTCTCCCTATCAGAAAATCTTTAATCCACTGATGCAGTGGACCGTTAATGCGGAAATATTTTAATTTTTTAAGCAAACTATGGTGGTGAACTAATGATAGATATGTTAATGATAGATATGCTAATGATAGACATGTTAATGATAGATATGTTAATGATAGATATGTTAATGATAGATATGTTAATGATAGATATGTTAATGATAGTTATGCTTATGATATATGCCAATGAAAGACATGCTAATGATAGACAAGCCAATGATAGACATGTTAATGATAGACATGTTAATGATAGATATGTTAATGATAGATATGTTAATGATAGATATGCTAATGATAGATATGTTAATGATAGATATGTTATGATAGATATGTTAATGATAAATATGCCAATGATAGACATGCTAATGATAGACAAGCCAATGATAGACATGTTAATGATAGACATGTTAATGATAGATATGTTAATAATAGATATGTTAATGATAGATATGCCAATGATAGACATGCTAATGATAGACAAGCCAATGATAGACATGTTAATGATAGACATGTTAATGATAGATATGTTAATAATAGATATGTTAATGATAGATATGCTAATGATAGATATGTTAATGATAGATATGTTAATGATAGATATGTTAATGATAGATATGCTAATGATAGATATGTTAATGATAGATATGTTAATGATAGATATGTTAATGATAGATATGTTAATGATAAATATGCTAATGATAGACATGTTAATGATAGATATGTTTATGATAGATATGTTAATTACAGATATGTTAATGATAGACATGTTAATGATAGATATGCTAATGAAAGACATGTTATTTCGATGTTATGCTTATGAGAACTGGAGATGGGCCTACTTCACAAGACTGTAATATTAATATCAAGACAAATGTCAAGACATATTATATTTGAAACAGTTCATCACTGCCAAACACTTGCCTTAAGCTACTGAATTCAAGAGGCAATGGTTATCAGCATCCTTTACATCCGTGTCACTTTCCGAAGTGTGACCGTGACATTGACCGAGCGGACTCAACGTCCTGCATCTCCAGCTGGTCCACTTAGTGTCCAGTTGGTCCACTTAGTTGTTGACGTAACCACTTCAAGATGATACTAATTGAAACACGGATTTAATGTAAAGATAACGCCGTACTTGGCGCAGAATACGAAAAGATGTATACAAGACTAGAGACGGGACGGACAAAGTGAAAGGTCTGTTTTAAAAGTGACAAAATATGCAGGTCAAGGTTGGGTCTCTTATACCGTTGGGAATATTTTATCTTGCCTTCGTCTTCATCAATCCATTACAGAGGTATGTCCTATGCGTACATCACATCTAGTATCGACCATTGCCGCCTCCTGCTTTATTATTGTTATTTTGACCTGCATTTATTTTATTTGGATGAATAGTGCGCTCTAGATGCCTGGAAAATCTATTTACCATGTCTCGCGAGAAAACACTTCGATATCGGCCAATCTCTTTTACAAAGCTATCTGTATGGTAAAAGTGTGTCCACGTTATTTCTCCGACGCCCAATCTCAGATCAAAATGAAACTTTGCACAATTATTTCTTTGACCTGATCAAACAAGAATCACTATACAAAAAAATAATAGTTAAGTAGCTCATTAACTATTGGTAATTCAATATTTTGTTAGGTATCTAGAACCAGGAGGGAAAGAAATTGTCCTTCACTAAATGGATGGTATAAGCTGCATTAGTACCTTATATTTATAGGTCGCTGCTCTAAATTGAAAGAAACAATTTTAAATATACAATCTGCTCCATTCATAAGTACTATGAGTTCGAATTCAGGCCGTTCCTTTTTTTTTTTTAATTTTTGTTCTAAAAGCTTAAACTTATTACGGTAAACTCCACCCAGATAACCCAGATAAGCATCTCTTTCTTGCTTCCACTCTGCTTATTCTCCCAACTGGTCCCGATAAGTGAGAAAGCTATAAGCAAAAAATAGCGCGAATTAAAAACAATTGGTAAAAATATAAATAATTTATTGTTGTTGGTCTAGATCTGTTACAAATGTAATGAAATAAAGGATCCAAACTAAGTGAGACAGTTACACTCGTATCAGTTTTTTTTAAATGTATTTTTTGTTTTTCATGTTTCACATGCGCTCTGTGAAAATGCGTGATTGAACATTTCTGTAGCTCAGAACGAAAAGCTCAGCCCGTTGCTAAATAGAGGGGTGTCTTTGGTCTCTCCAATACAATGTCCAGAAAGAAGTTTTTTAAGTATACAAGAAAAAAAATTTCAATTCTAAAAAAAAACACTAAGTTTGAAAGAGAAGAGACTAAACGGAATTGCTTATATGAGTTCTTTATATTAATTTGCATTACAAAAATAGTGTAAATATTTATTTTTAAAATCTGGAAATGTGTGTTTTTAATTACATATCTTAAAGTTGTTAATTAATGACATGATTGAAACCCTCCTAGACTCCCAGATGACATCACTCACTATTCTTAGGGGAAACAACAAACTAGTGTTATTTATTCAAATTACAAAGTCATAAGACCATTCAATAAACCAATGTTGGCAACTACTTGAAATGTATGTGACCTAATCTTGTCAATGTTAGCAAGTTCTACAAACCTATATTGCCTAATCCTGTCATTCTTAGCTAGTTCTACAAACCTATATTGCCTAATCCTGTCATTCTTAGCTAGTTCTACAAACCTATATTGCCTAATCATGTCATTGTTAGCTACTTCTACAAACCTATATTGCCTAATCCTGTCATTGTTAGCTAGTTCTACAAACCTATATTGCCTAATCATGTCAATGTTATCAAGTTCTACAAACCTATATTGCCTAATCTTGTCAATGTTATCAAGTTCTATAAACCTATATTGCCTAATCCTGTCATTGTTAGCTAGTTCTACAAACCTATATTGCCTAATCCTGTCATTGTTAGCTAGTTCTACAAACCTATATAACTGAATCATGTTGATCATTTTTTTGTAAGCTATACACTTAAACTACATTCATTTTTGTTTCAAATAGACTTTAGGGATAACTGAAGAAGTCACCGTTACCGACTCATTTCTTCACAGTTGAAACGATCATATTACTAGACATACTAACTTGGCTTGAAACAGTATTTCAATTTAGCAAAACTGCAAGTAAAGAGAATTATGCCTTTTATTTAAAGGAAATAATCCACAATTAAATATACAATTGGAAAAGTTCTTTGAAAAAAAAGTACATAAACAAGCTGTCACATATTCATTCTGGCAAACATTATATATAAAGTGTTTCTATAGTCTAGTTATTACGAATGTAGGTCTCAGAATATCGACTCTCTCTCTGTCGTCATTGAGCCTCTACATTTATTTGTGCTGCTTCTTCGCGAGCTCTTTCTTGAGTTTTCCTGCTAACAACAGCCAAAACAATTCCTGCCAACAAAACGGCGATGAAACCAGCAATTGTTGCCGACAGAGAAGTCCATAACGTTCTCCTAGTCTCGGTGCCAGTGAAAATTGATGCGTTGTAGTTTTCAATCATGACTGACTGATGCCACACAGAACTTGAAGTAGGCTGAGCCCTTTCTGAGAACTGATTTGTATACGAAGTGAACGATTCCAAGAGCTTGTTGTTTTTTAAAGACGCTGTTCTAACTGAACTCAGGGAAAATAATTCTTTAGGCAGAGAGAAAGAGACTTCCGATGAAGTCATGATGGAGTTTGTTGGAACAAACGATGGCATTTTGTTATTTAGTTCTCGGTTCTGGTCAAGGTAGTTGATCATTGAAAGTAATGCCGACATCACCTGTACTGTTGATGTGAGGGACACTGTCTTTGACACTGTCTTGGAGTTCTCTAATAAAATAAATATTGAGCTTTGTTCATTATTTATTAACGGTAGATACTCTTGTGAGTCTCTTGGATAGACTTTTAAAGACGTAGTCTTTGAGACAGAACTTGGTGACACCAATGTGTCAATAGACATAGAACTTGATGACACCAATGTGTGAATAGACATAGAACTTGGTGACACCAATGTGTCAATAGACATAGAACTTGGTGACACCAATGTTTCAATAGACATAGAACTTGGTGACACCAGTGCGTCAATAGACATAGAACTTGGTGACACCAGTGCGTCAATAGACATAGAACTTGGTGACACCAATGTGTCAATAGACATAGAACTTGGTGACACCAATGTGTTAATAGACATAGAACTTGGTGACACCAGTGCGTCAATAGACATAGAACTTGGTGACACCAGTGCGTCAATAGACATAGAAGTTGGTGACACCAGTGCGTCAATAGACATAGAACTTGGTGACACCAGTGCGTCAATAGACATAGAAGTTGGTGACACCAGTGCGTCAATAGACATAGAAGTTGGTGACACCAGTGCGTCAATAGACATAGAACTTGGTGACACCAGTGCGTCAATAGACATAGAACTTGGTGACACCAGTGCGTCAATAGACATAGAACTTGGTGACACCAATGTGTCAATAGACATAGAACTTGGTGACACCAATGTGTCAATAGACATAGAACTTGGTGACACCAATGTGTCAATAGACATAGAACTTGGTGACACCAATGTGTCAATAGACATAGAACTTGGTGACACCAGTGTGTCAATAGACATAGAACTTGGTGACACCAATGTGTCAATAGACATAGAACTTGGTGACACCAATGTGTCAATAGACATAGAACTTGGTGACACCAATGTGTCAATAGACATAGAACTTGGTGACACCAATGTGTCAATAGACATAGAACTTGGTGACACCAATGTGTCAATAGACATAGAACTTGGTGACACCAATGTGTCAATAGACATAGAACTTGTAATTGATGGAAATATAAATGGTAATGGAAATAGTACGGTGTCTGAAATTGATGGAGATGAAAAGGTGACAGTGTCCAAAGTTGATGGGGATGGTGAGATGACAGTGTCCGAAATTGATGGGGATGGTGAGATGACGGAGTCAGAAATTGATGGGGATGGAAATATCCTCCCAATTTCCAAAATTGATGATGATGGCAAGATGATGGTGTCCAAATTTGATGATGAAATGTCCAAAACTCCAGTTTCTGTAACAGATGACCGTATTTCAGAACCTGATGATACTAATGATGGCATGATCTCTGAACTTGATGGAGGTGGGAATATTTCAGTGTTCAAAAGGAATGAAGACAAATATATAGGTGACGAAAATGTAGGTGACAGCGTGTCATGATCTGAAATCCATGGTAAAACCACGGTGTCCTTTATTGATTGACTTGTCCTAAAGTCCGATTCAGAAAACGCTAAGGAACTCGTAGATACAATATCCTGCATTACAGTCGATGAAAACAAGTCTGTATTCATAAACGATGGCAGTAAGGATGTCTCAGAAACGGGCGTTAACGGTGATATTACTGTTGGCAAGATAGATAATGAGGGCATCACACTGCTGTCTAAGGTAATCAAAGGTAACGATGGTACTGATGGTACAAAAAACACTAAAGAAGTAGAAAATATTGAGCCAGAATCAACGTGCGATGACACAGACTCTGGTTGATGCTTGATAGTTGATGGCATGAATGTCATCATTTTGTTATGATGGTTAAATGATGTCAATCTAGTTTTAAAGGTTGTGCTGGTCTCAAAGTTTTGAAGACTTGAATCATTATTCCCCTTGACACCCTGAACAGATGGCTGAGCATTTAAACTTACGTCACCACCTGAAATAGTCAAATGTAGATCAAGTTATCATAGAACTTCATTCTTGTTGACTTGTTAATGTCTTTAATGAATTTAGTTCGTTAGTTAAATAAGACTCTGAAGAATTATTTCAAAAGCTATATATGATTTTGTAATACTTACAAAAATCATATTCTAACGAAATATTGATCGAATAATCTAGTAAAATAAGATAAACACTTTTTAAATGTCAATTTTTCCTTTATACAGCTCACTAACCTTTGTAAGAAAGTAAAACACTAATGCATGATAGATTTAAACAAAGAAAACATTTTTGACCCTGCCCTTTTTCCCCTCCCCCGAAAACAAAACCATTTGTGGTTAAGTGAATGTCTATATCAACTCTAAGGAATGATCCATTTAAAGAGACATGGAACATTTGAACCCATTCTCCCCTTCCCATGAACAAAAAACAACTGATTCTGTGAATGTAAAAATCTACTCAGAGTATATAAAATTCTTATAAAAGGTCAATAGATTCAGTCTAAGAAAACGGTGCGCAAAATGCTCCTGAACCTGTAGTCATTCCAATTTAATAAAATAAAAATACAAAATAAACGGTCAAACTAGTTTAATAAGTGTTGCTAGTATTTCTTTTCCGAGAGATATATATCAACTGTCAAATTTCTAGACAAATAGTTTGATCCATTTTCTCCCGGGCACGCTGCCCTGCCTCATCGTGGCGCCCGGGTGGAAACGGTCGTGAGAGGGGACCGCTAGGCCAAAGGGTAGCAAAACAAAGCTCCCGTGGGAGTGTCTAAGAGTGTGCGAGAGTGTGTAAAAGAGCTCCCATAACGATCTGTGAACGTCAAGGACAAATGACATGTCACTCACGGTTAGCCGGTAGATCAAAGGAAAATGACGTGGACACCGGTGTACGTGGCCTCCAGCCGTGTCTCTAGTCCGCGAGTCCAGAGTGTCCGTGACAGCGGAAGTGAACTCAAAACTAAACTTCAAGTTGAACCCCGAGTCTCACCCTCCCGTCAGACAGAACAGTTTATGCGAGGTGTACAACGTTCATTCAGGTCAGTGACATAAAGGGAGCTCTTGTTAGCTTTTGCTGGCCTTAGGGCTGCAAGTGCGATGCACAACTCTACATGACAATTTTTAATGATCCATTTTCTAAAGTCATGTCCACCCACCCAGTTTCCACTCTTTTTTTAACCTGATAAAGAAGTTAGAAACCTGAAGAGTCAAATTATAAAAAAATGCTTTAAAAAAAAACGACAAACATGTTGATGAAGTTGAAATGGTAAAATAAAAAAAGGTCGACGTGTTCCAACTTAAAGTCTTCACGTTCTTGTCACGAGTGTACACACATTTAATTAAAGCAACGTTTTTAAAAGGAATTTATATTTAAAATGTGTGTAAAAACACATTCTGTTTACAAAGCAATTTATACATTATAAAAGATGTTTTGTAATGTTGAACTATAAAACGCTATGAAGAAAAATACACCCCCCTCCTCTGCTACTTACCAGAACAAACGACAACTTTCAGTTGATCCAGATGACGATTGAAGTCTGCAAACGAATCAATTTTTAGGAACAAGTCAGCGCCGGATGAAACATTCCTCAACTCTGGTTCATCAATTTCTTTTGTAACGCCGATGGTCAAAATCTACAAGACAAGCAGGAACAACAAATTATTGCCAGACTCACAACAAAACTTTTACAATCTCTGGGCAAGAACGCTAAATTTGGGATGAATTTAGACCACATGAACTGGACTCTAATAGTGTTGTTGTTTTTTATACTTCACTCTAGAATACAATGAGCAGTTTGACTTTGAACGAACACATTAAAAGAATCAAATAATAAATGATCTGCATAGATAAAATATCACATCCTGGCCCTAGGTTTCAAAGTCTTATCTTATCTTCTTATATAATACAGACGTTAATTCAAAAAAGAAGATGATTACATCCTACGCGTCATGCATTCAGTCATGCATATTAACCAATGACTTAAATTCTGCCAAGTCACTGGTTTTTCTGGCTAGCTCAGGCAACCCATTCCATGCTCTAATAGCACTAGGGAAGAAGGAGTATTTGTACAAATTTGTCCTAGCATATGGGACGAGGAATGTTCCTTTATTTTTGTGTCTTTCAGAGTATTTTATTAAATTTTGTTTTTGTATTTGAAGATTATGGTTCAGTGTTTTTGTATAATTGCTACTTTACTTTTGAGTCTTCTGTCCTGAAGGCTTTCTAAATTTAGTGATTTTACTAATGGTGTTACCCTAGTCAAATGTGAATATTCGTTTGTTATGAATCTCACTGCTCTTTTTTGTGTTTGTTCCAGTTTCTTAATGTTTTCTTGAGTTGAGGGGTCCCAAACGGAGGATGCATATTCTATTATTGGCCTAAACAAGGTTAAATAACATTTTAGTTTTATGTTCTTATTTGATTTATAAAAATTTCTTTAAATAAACCCTAATGCTTTGTTGGATTTTTTTATAGTTTCATCAATATGTGGATTCCATGACAGTTTTTCATTTATTATAACACCTAGGTATTTTGAGTTTGTAGTCTGTGTTACTGGTTTGCCATGAATAAGATAAGTGGAATTAATTTGTTTTACTTTTTTTTGTTACTCTTAACAACTGACATTTTTCTGGGTGGAAAGACATGCTCCAATTTGATTCCCATTTCTGTAATTCATCTAATTCTCTTTGTAAAATATCTGTGTCTTGTTTTGTTTTTATTGTTCTATATATTATGCAATCGTCTGCAAATAATCTGACTTTTGTTCCTGAACTAATGCAATTTGGTAAATCATTTATGTAAATTAAAAATAGTAGTGGACCCAAGACTGTTCCTTGAGGTACACCTGAGTTTACTGTTATTGGTGTTGATTTAGAGCCATTTATTATTACAGTTTGTTCTCTCCCTATCAGAAAATCTTTAATCCACTGATGCAGTGGACCGTTAATGCCGAAATATTTTAATTTTTTAAGCAAACTATGGTGGTGAACTTTGTCAAAAGCCTTGGAAAAATCTAGTAAGATAGCATCTATTTGTTCACTATTATCTAAACCTTTTGAGAAATCATCAATTAGTCCTATTAGTTGTGTTTCACATGATCTATATTTCCTAAAGCCATGTTGGTATGGGGTGAGGACATTATGTTTGTCTAAGTGGTTTATGATGTTGCTACATATTATGTGTTCTAGTATTTTACATGTGATGCTGGTAAGTGATACTGGTCTGTAGTTTCCTGGATCAGATTTTTCTCCTTTTTTAAATAGGGGGGTGTCAATGATCTATTCTATCGCATTATAAAATTTAGAGCCATAAAAGAAATCAAACTGGAAAACATTTAAAATACTTTTATTAAAAGACAATACTTCTTTTAAGCAACTTGTCGAGCGATTCTTTTTCTCTTAAAAATTAATGAATGTTAGATTTTAAAAAAGGAACATTCCCGCCCTTCCTCCCTAGACAGAATCCTGGTTAAAATAACATTCCCCCCCCCATTGCTCCCTAAACAGACTCCTGGTTAAAATAACATTCCCCCCTTCCTCCCTAGACAGAATCCTGGTTAAAATAACATCCCCCCCTTTCCTCCCTAGAAAGAATCCTGGTTAAAAAAAACATCCCCCCTCTCCTCCCCTAGACAGAATCCTGGTTAAAAAAACATCCCCCCTCTCCTCCCCTAGACAGAATCCTGGTTAAAATAACATCCCCCCTTCCTCCCTAGACAGAATCCTGGTTAAAATAACATCCCCCTTCCTCCCTAGAACAAATCCTGGTTAAAATAACATCCCCCCTTCCTCCCTAGACAGAATCCTTGTTAAAACAACATTCCCCCCCCATTGCTCCCTAGACAGAATCCTGGTTAAAATAACATCCCCCCTTTCCTCCCTAGACAGAATCCTGGTTAAAAAAACATCCCCCCCTCTCCTCCCCTAGACAGAATCCTGGTTAAAATAACATTCCCCCCTTCCTCCCTAGACAGAATCCTGGTTAAAATAACAACCCCCCTTCCTCCCTAGACAGAATCCTGGTAAAAATAACATTCCTCCTTCCTCCCTAGACAGAATCCTGGTTAAAATAACATCCCCCCCTCTGCTCCCTAGACAGAATCCTGGTTAAAATAACATTCTACCCCCCCCCTTCATCCCTAAACAGACTCCTGGTTAAGATAACATTCCCCCCCTTCCTCCCTAGACAGAATCCTGGTTAAAAAAACATACCCCCCTTTCTCCCTAGACAGAATCCTGGTTAAAATAACATTACCCCACTTCCTCCCTAGACAGAATCCTGGTTAAAATAACATCCCCCTTCCTCCCTAGACAGAATCCTAATTAAAATAACATCCCCCCTTCCTCCCTAGACAGAATCCTGGTTAAAACAACATTCCCCCCCATTGCTTCCTAGACAGAATCCTGGTTAAAAAAACATCCCCCCCTCTCCTCCCCTAGATAGAATCCTGGTTAAAATAACATTCCCCCTCCCTTCCTCCCTAGACAGAATCATGGTTAAAATAACATTCACCCCCCCATTCCTCCCTAGACAGAATCCTGGTTAAAATAACATTCACCCCCCCCCCTTCCTCCCTAGACAGAATCCTGGTTAAAATAACATCCCCCCATTCCTCCCTAGACAGAATCCTGGTTAAAATAACAGTCACCCCCCTTCCTCCCTAGACAGAATCCTGGTTAAAATAACATTACCCCACTTCCTCCCTAGACAGAATCCTGGTTAAAATAACATTACCCCACTTCCTCCCTAGACAGAATCCTGGTTAAAATAACATTCCCCCCCCCATTACTTCCTAAACAGACTCATGGTTAAAATAACATTCCCCCCCTTCCTCCATAGACAGAATCCTGGTTAAAATAACATTTCCCCCCCATTGCTCCCTAGACAGAATCCTGGTTAAAATAACATCCCCCCTTCCTCCCTAGACAGAATCCTGATTAAAAAAACATCCCCCCCTTACTCCCTAGACAGAATCCTGGTTAAAATAACATATTACTTTCCTCCCTAGACAGAATCCTGGTTAAAATAACATTACCCCCCCCCATTGCTCCCTAGACAGAATCCTGGTTAAAATAACATTTCCCCCCTCCAATTGCTCCCTAGACAGAATCCTGGTTAAAATAACATTCCCCCCTTCCTCCCTAGACAGAAGTCTGGTTAAAATAACAACCCTCTTCCTCCCTAGACAGAATCCTGGTTAAAATAACATTTCCCCCAATTGCTCTCTAGACAGAATCCTGGTTAAAATAACATTCCCCCCCATTGCTCCCTAGACAGAATCCTGGTTAAAATAACATTCCCCCCTTCCTCCCTAGACAGAATCCTGGTTAAAATAACATTAGCCCCCCATTGCTCCCTAGACAGAATCCTGGTTAAAATAACATTCCCCCCTTCCTCCCTAGACAGAATCCTGGTTAAAATAACAACCCCCCTTCCTCCCTAGACAGAATCCTGGTAAAAATAACATTCCTCCTTCCTCCCTAGACAGAATCCTGGTTAAAATAACATCCCCCCCTCTGCTCCCTAGACAGAATCCTGGTTAAAATAACATTCTACCCCCCCCCTTCATCCCTAAACAGACTCCTGGTTAAGATAACATTCCCCCCCTTCCTCCCTAGACAGAATCCTGGTTAAAATAACATTCCCCCCTTCCTCCCTAGACAGAAGTCTGGTTAAAATAACAACCCTCTTCCTCCCTAGACAGAATCCTGGTTAAAATAACATTACCCCCCCTTCCTCCCTAGACAGAATCCTTGTTAAAATAACATTACCCCCCCCCTTCCTCCCTAGACAGAATCCTGGTTAAAATAACATTCCCCCCTTCTTCCCTAGACAGAAGTCTGGTTAAAATAACAACCCTCTTCCTCCCTAGACAGAATCCTGGTTAAAATAACAACCCCCCTTCCTCCCTAGACAGAATCCTAATTAAAATAACATTCCCCCCCCCTTCCTCCCTTGACAGAATCCTGGTTAAAATAACAACCCCCCTTCCTCCCTAGACAGAATCCTGGTTAAAATAACATTACCCCCCCCCATTGCTCCCTAGACAGAATCCTGGTTAAAATAACATTACCCCCCCTTCCTCCCTAGACAGAATCCTGTTTAAAATAACATCCCCCCCATTGCTCCCTAGACAGAATCCTTGTTAAAATAACATCCCCCCTTCCTCCCTAGACAGAATCCTGGTTAAAATAACATTCCCCTCTTCCTCCCTAGACAGAATCCTGGTTTAAACAATATTCCCTCCCCATTGCTCCCTAGACACAATCCTGGTTAAAATAACATCCCCCCTTTCCTCCCTAGACAGAATCCTGGTTAAAATAACATTCCCCCTTCCTCCCTAGACAGAATCCTGGTTAAAATAACATCCCCCCTCTCCTCCCCTAGACAGAATCCTGGTTAAAATAACATCCCCCCTTTCCTCCCTAGACAGAATCCTGGTTAAAATAACATCCCCCCTCTCCTCCCCTAGACAGAATCCTGTTTAAAATAACATTCCCCCTTCCTCCCTAGACAGAATCAATAATTTGAATGTAAGCATTTTAAACTAGTTTTAGAAGACGATGCGCAACATTCCTGAACATTAATTAAACTCTTGAAACAATAATTAATGCCTTACATTTGGAAATTCTCGAAAGCGATAGGCCTTTCAAGAAAGCGATAGTCCATTCCGATGTTGGATCTAGATGTAGAATCTAGATTTCTTGCCAAATTTAAATTTTTAAATATTTTTTTTTGACAAATTATAACGGTCAAACTAGAGATTTCCCAACGTTGCCAACGAGCTAGTCATTCTCAGTGATATACATCAAACTGTTACATTTCTAGGAAAATCTTCAGAGTTTAGATCAGCGTCCTTGCAGGTTCCAAGTTTCATGAAGTTCTTACTTGAATAGAGGTATTTTACAAATAGATTACATTACACGCCAGGGTCTGTTTTGCACCATTTATTGTCCTAGCCTCTATTTCTTGTGCGACATGTGTGTATTTCTCGACAACTAATGTAGTAGCAGCGTTTTACGCTCACAGCTTTCAGTTACCTGTTTCACATCACCACAGTTAGCTGGGATTACAGCATCTGGTTACCTAGATCTAGTTAGATGGTCTGGCAGGGAAGAATTAGCTATGGTGATGCCCATAGACAAGACTTCTGCAGCATATGGTATGCAAATCGATGTCGAAAAAAGCACAGCTTATGATCATTAACAAACAGGGTGTGACAAGAGGGACAATTAGGGTAGCTACTTTTTTTTAAATAAGAGTTGGTCTCCTTTAATACACTATCTAAGTGTCCGTTAACGGTATTCAATGGCTACTTTCTTTTGAGTCTTTGAGCTGACCACTATACCTTATTGTGAACTAAATCTCCATAATGTTTATATAATGTTTTGTTTTTATGCTCTGACGGTGTTCCTCAAGAGGAGTGTGCCACTGTTATGGGAATGTGTTTTTCAAAAATGAGCTAAGTAGACTTTATGTAGTTGTTATTAATACGTTTCTGTTGTTGAGATGAGACACTATTGTGCCTCTTCTTATTGTGCGGTTCTTTGATTATTATTTTAAACTGAGCCTGTCCTACTAGTTTGATTTTTTTTTTCATTATTTTGTTTTCTTTTGTTGGCCTTTATATTCGTTGTGATGCACTTGTTCTTTTGTTTCTCAACCAACTCATCTTATTACTTGTACATCTCAGTAAGTTGTATGTCTCAGTAAGTTGTATGTCTCAGTAAGTTGTATGTCTCAGTAAGTTGTATGTCTCAGTAAGTTGTATGTCTCAGTAAGTTGTATGTCTCAGTAAGTTGTATGTCTCAGTAAGTTGTATGTCTCAGTAAGTTGTATGTCTCAGTAAGTTGTATGTCTCAGTAAGTTGTATGTCTCAGTAAGTTGTATATATCTAGAGGTTATCATTAATAACCTAGGTAGTATAATTAGGGACCAAATAGGACCACTGGACTAACTTGCCAGTACAGCAGAAGTCACTGGTCTTATGACCTAATCATAATACAAGGTCACACAGAGGTTAAAATGGGACATTAGCATTGGTAGCGAAAAGCTGAAAAGTGTCAGTAGTTTTAAATACCTTGAAGCTATTGTCTCAGATGAAAGAACCAAACCTGAACTACCGGCCAGAAATGCAGTCTACAGTGGCAAATGCAACACTCAAAACAATCTGGACAGAGGCATAGTCCTCGATACTAAAATCAAACTGAATCGCCTCCTGGTCAAGCCCACATTCTTATATGCATCTGAATCTTGGACGCCGATTGCAGATGAGAGGAGGATCCTAGCAATGGAGCTAGGCTAAGAACAGAAAGGAATGGAGAAGATGGTTGACAGAACTTGTGTTGTGCCTCAACGGCCCAACAGACTACGGATAGATGAAGGTTAAGTTACTTGAGATCACAACATACTTTTATCTAGCATCACAATATCAAGTACTTTAGTTCAAATTACCACAGTTACCTGGGATCAAATCTCGTTACCTGGGATCACAACAACTAGTTATCTAGGATCACAGCATGCAGCTACCTGGGATCTTACACCCAAATAGTTACCTTGATATCAACAGCTAGTTAGGTACCTCACCAATTGAAGACTTAAAACTAACCTTTAGGAACTGTTTAGATTTCAGCTTCATTGCTTCTTCTTTTGTGCCACGCTTCGTAGACTTCCCATCTGTGATCAGGACTACCAGATCCTGCACCTCTGGTCGATCACCTTTCTTTTCCACCAATACATCTGTGGTGGTTTTTCTTAATGCCTCATGTGTGTGTGTATTACCATACCTGCATAAACACACAAGTCAAAATTATGTATTGCCATTATTTTTACAAATATATTCTAACTTCCATTAAAAAAAAAAACTATGTACAACTGCATTGCAATGTGCAACAACTTTTATTTATACAATAGCTCTATTCATGTCAGAACTTCATGGAGGGTGGGTGGGCGGAGGTTTGAACCTGGACGCTGATTTTAGAAAACGGCTCTAACAATTTTCCTATAAATTTAACAGTTGATGTATATTGCTCAGAAAAAAAATACGAGATCGTTTTCCACACAGGGAAATCTCTGGTTTGACCCTTATAATTTTTCAAGTAAAAAAAGAATTTTATTTGGCTACATAACTAGATCGAGGACTAGATCTAACATCGGTTTTTTAAAAGTACTACCGCGTTATTGAAAGGACTATCGAGTTCGGGATTCGGGAATTTTCGAATGTAAGGCATTATTCATTCATGAATTTAATAAATTAATATTTTTAATCTTTGTCTCGTTTCTACTTCGTATGTTAGTTGGAGCCACGCATACTGAGCTTATTTTCTTATTACAATGCTTCCTTTCAACTCGTAACTTCGTGGAATCTTCTGGGTGAATGGAACCTGGACACGGATCTCGAAAACGGCTAAAACGATATACCTAAAAATGTAACAGTAAAAGTCTATCGCTGAAAGAAGTACTACTAGCCCGTTCAGACTGGGAAATCTCTAGTTGGACTGTTATAATATTTGTTTGTAGAAAGAAAAAAGAAATAATTTTATATTTGGCTAAAGTTCTCTTGAACGGACGATACGTCTTCGGGTATTTCCGCTTTCCTTGAACAGTTTTATAAATAAATGTTCAGTAAAATCTGCTCGTCGTCTGCTAAGTTAAGATCTAAAGACCTTTCATTGGAATAGTGTAAAGTGTTGTAGATCTATTGGAGATGTTCACGACAAACTCAACAATGTCAAGGACGCTAAATTAAACTTCAAAATTGCCAACTAAATAAAAATCACAAACAGAAGAGCTAAAAAGCTTTAATTCTAAAGTACTAAAATGAGCACAAAGATAATTATGTAACTTAAAAAAAAAAAGAACATAGCTCATCAACACTTTTCTTATTTTGTACACCGGATGCACCAAACAGCTAGCTATTAATAATCCCTGTGGAATGTATGAAAATCTCCAATACATTCGCTTAACCAGGATTCTTACTGGGGGTAAAAAAAAAAGGTGAATGGTGCGTGTTCTAAAAAAAATGTCCCATTGTTTTTTTAATCTAACATTCATTAGTTAAAAATGTTTGACATGTTTCGGATGTTCCTTCAGAGTTGAAGATAGTTTACTTCCTAGTCCAAACCTCCCGCAGAGAAAAACAATCACTTAATTAAGTTATATAAATGTGGTATATTTGTTTTTTAAAGTATTTGTAATGTTTTGTTTTATTTGATTGGATCGTTTCATTTTGCTAGAGATCATTGAGTCGGCGAGAACTAAAGTAGGTCACATAGAGACCCATCTCTTTTAGGAATGTTCTGTCAATTTTAAAAATGTCTTGTACCACTCAAATCCTAAAATCCTTGAACACATAATATGTAGCAACATCATAAACCACTTAGACAAACAAAATGTCCTCACACCATACCAACATGGCTTTAGGAAATATAGATCATGTGAAACACAACTAATAGGACTAATTGATGATTTTTCTAAAGGCTTTGATAATAGTGAACAAATAGATGCTATCTTACTAGATTTTTCTAAGGCTTTTGACAAAGTTCACCACCATAGTTTGCTTAAAACATTAAAATATTTTGGCATTAATGGTCCACTGCATCAGTGGATTAAAGATTTTCTGATAGGGAGAGAACAAACTGTTATAATAAATGGCTCTAAATCAACACCGATAACAGTAAACTCAGGTGTACCTCAAGGAATAGTCTTGGGTCCACTACTATTTTTAATTTACTTAAATGATTTTCCAAATTGCATTACTTCAGGAACAATAGTCAGATTATTTGCAGACGATTGCATAATATATAGAACAATAAAAACAACACAAGACAGATATTTTACAAAGAGAATTAGATGAATAACAAAAATGGGAATCAAATTGGAACATGTCTTTCCACCCAGAAAAATGTCAGTTGTTAAGAGTAACAAAAAAACTAAAACAAATTAATTCCACTTATCTTATTCATGGCAAACCAGTAACACAGACTAAAAACTCAAAATACCTAGGTGTTATAATAAATGAAAAACTGTCATGGAATCCACATATTGATGAAACTATAAAAAAATCCAACAAAGCATTAGGGTTTATTAAAAGAAATTTCTATAAATCAAATAAGAACATAAAACTAAAATGTTATTTAACCTTGGTTAGGCCAATAATAGAATATGCATCCTCCGTTTGGGACCCCTCAACTCAAGAAAACATTAAGAAACTGGAACAAACACAAAATAGAGCAGTGTGATTCATAACAAGTGAATATTCACATTTGACTAGAGTAACACCTATAGTAAAATCACTAAATTTAGAAAGCATTCAGGACAGAAGACTCAAAAGTAAAGTAGCAATTATACATAAAACACTGAACCATAATCTTCAAATACAAAAACAAAATTTAATAAAATACTCTTAAAGACACAAAGATAAAGGTACATTCCTCGTCCCTTATGCTAGGACAAATTTGTACAAATACTCCTTCTTCCCTAGTGCTATTAGAGCATGGAATGGGTTGCCTGAGCTAGCCAGGAAAACCAGTGACTTGGCAGAATTTAACTCATTGGTTAATATGCATGACTAAATGCATGACGCGTAGGACGTAATCATCTTCTTTTTTGAAGCAACGTCTGTATTATATAAGGTAAGATAAGAAATATGTTCAATGAAAATATACAGATGTACAAGCTTACAGAGAATTAGAAGGTAATCATTAATTCGTGTGTTCATTTCAGTTCCAGTGAGAGCCTTACTTGTATTTAATTTTTAGTAAATCTTTTTCTTTCTCCTCTTTGTTCATTCTTTCGCCTAAATAAGAAACAACTTCAACGTCAGTAGAGTATCTCATTAAGGCCACTCTGATGTTGTCTGGTCCTATTTGTAATGGCCTTAAGAGATTCTGGATGAAAGCTATGCTTAGTTTGAAGTTTGGCCCCGTCACGCTTGAGGAGGTGTCCACTATGATGACCAAATCTAGTTTCTGTGCGCAATCTATGAAGAAACATAATGTATTCTTGCTCATTCTTTATTTTAAAACAATTGACCAACAACATTTAAATAAGAAAAACATACCATAAATTTAAAAAAAAACAGAAGTGCTGCACCAGCCTCCTAATAAATCTGTCACAGAAACAGACACACACATTCTTATAGATAGCCAGAAACTAGCAAACGTCAAAAAGTTCGTCTATCTGGGAAGCACCATATCAGCAAATGCCAACTTAGATGATGAGGTTGACTTCCGAGTTGCTCATGCCAGTGCTGCTTTTGGCAGACTTCAAGAACAACTGTGGCAACGAAGAGGACTCAGCATAACCACAAAACTGAAAGTCTACAGTGCTGTAGTTCTCCCGTCACTCTTTTTATGCATCAGAATCTGGACCCTATATTCCCGCCACATCAAAAAGCTAAAATCCTTCCACCTACGGTGTTGGTCCGACCACATACCAGACAAAGAAATATTAAAGCTGTCTAACATTAACAGCATCAATGCGACAGTAAAAAGGTCCCAACTTCGATAGGAGGAACATGTAGTCCCCATGCCAGACAATCGTCTTCCAAAACGACTTCTGTACGAGGAGATGTGTGCAGGAAAGCGCTCACAGGGAGGTAAATACAATACACTCTTAAGAGCTCCTTCAAGGAATGCGATATCGACATTCACAGCTGGGAAGCACCAGTTCTCGATCGCACGTCATGGCATGAAGCTGTGAGTCTCGGAGTCTCGATATTTGAAGCAATAAGTTACCAGGGCGAGAGAGCGCCAAACCAACAAAAAAGCTGAGAGAAGAAACAGACCTATCTACAAGTGACCAAACCTACCCATGCGGCCGGCTTTTTAAAGCGAGGATCTGGCTTTACAGTCATCTTTGTGTCCATAGGATATGAGAAATGTGCTCATCTTTGATGACGAAGGAGGAGCTATATAATTCAAGTAAAATCCTAGTTAAGCGAATGTACAAGTCTACTAGAAATTTAATATTATAATGATGACTATAGATCTAAGCAAAATGTTACTAAACATGAATTTCCATGAATAAGGCCTTCATGCGGTAATACCCGTAAACGTATAGTCTATTGAAGACTAATGTTTCGAGTTGTCGCCAAATTTAAATTATTTGTTATTAATACCAATACTGTTGTAACCCTACCTTGCACCAGTGCCTGTGCTGCGTACGAGCGCACTAGTGAACCAGAACAGGAAGACGCAAGGATAGAGAAGAAAGAACAGTGTATCAAGTAATTGTGAAGAGTCTGAATTGTTGTAAACGAGAGACGTCTTTTGTGCTTCCTGAAGACTGTAGTGGGGACCTGGAGCGAAGCGGGGAAGGCTGTCGTTGCTCCGCTTTAGGTTTGCTGGTGAAAGGACTGGTAGAATTAGTAACAAGACTCTTAATGTAGAAGGCTGTTATGTGTTTGTATTTGGTAAATAAACACACTTATTTGTTTACAGTAGAACTTCGTCGAGTTGCCTGCCTTAGATTTACATATTGGTGTCTGGAAGTGGGATTGGGCGACTCAACGGAGGTAGGATTTTTATGTCATAATGACATCTATGAAACAGCTAGACGAGCTGGAGTTGAAGGAATTAAAAGTAGAGCTCGAATGGCGGAGCTTAATTTGGTTTGAAAAGAATAAAGACATTCAAGTTTTGCAGACTGTGGCTGATGAAGGGGAGGATCCGGAGACATACTGTTTGAGTGGATCCAGATATTGGCGAGCGTCTTAGAGCTTTGCAAGACTCGATACGAACACAATTCAAACAGATGGATACCTCGCTTAGCAAAACAGATTCATCGATGAACAAGAAAGAAGAGGCGTTATGTACCATGCTCAGCAATACTGATAAACCGATATATGAACTGTTGAACAAAACAGACGAACAGATGGCTACTATATCGAGAAGAAAAAATGATCCGTTACTCATCGGAGACGCTGATCATGGTAGTGCTGTTTGTGACTTTGATAACGAGCCCTGCAAGCGTGACTCTCACGACAAGAAGCCTGGCGATTGCTGTGAATATCACAACGATGAGCACGACCTGATCATGTCAACGTGATTCCATCTGCCTAAACCCAGGCTTTCTGTGCTGACGGGAGCTTGCAAGGAGAGTACAACTACCAGAAGACCTGCCAACAAGGACTGGACCTAACAGGCGCTTGTGCAGGGGCCATAACCAGCGAGAGAAGACCTGAAGGTGGTCAGAAGAACCCAGTGAGACGTGATTCAGCAGCTGCACATTGGACATTACTCTCAAGCCCTACAGGCATGTTTTCCAGATGCTGCTGGGTTTGGTGACCTGTTTGATAACATGACCTTCTGGGGGCCTTCGGCTAAATTACAAAGCATTCACCGAGAGAGTCTGTTGAAGCAACGTGTAGAACCAGTGGTCTTAAAGACACCGCCATGACATCCACTACCTCGCTTCTTGTTGAGTGCTTGTCTTGGATTTACGAAAAACCCCGTCTGCGTCAACTAACCTCCACAGCCCATGTCGTGAGGTAGATTTTGTCCGGGACGGACAAATCTGAGAAGTGGGCAATGTTGTAACCCTGCCTTGCACCAGCGCTTGTGGTGCACACGAGCGCACTATTTAACCAGAACAGAAAGGCGCTAGAATAGAGAAGAAAGAACAGTGTATCAAGTGATTGTGAAGAGTCGGAATTGTTGTAAACTAGAGACGTCTTTTGTGCTTCCTGAAGACTGTAGTAGAGACCTGGAGCGAAGCGAGGAAAGCTGTCGTTGGTCCGCTTTCAGGTTGCTGGTGAAAGGACTGGTAGAATTAGTAACAAGACACTTTGATGTAGAAGACTGTTATGTGTTTGTCTTTGGAAATAAACACACTTATTTATTTACAGTAGAACTTCGTCGAGTTGCCTGCCTTAGATTTACAACAATACTTTGAAAAATTATAACGATCAAACTTTATCTAGTATGGCCTAAGAGCTAGTAATTCTTTTGCCAATGATACATCAACTATCTAATTTCTAAAAAAAATGGTTGATCCATTTTCTAGAGCCGTGTCTACTCATTAAGTATCAACTCTTTGTTTTTGAACCCTATGAAGAGTTTTCATATAATGTTCACAAGCAATTCTGTTGTCACGTATTACGAATTGAATTCTACTTTTAAATGGCTTGCCTAGGGGAACGTGACAATAGAAAAGGAGTTGTGTCACTTATCTTAAGTCTGAATTTAATCAAAGACTTACAATGAATAACAAAAAAAAATGACACAAGAAATCGGGAGGTAAACTATCAACTTAATGTTTAATCAAATATAAAGTTACAAGAAAGAAAAAAAATAAACATTTACTCAATACAGAATTGATGTGTTGACCAAAACCCTTTTACAAAAATGGCATGTAAAAATATTACAATACAAGAGTTTGAAAATGTAATTACAAATACAAGCAAGCAAGGCCTTGATTAAAAAAAACTTACACGATCAAGTGGTATACCACGCACGGGTAGCGCAATGTCTCCGCTATTCTGTCCCACGGCTGTCTCCGTATGTCTGTCCGTCAACGTCACGCGGGCGGTCTTTATATAATCTACCGCGCGTCGACCTCAAGACAAATCCAGTGATTTCTAGAACCAAATACGTCATCAATTTCCAAGATCTAGAACGCTCTTCAAAGAGACAAAAAAAAAAAAACACCCTCCTTTCAACCAGAGGTATACACACAGGTCAAGGACCGGTCACTGTCTGTGTGGCTTGACGAATAAAAAAAAACTTATTACACAAGGGGCAGACAACCTCCCCGTCTCTCGACCGCAACAGGTCAAAGAAAAAAAAACAATGCCTAGATACGTAACACCTCCCTCCTAAAAATAAAAAGTTTACATTTCCACGAAATGGAAATCTTTTTAGAATTAAAAAAAAAATTTTACATTACAGAATGTATTTATCATGATATATATATAAAAAAATATACATCAAAATACTTCTTACAATCTAGATAAGGCATCGGCGATAACATTTTCGCTGCCTTTTATGTGTTTAAGATCTAGGTTGTACTCTTGTAAAAATAAACTCCACCTGAGAAGTCGTTGGTTCTTGCCAGACATTTTGTGGATAAATGTAAGGGGATTGTGGTCAGTAAATACAACCAGTGGCCATCTGGACCCACTGATATAAAAATCAAAGTGTTGTATAGAAAGAATCAACCCAAGACATTCTTTTTCCACAGTAGAATAATTTCTTTGATGTCTATTAAATTTCTTGGAAAAGAAACAAATAGGGTGCTCTACTTGGAAATTATCTTCTTGGTAAAGGACTGACCCAACACCTGTGTCACTGGCGTCAATAGCTAACCTAAAAGGTTTTCCGAAGTCAGGAGCCATCAAAATGGGGGAGCTAGATAATATCTGCTTAATTTGGTTAAAGGCTTTCTGACATTCATCCGTCCAAGTAAATCGGACGTTCTTTCTCAGGAGGTTTGTTAAAGGACTGGCAATGACAGAAAAATTTTCGCAAAATTTTCTATAATATCCAGACATTCCCAAAAATCTTCGGAGTTGTTTCCGATCAGCAGGAATAGGGAAAGCTTGAATAGCTTCTACTTTGGCCATTACAGGTTTCACCTGGCCTTGTCCTACAATATGGCCTAAGTATTGGATTGAAGCCTGGCAAAACTCACTCTTACTCAGGTTTACAGTAATTTTTGCATGTAACAGTTTAGTAAAAAGACAATGCAGTTGTTTACAATGGCTAGAAAAATCTTGGCTTAAAATTACTACATCGTCTATGTATGCGTGGCAATTCTCCATGTCAGCAAGCAGGGCATTTATCATTCTCTGGAAAGTGGCAGGAGCATTCTTCATGCCAAATGGCATCACTTTGTATTGGTACAGACCATCAGGGGTGACAAAGGCGGAGATTTCCTTTGCCCTATCAGTCAGGGGAACCTGCCAATAACCTGAAAGTAGGTCTATTTTGGTGATGTACTTAGCGTCACCAATACGATCTATGAGATCGTCTATCCTAGGGATAGGAAACGAATCGGTCTTTGTTACAGCATTTACCTTACGGTAGTCTGTACAAAAACGATAAGTCTTGTCCTGTTTAGGTATCAAGACACATGGGGAGCTCCAGCTACTGGAACTTGGTTCAATGAGGTCATTTTCAAGCATATACTTGATTTCTGACCTAAGTATGGCAAGTTTTTCAGGGTTAACCCTGTAAGGATGCTGCTTGACTGGAGTAGCCTCGCCAACATCTACATCATGCATTATAACATTAGTCTGTTTTGGTACATCAGAAAAAATGTCATTAAATTCATTAATGAGCTTCATGATAACTGGCCTTTCTGTCGAAGACAGATGAGACAGTTTTACATCCAAATTCTGTAATACAAAAGAATTAGGTATTTTGTATTGTCCAAATTTCTCCTTTACAATATCATCATCAATAGGAGAAACATGGCTATTTGAACAACTTTTGACTGTATTTAAAACACAATTACTCTTATCTGAGTGATCTGGCCGAGATACATAAGGCTTCAGCATGTTTATATGACATAGCTGAGTCTTTTTCCTACGGTCAGGAGTTTTGATTGTGTAATTGAGGTCACTAATTTTGGTCTCAATTTCATAGGGACCAAAATATCTGGCTTGCAAGGGTTGACCTGGTATGGGCAAAAATACAAGCACCTTATCCCCGGGAGAAAATTCTCTAACACGGGCCTTTCTATCATACCAGCGTTTCATGCTGGATTGGGTGTTTTGTAAGTTATTTTTGGCCAGAACACAAGCATCATAAAGTCTAGTTTTAAACTTAATTACATAGTCTAAAAGTCCTTCAGTGGCTGTTGGTGACAACAAAGTCTCTTTTATACATTTCAAGGGACCGCGCACCGAATGGCCAAAGACTAAGTCAAAAGGGCTGAATCCCAACGATTCCTGGACGGATTCACGGGTTGCAAACAGCAGCATGTGGATTCCTTCGTCCCAGTCTTTTTCGTGCTCAAAGCAATAGGTTCGGATCATGTTCTTGAGGGTCTGATGGAATCGCTCAAGAGCGCCTTGCAACTCGGCATGATACGCACTCGACATGCAGTGTTTGATGCCCAACTGAGTCATGACTTGCTTGAAAAGATTGGCCGTGAAATTCGTTCCTTGGTCCGATTGGATGGACTTTGGTAGACCAAATAGAGTAAAGAACTTGATTAAGGCCTTTACAATGTTTGATGCTTTTATGTTCCTTAGAGGAATAGCCTCAGGAAAACGAGTTGAAGCACACATAATGGTCAACAGGTATTGGTTGCCAGCTTTTGTCCTTGGGAGAGGACCAACACAGTCAATAAGTACTCTGCTGAAAGGTTCTTCAAAGGCTGGAATCGGCTTCAGAGGAGCAACAGGGATCTTTTGATTTGGCTTGCCAACCATCTGACAGGCATGACAGGATCGGCAGTACTGGATGACATCTTTCTTCAAACGTGGCCAGAAGAAGTGTGACATAATCTTGTGGTATGTCTTGTGGATGCCGAGATGACCTGACATTGGTGTGTCATGAGCCAGATTCATGATGTACGCTCGGTATCTTTCTGGTAACACGATTTGATGGCATATTCTCCATTCTTCTTCGTTGGATGCGTCTGGAGGTTTCCATTTCCTGAAGAGCATATCATCTTGGATGTAGTAGCACGTTGATGCTAGCTCTGCCTCTTGTGATGTCATTGCGGTTTCTCGGAGTTTGGCGAGCTCTGGATCCTTCTTTTGGTCCTCAATCAACTGTTTTCGAGTTGATGCCGGCTTTTCAGAATTTGGCGTTGGTTCTTCTTCAAGAGAAGCAAAGAATGTGGTGCTCAAGTCCACATCATCTTGGTAACTGTTGGCTTTGATGACGTTTTCTTCTTGAGATGCTTTCAACCTCATTGCCCTTGTTACTGCACACGCTGGATATAACTCTAGGTCTTCCTCGGGTGTGGCAGATAAGTCGGGTGTTTGAGTGACGATGGGTTCGGCTATCACCTTTCCACCTGCTAAGTCATTGCCTAACAGCAACGAGATGCCTTCCAATGGTAATGTTGGTCGGACACCTACAACAACCGGTCCAGTAATGAGATTTGACTTTATGTCGATTAGATGTAGAGGCACATCTATACATCCAAGCTCTACGCCTCGTAACAGGATGCTCTTCCCAGTCGATGATGATTTAGACAAGGGCAAGATACCCTCTAAAAGTAACGATTGTGAGGCACCTGTGTCTCTCAAAATGGTGATAGGTCGTAGACTTGTAGAATCACCGGGTAGTGATACAAATCCTTCCGAAATGAAAGGCTTAAAATCCTCTAATAAAACATCAATTTTGGTTGATGCAGACTGGACTTGGGTCGAACTCTCGCTGGAGTCATTGACATCTCTAGGAGACGCAGTGGAGAAACTCTTTCTTGAGTCAGTAGAACATCTTGTGGATGTATTTGGAGAACTCTTGATGGAGTCATTGGAACATCGGGGTGATGTCTTATGGGAACTCTTGATAGAGTCATGGGAACATCGGGATGATGTATTATGGGAACTCTGGATAGAGTCATTGAAACATCGGGGTGATGTCTTATGGGAACTCTTGATAGAGTCATGGGAACATCGGGATGATGTATTATGGGAACTCTGGATAGAGTCATTGGAACATCGGGGTGATGTATTATTGGAACTCTGGTTAGAGTCATTGGAACATCGGGGTGATGTATTTGAAAAACTCTTGTTTGAGTCATTGGAACATCGGCTTGATGTATTTGAAAAACTCTAGTTTGAGTCATTGGAACATCGTAAAGATGAATTTGAAGAACTCACTGTTGAGTCATTTGAACACCGTGGAGACATTTTCGGAGAGTCTTGTACAGTCAATACATTTGAAACAGGTGGTGTCGAGGTATTCTTGATATGACTTGAGGATGAGGGAGTAAACCTCGACGACCACTGTACTGTGCAAGCGCTGACTTTTGAAGGAGCTTTTTCGTTTCTCTTCCTCAGTTTCCAACAATCGTCAATTTTATGGCCTTCTCGTTTGCAGTAGGAACAAGTAGCTTTACTTGTAGTAGGTTTTCTGTCATTTGTACTGCTGTTCTTGATGGAGTTGCTAGCAATGGACTCAGGCTGTTTGACTTGTTTTGGCTTGACATCCGTCGTATACTTGGCAAATTGATGTGATATTATATAATCGTCTGCCAACACTGCAGCCTTGTGCACATCTTCCTCGCCACGATCAGCTATATGCGTACGGACGTCCAGCCGCACACAACTCTTGAACTCTTCCATCAGCATTAGGTTCTTGAATTTTGCAAAGTCGGTGCCGATTTCCCTGGAAGTGAGCCATTTCTCAAAGCGTCGCTCCTTTTCCCGCAGGAATTCTACATGGGTTTGGCCATCCGATTTGCGACAATCCCTGAACTGCTTTCGGTAAGCTTCCGGAACAAGTTCATATGCCTTAAGAATTAAGGCCTTAACAACATTATAATCTTTTTGTTGTTCAATGGTCAAAGAACAAAATACCTCTGCAGCTCTACCAGTCAAAACTGTTTGCAGCAAAGTGGGCCACAAAGTTTCAGGTACATTAAAATTTTTCACAGCAAGTTCAAATTGTGGAAAATAATTGTCAATTGTGGCTTCATTAAAGCGTGAAATTATTTTCAAAAATTTTATTGCTTCAGCAGTATGACTGGCAGGGGAAGAATCTGGTCTTACATTAGCAGCTAACTCTAATTTTTTTAACTCTATTTGTAATTTCATTTCCATTTCTTTCTGCTCTCTAGCCGCTGCAAGCTCTAATTCTTTTTGTTTAATTTCTCTCTGCTCTCTAGCCGCTGCAAGCTCTAATTCTTTTTGTGCGGCCTGTTGTTTAATTTCCTTCTCTTTTAAAGCTAACTGGGCTTCTATTTCCATTTGTTTTAATTTTATCTGAAGTTCTAAATCTGATTTACCCTCATCGGGTCTAAGGGTTTCTAAAAGGTCTTCAGAAAACACTTCCTCGTCTACATAATGGATTACAATGTTATCTCTGATTTCTTGTTTAAGGGCATTTGATTTTATTTTTAACCCTAAATGTTTAGAAATAAGGACCAGTTCCTTCCTAGTAAAAGCATCAAGCTCTTCCACAGAGGGATTTGCAAGAAAAACCTGAATATCCATGACTAACTAGCAACTATTACAAGCAAAAATATGTATACAATGTAAATATACAGTACAAAATCAGTACAACAAAAAAAAAACCTTAAGAGAGTTTGGTCAATACTATTGATACTTTACTTCCGACTCTTTGAACCAAAAAAAATTTTGTTAAAGTCAACTTCGCCTTTACAAAATTACTCAAGTAAGACGAAAATAGGTTCAGAAAAATATCCGGGACGAAAGCCCTCAAACTTCTTTTGTCACGTATTACGAATTGAATTCTACTTTTAAATGGCTTGCCTAGGGGAACGTGACAATAGAAAAGGAGTTGTGTCACTTATCTTAAGTCTGAATTTAATCAAAGACTTACAATGAATAACAAAAAAAAATGACACAAGAAATCGGGAGGTAAACTATCAACTTAATGTTTAATCAAATATAAAGTTACAAGAAAGAAAAAAAATAAACATTTACTCAATACAGAATTGATGTGTTGACCAAAACCCTTTTACAAAAATGGCATGTAAAAATATTACAATACAAGAGTTTGAAAATGTAATTACAAATACAAGCAAGCAAGGCCTTGATTAAAAAAAACTTACACGATCAAGTGGTATACCACGCACGGGTAGCGCAATGTCTCCGCTATTCTGTCCCACGGCTGTCTCCGTATGTCTGTCCGTCAACGTCACGCGGGCGGTCTTTATATAATCTACCGCGCGTCGACCTCAAGACAAATCCAGTGATTTCTAGAACCAAATACGTCATCAATTTCCCAGATCTAGAACGCTCTTCAAAGAGACAAAAAAAAAAAACACCCTCCTTTCAACCAGAGGTACACACACAGGTCAAGGACCGGTCACTGTCTGTGTGGCTTGACGAATAAAAAAAAACTTATTACACAAGGGGCAGACAACCTCCCCGTCTCTCGACCGCAACAGGTCAAAGAAAAAAAAACAATGCCTAGATACGTAACACTGTAGATAATGTTTTTAATGAAATTATGTTTTATGTTCTAAGACTTTCTTCGACGATCCTTCTTGCCTGCTTTAGGGCTCTGTTTAAAAGTCTAAAAACAATAACTTTGTGCCAGACAAAGGACAGAATTCAAACAAGTATCAAGAAAAGAAGAATTTATGAACGAGAAACAACAACAAAAAATGAATAACTAAACATTTCTTCCTTCATGAAGTTTATGACTTTTTGCTTTCAATAAGTAATATATGAATTACAAGCATTTCCCACTTTGTTCCAAGGCTATATATTATTTTCTTATTACATCCTGCAAATGCTCGCTAAATACTTTGGGCGTACGTCCCTCAACCCTTATTTTGTGTATTCTAGTATATAAGCAGGTGTTAAAACGTATCGAGGATCGAGGTCATACATTCTGTTTCAACTTTTATGTAGATAGAATTACTCATTTTAAATTGTGCAAAAAAAACAAACTATTTTAAAACATATATAAAAATAATATCGTGCGATAAAAGATTTGAGCCTTTGACCATCTGACGTAGAGTTTGAGACGCAACCGACTGTGCTAACCAAGTTTTTACTAAAATCTGTTGAAATTTACAAAATCTAAACGAAAATATAAATGTGTAATTTTTTAAAATCAACTTGCTTGGGTCGAAATGGCGAATAAGGAATCGTTTTCGGTAAATTTACCCGTTGTGGTTAGCTTCGTGAAAGCTGTTTAATTTTTGTAGGCTTTCAGAAAGTAGTAACTAGTTCAATTTTCATATTTTTTTGGGATCCATGATAAATGAACAAAATAGTGATATGTCAGTACATTAGGGCCCTTGCGTTTATAAAGATAGACTCCACCCTTCCAGCGGAAAAAACATTCTGGTATCGCAACACTATCCTAGAGTAGTCCAGACTAGAATGATGGATCTAGTTTGAGATAATAGTATTGATAATATGTATTGACAAATTGTATAAGTATTATATGCATATGTGTATTGCAAACCAGCTAATATTTTCAACACAAGACTCTACGCTAAATTTCCTAAACGCCAATCTATTCATTTAAATCTGTAACGGAATAGATGCAGGGATTCCCACTGACTGGGTTCCAATAGACCAAATTTAATTTTAAGATGATTATATTTTTAAAGTTATAACGGTCAAAGCAGATTGTCACTGTGTTGCCACTTAGCTAGTATTTCTTCCCCAAAGATATACATACACTGTCAAGTTTCTAAGAAAATCATTATAACGTAATTAGTGTCCCCCCGTTTCCAGATTTCAGGTTCCACCCATGAATTGCAAGCTAATACAGTTTGTGGGAAGCGTGGTCGAGAGGCCAAGTGCCTGAACTTGGCTTAGCGTGCCTACCTAGAAGGGGGCTCGAGGTTCGACACCCGACTCGGGCAGAGTTGTGTTTTACTGAGCGCCTAAAGGCAGCACGGAAAACCGACTCCTAAATACCCCCTCCCCCCCCCCACTGGTCCACAATGAGATTGGACCAAAGCGCTCTGAGCATGCTATAATGCTATAAGCATGAAAGTAGCGCTATATAAAAGTTATAATAAGTAATAAAAGATGCAAAACTAAATCTTCATCTTCATTAGCCCATTACGATGCACTTACCTTTAATATCCTTTGTGATCAAGGCTTTTTTGGTAGGAGGGAATAACAGCTATTAGCCTCGAATAGCCCCAACATTAATTCGGTATCCATTAAAAGCTATGTGGATGCTCTAAGATTGACATTATTTGTCCAGATGTTCTCAAGAATTTTAAGAATAAAAAGATTTGAAACTTAGCACCTACTCACAATACCAATCAGCACATACGAGATATTAATTAATATCTACAAGATCTATTTCGTCTGAAAATGGAGTATTTCATACCGCAGATGTACTATTTATATAGATTAACTATTTACTTACTCTCTTTAACTTCCACAGATATATTTGGTCTTACTACAAAAACTGACATGAATAATAATATGAACTTATAAATGACTGGTGTTGTCATGTTTTACACTAGAAACACTGTTCCACAAGTGCGACGGATTGCAACAGAGAGTGACTGATATTCTAGGAAGTTCTCATGACACAACTGGAGAATAAGTTGACCAAAATAATGTTCAGCATCAAAACGGAACAGGTAATTAAAACCACTTTTAAAAAAGTGGCCGCTGCGCAGTTGCAGGATCTTACGGTTATCTGTCTTGAGTTTGTTGACTTTACAACGTTGGGACAAGTGTGCTTGGATGACCTGGTCAGGGGAAAACTGGAAAGTATTTATATATATGTGTGTGTGTGTGTGTTTATTATATATATATATATATATATATATATATATATAGTTAAATGCAACACGCATGTATGTATTATGTATGTATGGGTGTAAGTCACGAATAAAAAATCAAAACCGTTTGACCAATCTTGATAAAACGTGGCATAAATGTTTCTTAGATCATGTTGGAGACCGTAGTGTATATTTAATGTTATTTCCAGAACTGGAGGGACCTATATATATATATATATATATATATATATATATATATATATTTAACATGGAAGTCTGATGAAATAGAAAAAATACTAAAGACAGCAAAGACGGATTTTATGAGTCAGTTACGCAGATCGGGTCTTAATCAAGGAAATCCTATGCCGAACTGGCAGTCGACCACTTAGTGAGGGTGTGACAGAGTGTCGCATGAGATTTGAGGGACATGTTCTCCGACAAAATGAATTACGCATAGCAAAAGTTGCGATTTCATGGTGGCCAATACCAAGAAAGCGCACAGGAACATCTTAGTATAACTTGGCGCCACAACTTCATGGAGGACCACAGAGCAGTGGACATAAGGTGGGCAGAAAATACAGCTTGCCGCCCAATGTGCCAAACAGCACTGTAGGATAAAAGTCCTAAGTATGAAAAGCAAATTAGGTTTTTGAACTAAAATTGTTTAATAGCAGTATAATGCACTGTAGATACATCAGAATATGCATAAAAAAAGAAACGGAAATAGCCCACAGCGCTCCCCCAGACCCCTTTGCTAGCAAAAGCGTGGCGTCTAGTTTTTTTTTTTACTTACTAACTCCAGGAAGAACCTATTCTAGGGTACAATAAACGACTTCCGTAAGAATGAAGGGTCAGAATGTAATAAAGAATAATAATGTACACAAACACACATTTACCTATCCCTTAGTCTGTTGGACCGTTGGGGGCACCATACAAGATTTGTCAATTGTCTTTCTCCATTCTTCTCTTTCTTTTGCCTTAGTTAAAACCTCTTTCAATTGTAGGCCCGTCCATTCTTTTCCATCGCTTTCTCTGTTAGCCTCTTCTTCTATTTCCTGGTACTGTTCTATACGCCATAGATTTTTAGCTTGCGTTTTTATACAATAGTTAGCTGATCAACGTGGGATCCAACGGCTGTAGTCTCTAATTTCTTGAAGTTTTAAAACAGAATTGTCAAATATAACGACAGATTTTATGTAATTGCACATGAATTTATCATAATTATTTTAAGAAAGATTTGATTTTGGAAAATTTAGAATTTATACGAAATTTTTCACTACAACAATAACAATTGGGATGAGTTCTGAACCCAAATATTCTTTTCCTAGTCGCCTTTTTCCAACCTTTCCTCAATCGGTATTTTTATATTGTATAAATAAATTTGGGGCTATAACTCTATACTTGAATCCTAAAAATACCAAAGAATCTAATTGGTTCACTTAATTTCTCCTCCCACTTCCGAATTTTTTGTTTAGAGCTTTGAATTATAGTTCTGTAACAAAATAAAGTTACTGAACAAAATGTATCACTAGCAAATACGAATTTTTTTTTATTGGCCTTAATCTAAATCCCTAGGGTATCTTATCATTTCAAATAACAAATCGGTTGTATTTGCAATGTAGTAGGGGCCTATACATTCATATTAGAATATTCTTCAAGTAAAACATTATTCAAAAGGTTCTTGAAAAATAAAAAAAAAATTATCGTTTAACCACCGATCTGCTGATGTCTTATGCTGACCAAAAAAGCCTTCTACAAGAGGTCTCACTCAACATGAAGATAATATTATGATAAATACGCCTAATAAAGATAAACTTACGTTACTTTTGCCTCGATTGTCAGTCACAGTTCAGGATCGGCCCACGCCCCCCATGTTACTTTATTTACTTAATTTGACCTGCATTTTTGATAGGATGAATAATGAGCTGTGTATGTCAGGAGACTGCGTTTCTGCAGTGAAGAATGCAAGACAACGCTTGGCGTCGAAGCCCCGAACCCACTAGGGAAGCTTGCAGCGTTCCCCCAGACCCCTAGCTGACAAGAGAAAAGCCACCAACATGACTGAAGGTTCAGACATACTGCTTTTTTTTTATTCTCATATATATATATATATATAACCCTGCCCTTTGCACCGCCATCCAGGCTAGTGCAGAAGGTGAGCACTTCTAGAAACCAGACTAGGAAGGATGTTTACATTAGGAAGAAGAACGATTTCCGCCCAAGTCTAGAGCCAAAATGAAAAGACTGTGCTAGAGATAGATGTTGTTATAATGTATCTGTGATGTCCTGTGAATAAACATCCTTTTCTCATTGAGTCGTCACACTTAAGTTACTACATTTGGTGTCAGAAGTGGAGTTGGGCGACTCAACGGAGGCATTAGGTAAGAGCTTATTGAAAATGACATCTATGAAAAGGCTAGACGAGCTGGAATTAAAGGAACTGAAAGTAGAGCTCGAGTGGCGGCGTCTGAAATGCTATGAAAAGAATAAAGACATTTTAAGAGCACGTCATCGGTAGGCTCTGGCTGATGAAGTGGAGGATCCGGAAACATATTTGTTTAAGGTGGATCCAGATATCGGCGAGCTTTAGAAAACTATGAAAGACTCTCTAAAAGACAAGTACGACTCGATGCGTGAAGAAATGAAAATGATAGTGAACATGATGGGGAACAAGGTGGATGAGAGTCTTTTAAAAATGGAAGGCCAAAGTGATCAAATAGTGTCACTAGCAAAAGAAGGAATAGACACGTTAATGAAGGAGCAGTTACCTGGTCAGGACTGTGGCTGCACAAACAGTGGTGATAGAGGCGCTGGGGTATGTAGTGCCGTCTGTGACAGTGTTGTGGGCAAGTCTGGCGGGTGTGACTTTAAAGATGAGAAACGTGACAACGATTGCTACGACGACCTCAACGGGATGTACCAAATCCAAAGGAAAGAAACAAATGAAGAAGCTAGAGAAGTCTGTTATGAAGCTTTTGTTCCTAATGTATCTGCAACGAGTACCTCAGTGAGCTGGACAGATCAAAACAACGTTGTGTCTACGTCCAAGCTTGTTGCTGTGGACCTTAAAGACCTCTGTTTATCTGTCAGTACCTTTGACGAGAACTCAAACCATGAAAGCCTAAAGACCGATGGATGTCGTCGGGGGAAATAGAGTCGGTCATCTATTTAATAGAGTCGGTCAACTTTTTTTTTGAGGGTCTTAAGTTTGTTTTAGGGTACAATACATACGCTACGGTCTAAGTTAGCACCCAAGGAACATTTCTGCCAGGTTTTGTCAAGATTGGTCAAATGGTTTTGATTTCTATTCGTAATATACATAAACCTCACATTCTACTTTATAATATAGAAGATAGATAAGTCTATGGCTAAAACATTTCTTTGCAAACAAGAACAAGTTTTAATGAACCAATTATTGCACACCATCTATTGTAGCTTTTTAAATTATGAAACACTATGGAAGAGAAGTAATGGAATTAAATATGCCGATAGATGATTAGGTCATGGAACTCTACTCATGGAACACCAGCTTCGAGATTTTATGATCAGAGTGCCGTCGCGCATCTTTTTCCGCGCACCGTACGATTTGAAAAATCGATGATGATGCCAAAGAAGAAATTTACTCGGCGAGCCACTTGGATCGACCTGCATTGAGAGTAAAACTTCCTTACACTATATCCTTCACTTTTCCCGGTCAGCAGATGTTCTTAACAAGATTTCAAGAGAGAGTCCATTCTTTTGCGTTGTCCAGTCAGTTTTCTATGGACAACTCCCATATTTTGTGTGTTTCCTCAGCTGTAGATCTAGATCTTAAAGGATGATTTTTGACAGCTAGTGTTACAAATACAATATGACAGATGCGACTCTCTTATCTTCTTATCTTATATAATACTTCAACTGTGAGCTTGTAGCCTACTTTTACCCCAGAGTTGTTTTCTTGTCACTTCATGGTAAATATTCTTGTCAATCTTCCAATCTCTAAACATGACTTAGCGGTCTGATTTTCTTGGCTCCAACTACGAATGCGCAATATTTGTTTGTTATAGGATTTCATAATCCTGCTTAACGTCACTTTCTTTAAAAACAGCAACCTTTGGCTGTGGGAGGGGGGCGATGGCATCTACTGCAAAATGAGTTGAATATCTATATAATATAATCTTTTTATTGATTTTTGAACCATTCGTATAGTATGTTGAACCACACTCTAATCTCAAATGAAATCATTAGTAAATATACATTGAAAGAGAGTGGTCGGTACCAGGTGAGACCGTGGAGAGGAGATAGATGCAATCGCTCCCACTTCGGTAAGATTTATAATTTTTGCTTTGTATTTTATTGAATAAATTAAAACATTTTAATACTAATATAGTTTATATATATATTATTTATTCAATTATTATAATGACTCGCCCCACCACCTATATTCTCTAATGTCAAATGCAGTCATTAGCAATAATTGTAAAATGGAAAGAGGACTCCTACATGATTTATTGTTTTCACTCTACCGCACTCTCCACTTTTCCGACGAAAACATGACTGTTACAACAGGAGAGTCAAATATGGTCACATAGTCTTTGTCAGCGTTTCCCAATTTTTTTTTCTTAACGGAACATTTTGTACATTTAAAATATTTAGCGGAACACTTTGCTTATTTTTTAGATTTATTACGTGGTGGCCTACCAGTTAATTATTCCAGTAGTTTGTAGAACACCTATTCATGACTTGCGAAGCACTGAGGTTCCACGGAACACAGTTTGGGAAACACTGGTCTATGTAATTGCGAATAAATTTGTCATAATCATTTAAAGAAAGACTTTGTTTTGGACAATTTATAATTCGTGAGAAATTTTTCAATATAAAAATAACAATTGAGACGACTTTTGAACCCAAATTTTTTTTCCTAGTCACCTCTTTCCAAATTTTACTTAGTGTGAGATTTTCTCCCTGGTATAAATACTTTGGGACTATTGTCACAGTTTCTTTGTGGCAGTGACATGTGTTCACTTAAACAGTGTCCATGAGACACGCGGATTGTGCTCGGATGTAATACTCGGAGTAGACTTTATAAGTCTTCATAAGAAATTGACCATACCGTACGGAGGAAAACCCAATCCTTTACACATCTGTGGTCTTAAGGCAGCACGAGTCAAAACACCAAGCCTATTCAGTAATCTAACTTTTGACTGCAGACTAGTGGCTACTAAGTCCCGATAGCACTCAATAAGTGATAACAAATTTATTGAGTCTGAAGTGAGAAAACTCCTCTCGGACAAAGTCATTGAACCTTCAAAGTCTTCCTGGAGAGCACACAGGTGCTGGTGACAATAAACGAGAAACAAAAAAAAAAGGATGCTCATTGACTACAGTCAAACAATTAAACGGTTTATTTTACTGGATGCATACCCAATGCCCCGAGTCGATGAACTGGTACAACGGATATCCAATCATTCCGTTTTTAGTACTCTAGACCTCAAAGGTTTCTACCATCAAATACCAATCAAGACTGAGGAAAGGTCGTTTACTGCGTTTGATGCGTGTTACCAATGGAGTTGTATGCTTCCAGATAACAATAAATAAAAGAATTGAGAATGAAAAGTTGCAGGACATCTTTGCATACGTGGACAATGTCATGGTATGTGGTCATGGTAGAGAGTCCACGATGAGAATATGCAAAGATTTCTAGATGCTTCTAGAAAGTATGGGATCACATTTAATGAAGACAAAAGTACGATAGCCACTGACAAAGTTTGCCTATTGGGATGAAGGCCTACTGACAAGAGTCCAGGCTTAAAGAAATCTTCCTTCTTCTCATGATATGCGCTCACAAAAACGAATCGTGGGCATGTTGTCGTACAAGTCGCGGTGGATCAAAGGATCAAAACAAAATACATGTTTAGGCAAAGAATACGTCGTTCTCTCTTTCAGAAACAATAAAGACAGGCCTTAACGAATAAAAGCAGGGCTGGAGAAAGTCGCCATCTGCATCATCGACTATTCTCGACCTTTGACGGTAGAATCGGGCGCCTTGGATGTAGCAACAGCTGCCATACTAAACCAGAATGGCACCCAGTGGCGTTTTTTTTTTTTAAACACTCTCCAAAAGTGAAAGGCTGCACTCAGCAATAGAAACAGAGGTCTATGCTACCGTACGATCTTTTAGAACATGGCACATCCACTTAGTAGTTTGACTCTTGTAACTGACCAACGCTTTGTGCAGCATGGCCAACATACCAAAGGGAAAATAAGGAGAGAAAAGCTTGAGAGGTGGAGACTGGAACTGGGGTGTCTCTTGTGTAGACCAGACAAAAACATTGCAGCTGATGATACTTTTTCTAGAAACGGGTGTGGGTCAGCTATAATTCGAAATGAATTGAAACTGCTCTATTACTCTCTGTGTCATCCGGGAGTAACAAGACAATGGCATTTAGTGCGAGCGAAAAACTTACCTTTCTTTTGTAAAGATGTCAGGCTGGTTGTCAACCAGTGCAGAATTTGTGCCGAAGTAAAACCTAGACATTTCAGTAATTCTGCGTGTGGACTTTTAAGGACCGCTCCCTTCTACATTTCGAATCACATACCTGCTAATTATAGTGAACGAATTTTCAAGATTACCATTTGCATACGCCTGTTCTGATATGTTGGCTTCAACAGTAATCAGATGTCAAGATAGTTTATTTGCACTATTCGGAATGCCTGACTACGTACACTCTGATAGAGGTACATCATTCATATCTTGAGAAGCGTTATTTTTCACATGAGAGAAGTGTAGCCACAAACAGGATGACCCCATATAATCTCAGTGAACATTCACACGTAGAAACGCTAAACGGATCGTTATGGAAATCTATAACTCTAGCTTTAAAACTCAAGGACTCTCTAATTCTAAATGGAGGCAGGTTTTAAATCAAGCCCTGCACTCAATGCGTTCTCTAGTTTACACCGCTACAAACAAGACAACGCAAGAAAGAGTATTCAATTTCTATCGCAGGTCCACCTTTGGCTAATCACTCCCGAAATATTTACTCAACAAGGAAAAGTGAATTAAAAAAGGGAGTTCGTTAATTAACATATGATGATGGTACAATAACTGTGGACTTACTCACATGCAACACACAGTATGTCATAGTCAGACTTTCTGGTGGAAGAGACAGTGTCACTGCGAGGGAGATTCGGAAGTGTACCAACATATGGAACATGAAGACATGAAGACAAGCTCGATCACGTAGTTGCAGGTGCCTACTGACCATATTACTATGGAACCAATAGCTACTCTTAACGCACAGGTACAACAGGGGGGGGGGGACTGGACAGCAAGAAGAAGTTAATGTAGGGTCTGAGTCTCCAGTTAAAGAGCCACTAATGTCACCAATTCAAAGTGATGGCAGCATTTGTCCCGGATACAACCAAAGACCGAGAACCTACAGACCTAATTACAAGGTTTAAAAAGCTTGTCATTTTATATTGTATTACTTGCTGGATTATTATTCTGAATTACTATTTGTAATGGTCTGACTTAATATTTATAGGCAAAATATGACACACTTAGAAACCGATCATTGTATATTGTGTATGGTGTAGCTTGCTTAACTTATTCAGTATAACTTATATATTTTCAATGGTGTAACATAGTAACGGTATTTTGTAGGGATACGTAGACCTCCTTAAGAAAGTTTCGGCATTTTTTTTTTACTATAACCGCTAGTTCTTCTGATATAATTTTGTCTACTATCGGTTTTAATCCGTTTTATAAAATTTTTAATAGGACTTTGCGAGGATGGCTTATGAGGCACATGTAAGATAGTTTTGACAGAGTGATTGGGTCCAGGGCTTGGGACATTCTCCTGACAGCCAGATCATAAAAATTGTGTTTATCATGGTTTCTCCTCCAGACTGTAGAAGTTCAATGTTGCTAACACTGGCTATTTTTCCTTTGTCAGAGCTTTCACTGCAGATGCTACTTCCGAGCGAAGAATATGATATTCTTTGGTTGGATACTGCCGGGACATTTAGTAGCTCTGGAACCTCAAGATTTCAAAGTTATAAAACTTGACTTCTGTCTTTTAATGTTTCCATTTTAAGAGCAAAGTAATCTCGTACAAAAAGGTATCAGCTTCGAAAAGGAGAAATTGTCTTTTTTACAGGCCCCCGAAAGGAGAATAGACGCTATTAGTTTTGTTTGGTCTGTCCGTCCGTCACGTTTAGATCTCAGAAACTAGAAGAATAAAGGAAAATCGGACATCATGATATTTTAGATCATTCAAAGTACTGATGCAACGGCTACTTTTTTATTTTCCTAAAGTGAACCATTTAATTTGTAACATTACATATGCAACAAAAGTTTTCAAAAAAAAAAAATACACCACTTTTAAATGAAAAACTTCAGGGGTGGGGAGGTAAGTTTTTTTTTAAAAAGGTCACAGCCCTCTTCATTAATTTCTCAAGTTTCATTCATACATTCGCGCATTGGTACAAAAAAAAATATGCATCTAAGGTCACAATGGAAAAAGTGTAATAAAGTATATTTTCCATTTATTAACAAACTAATTGAATGGAATGCTGATTCAAATGTTGTTTTAAAAAAAATAATTTTGATACGAACTTCGTTTTAATTGTAAGTTTTAAAAAAGACACTCGTATAGCGCGCAGTTTTGACATATCCTCATAGTGCACTTAAAAACAATATAAATTAGAGGCCAGACATGGACGTAGCCAGGTGTTTTTTTCGGGCGGGGGGGGGGGGGGGTTTGGGGAGAATTTAAACTCAAAACCCCTTGGCCACGCTCATACAATTTTTAGTGTGTAACTAGCTTTTTTATATTGAAGAGGTGGTTTTTAGCTGCAAACCCCGCTGGATAGGGGGCTTCAAGCACAAAACCCCTCTTGGCTATGCTCATTGAATCTGGTGACTGATGTATGGTTTAGTCTTATAATGAAGAGGGGGTTTCATCGTAAATTTCGGAGGGGGGTTTAAAATCAAAATCTTCCTTAGCTATACTCTTGGAATTTGGGGATTGGGAATTGTCATTTGCATTATTATTTTTGTATTATTTTTTATAGAAGAGGGGGATTTAAAATGTATTTCAGTTAGGTAATACATTCTATTGTAATTTGTAATGAATTATTATTGTTAAATGCATTCTATATAGAAGCCTTTGTAATGTTTCTGGAAAATGGAGGGTTGGGTGGGGTGCCAATAAAATACCGTGCCTCTGGCGCCAGATATGCTCTCTACGCCTCTGAATGGGAAATGATGTCCGATTTTCAACTGAAAAAAAAAGGAAATGTATAATGAGTAGTCAAACTTTTCATGACATTTTCAGTTGATCTTCATCTTCTTGTCTGAATGATTTTAAGCTTTATCACTAGATTCCAGTCACACTGTGAACTTGAAACACTTTACGCTATATCCTAGACCTAGGCCTTTTCTTTGTCATTCACGTTTAGTTTACATTTCTAAATCAGGAAGCTTTACTGTACATTATCTAGTGAGGAAAACAAAAAAAACTTGACAGATTGTGTCTGAGGAAGAAGTGCACCAGAAAAGTTGTAAACTGCAGTCATTCAAACAGTGTCAACATTACAATATTAAATAAGTTTGTCAACAAGATTACATAGAGAGTTTGTTATCACACATACATCAAATTCACCAATGGACCAGAAATATATTGAAGCCATAGTCTTGTTTTGATCGTTCAAAGTAATTTTAAAAATCATTTGGCGTAATTTTTCACATAAAAGCAAACAGCGCAAGATGTCGTCTTTGATAAGACTTCTAACTCTTCTGGAATAAGTAGAGTAGCGTTAACTCTCTCTCTCTCTCTCTCTCTCTCTCTGTCTCTCTCTCTCTCTCTCTGTCCCATTAGGCGTCGATCTGATATATTTTTTTCCACTCCACAGAGAGAGAGAGTCACACCCTAAATATACATGAAAGATTATTTCCAACGAGCACTCAATCAATTAATTTTAAGGCTAAATGAACCTCAGCATGACAGAAATAAAGTATAAACAGGTATTTATGTTCACATAAATATAGACTCACCAGTTTTGATATCTAAAGTGACTATCAATAAACAAAATGCATACTTACATATACATGTAGAAATGAAATATTGATAGAAATAAATTCCTATTACACAATTTAAGACTTTAATGTTTAAAAGGAATTAAAGCAAAACTTATACAGGCGACATGATATCCTGAAGAAGGCTGAAGTCAGCATTTAATAGAAGAAAAAAAATAGAACCTTATTTCAAGGCTAAAAATGACGCGCCCATTTTCACGAAAGAGGGATTGAAAAATAAACTAAAGTGAAACATCGTAGTACTTCCATTACACCTTGGCCTTTGATGATAAGCTATCAGAGGCACGGTCATTATTATTATAATAGCACTTCTATCTCTCGAATGATTTTCACTACTTCCACCAAACCTTGGCCTTTGATCATTACATCAGGTGCAGGATAATACTATAATATTACATCCCCCACATCCAAATGAAGCGCTATAGCTAAGTACACACCCAGATTTACAATATATAATTATAAGATTTCTTACCAAGAATGCAAAGTGGAAGAGGAAACACTATAAACGCATTAGTAACATGTCGAAAATATCAAACAGCATTCTACATAATCATATTTATATAGTAGATGAAATGAGGGCCTAATGCGAAATAACAGCGCTGTATGACACTTTCAAATATGACTGAACATTTAATGAGTTATTAAAAGGAACAGCACGTGAAAGTAATTCTAGAACTGGGAAATGGTTATCTAAAGGTTTTAAGTGTTTGGGGATGTTAATACAATGTATAATTTTTATCTACTTTGCTTTCTTGACATTAATAACATTAATATAAGATCAGATCATTTTTATTGATCCCATCAAATGGAAGTTTGGTTTAACTACAATGGACAACGTCAGCGTAACTACTGTATAATAACAATATAAATGCAAATAGGAACAACATTCACACACGGAACACATACACACTCATAGCCAACGCTTTATAAATTAGACTTCTATGAACTTATCGATGACGATAGACGGTCTTGTAATACTCTTAACTGAAAGTGGGACGAAGGAGTTTTTCAAGCCAGTTAACATCTGTGGATTGTCATTAGCTTTTATAATGCTTTCATCGTGTTTTTGTGGATTTCCGAAGAGGGATCAATCTTGGCTAGTCTGCTGAAGAAGTACTGTTATTTTTCAGAATTAAAAGTGCACATCATAGATGAATATTTTTTGCTAAAATAATATGTTAGTGATTTACATGTCTTTGCATGCTCAATAGGTATACCTTTTTAATGTTTTATGCAATAGTCAAAAAATATTACACATTTTATTTAAATAGATAAATTAAAGACAAATCATATTTTACTATTACACAACTTTTGTGGTTTCAAATCGTTTGTTTCTATGACCAAAACTTTGAAAGTTTCATGTGAACATAACAAACAAAAATATTAGCTTTTTGTTTTCTCTGCCTATGAAGAAATCTTGAGTCCATAGGTGTAATGGACCAGTAAGAGGCCAAACATATTTTAATTTTTTTATAGCAAGTGAGCTTCATTGAATGCTTTAGAGAAATAAAAAAAACTATTTCATCTATCTGCTCATTATGATCTAAACATGCTCCAATGGAGAAAGGACCTTACGTTTATCTTATTTGTCTACTGTGACGCTACATATTATGTTCTTAGCATTATACATGTGATGCTGGTGAATGATACTGGTTTGTAGTTTCTTGGATAAGATTGATCTCATTGTTTAGATACAGGAGTGACATTCGCTTTGTTCCAGTCCCTTGGTACTCTACCTGGATGAAATGAAGCTTTAAAAAAGTAGCCTGAACATTGATGTTAGCTTGTTGTTTATTCCTTCAGTTATATAGGTGCATTGCTCTAAGGTCTAGAAGCTTTATAAGCAGGGCCGGTCTTAGGCCACTGCAACCTTCATAGGCCCCGCGCGATGCAAATTCTAGGTGTAAATTATTAAATTAAACCATTTTAACTTATTACTAAAGGGTTCCAGGAATTCTCCTAAAATTAAAAAATATAAGAAAAAGTAATGAAAATCTCCTGGAATTATTAAAATCTTCTGTTAACTGATGCAAATCTCCTTAAAACAGACAATAATGTCATTTCGGGGTGTCATTCAATATGGAAAACGTCAATCCTACTCGCGATTTTAAAAAAACGGCAATGTCAGTTTTTATTTAATAAAATAAGCCGAAATTGTAACCAAAACAAGAAGTTCAAATACTTAATTTACTTTAATAGTCACTGGCATAGAAATATGGAGTTAAATCTATCTCGAACTCTTTAAAAAAAGCGACATTTTGCTAGTCAATTTTAAATCTAAAAGGCAAATCTGAACGTTTATCGGCTTTTTATTGGAAAACTACTATGTACTGTAGATGACTCGTAAAGTTAATTTGACTCTGATTCTGTACTTAGTAAAGTATAAATAAAATGCAAAGAAGAATTTATTTTCTAATAAAAAATCTTAATTTTCACTTATCACAACCCAAATTAGGCCCCGCGCAATCCGTTTCGCATAGGGCCCCGCATCCTGTAGAACCGGCCCTGTTTATAAGGCTTTATATTAGATAATAGTTTTGCAACCATTTTTTAATTGTATATTTTTTTCATATGTCTCCTATCCTATCAATTAGGTTTAAATTATATGTAATGCATGTCATATTATAGTGTAGAAATGTTACCTTTTTTTAGAGCTTCCTTAAGAATGTCTTCAGCATTAGGGCCATCTTCACTTGTATTTCATGTTGTACGTTTGACATTGCCAATCTAGGTACAGAAATAGCTATTATATTACACAAATTTATTGATGAAGCCCAGTATAACACTCAACGTTTTTGGTATACACCTTTAAATTAAATATATATATATGTGTGTGCGTGACAAAACAGATACTCATGTCTAACGTAAATCTACCCCATAGGAATATTTCATTGATAATTTTCATTAAAAAGAACGTATAAAAGCTAAAATCCTGCTAATTTTTTTTCTTTTTCATTGGAGAGTTTTGAGGAGTATCTGCAGTAGTTTCCAGTTATGGCAACTATTAACATATAATCTTGTTCTATAGGGGTAGGGGGGGGGGGGTTGTGGCTAGTGTCTTTTTCAAGCCTCTCAATAGAGTGTATGTAGCTTTGAATGACATGGTAAGGACAAAACATTTTTAAATTTGTGCATTTACTATATTACAAGGTGCATGTCATACCTGCCATTGGCTTTAGTTCAAAATCTTAATCATTATAATCTGTACTGTCCACTAAATCATCATACTCCTTTCATCTGGAGTGTCTATTCTTTCGTTTCCCTTATTGCCTTTCTCCATTTCAACCAGATGTTAATATGTTTTGAAAATCTGTTACAGATTAAAACATATTTTTAAACTGTATACATATCTACAATGTAAGGTTATTTGATTACATTACTCATCAGGATTGATTATTTCAACCAAACAATTGACATTGGTATTTCTTTCTTTTATTTAGGGACACTAACTTCACTTCTCCTAGGGCCTCCAATTCCCTAAGGCTGGCCATGACTCTATCCCCCTTGCAACTAATGTCAGATACCCTTATATATCTAGACTTATCTGGCTACTTCAAGTTGATCAATTTCTAAAATATATGCTCTATTATAACATAAGTTTATGATTATTATAAGGCTCTAGGTCTAGTGACTAGAATCTATTTTGAAGTATCATTCAAGTTGAATGTCTTGATGCAAGATCTCTAGCTCTAGAACTGTAATCTACAAGCGAGTCTTCATTCTAGATTTGCCAAACTAGCTAGATATAGATACAAGACAACTAGATCTAGTGAATTCTGTGACACCAGACGTGACTAGTCAATCTAAACCATTTGCCTTTCCTCTTCAAATACAAAAACAAAATTTAATAAAATACTCTGAAAGACACAAAAATAAAGGCATATTCCTCGTCCCATATGCTAGGACAAATTTGTACAAATACTCCTTCTTCCCTAGTGCTATTAGAGCATGGAATGGGTTGCCTGAGCTAGCCAGAAAAAACAGTGACTTGGCAGAATTTAAGTCATTGGTTAATATGCATGACTAAATGCATGACGCGTAGGACGTAATCATCTTCTTTTTTGAAGTAACGTCTGTATTATATAAGATAAGATAAGAAGACTGTATTAAAAATTATAGATCTAGAATATTATTATTTATAGATTCTAGTCTAGATCTAGTCAATTTGAATTATTACCTAGATTTGCCTAGATCTAGAATAGATCTAGTATACCCCTAGAATTCTAGATATGCCATGCTATATCTAGATCTACATAGAGCTACAAATCTAGTATAGAGACTGTTTGACTATTAAATTAAAATTAGTAGACTCAGACTGTGACTGACTTGGTGTATTCAATTTATTGAAGCAAAATGATTTTTTTACCTTTAGAATGTATCCCTTGAACGCTTTGGTCTATCACACTAGGAACGTTAGAGCACGCTCTGCTAATTTTCTATTACTTTTTAGACTAAAAACTAATTCTAACAATTTGAATCGATAAGACGACCGCCATACATTAAAGAAGCCATGTCAACAAAAATAGATCCACATCACAAACTTATAGGGCCTACATATATTCCTATGTGGTAGTGATACGGAGGCAAAATATTGGGAACATGGCAATTTTGTACTTTTCAAAACTGAAGATCATAGTTATATATAGGCTGAAATGTACGTCTTATAATTTATAGTGCATATAAAATGTGTCTCTCCTCAAATAAATATAACTTCCTACTTTCAGTCTCTCTATATATATATCTATGTCTAATGTTTTAACAAAGTCTCCCACTAAATAGGAGGTATATTAATCTAGATCCAAACTTTATATTTAATACTTCGGTTTTAAAGCACTTTATGTGCGAAATTTCTTCTAATATCAATAACTCTCGAGTATCTCTGTCGGTAGAGCATCAGAGCGATAACTTTATCATTAAAGGAATGTATGAAGGGGGACGTTTAACTTAATATCATTAGATTGTTGTACGTTTTCAAAGGTTGCCATGGCCAGGGGTGTCAATGGGGTTAAGCTCCCATTGTCTAAAAAAGTCTAGCACTGGCCTGCTCTTGTGGCTTAGATATTAAGGCCGGCAAAACTGCTCTTACTAACAGGTGAAGGGGTGAAGGCGGATACCTGGTGCCATAAAACCGGGAGCTTCGGGCTGATGGAGCTCGTCAGCCTAGTAAGGCAGTTCATCTAGGAGAGGGGTACTCTGACTTTAAACCCTCGCTGCCTTGCGGTACTGAGGCTTCAGGAGACAACCTCAAGGAGAAACTGAGTTGGTGCCAAATGTAAGTCCAACTTGATTGGCGTAATTTATGGACGCCAAGGTTTGTATCTGACGGTGGGAGAGGTCTTCGCGCCTCACTGATCAGATACCGCCCGCCTCAAACTGGGCAGCCCCCAGTCAGTTAGGTGCCACAGCCTGCCTGCTCTAATGGGTGCTTAGAGCTTAGTTTAAAACGACAAGTAGGTTGGAAACTTGCACCAAGCAACAAAAGAAGAAAAATTAAACTGAAAAAAAAAATCCCTGTCATGCGACTGGCCGCTTGGAATGTCAGGACAATCTGTCCTGGTCTCACTGATGATCTTAGGCAGATCAACGACGCAAGGAAGACGGCAGTTATAAACAACGAGCTAAAAAGGCTACATATTGACATTGCAGTCCTGCAAGAAACCCGACTGGCCGAAAACGGCATGCTCCGCGAGACTGACTACATTTTCTTTTGGAAAGAGAAAGCACAGGATGAGACTCGAATACATGGTGTGGGCTTTGCTGTCAAGAGCAGTCTTCTTCCCATGATAGTTCCTCCAGTTGGTAGCTCGGAACGGCTACTAAGCATAGTGCCTATGCCCCGACACTATGCTCTCTTCAGGAGGACAAAGACAAGTTCTATTAAGACCTCAAACAAGCCATAAGCCATTGCGAGACATTCCTCAAAAAGAAAATATGATCCTTCTAGGTGATTTCAATGCCAGAGTTGGATCAGATCACACTATCTGGCCAGACTGCCTTGGGCTTTTGGAATCGGAAAGATGATGAGAACGGACAAAGACTGAATTCTGCACATATCATAAGCTCTGCATTACCAACACATACTTCAGAACAAAACCACAGCACTGTGTCTCATGGAGGCACCCTAGGTCTGGACACTGGCACCAGCTGGATATGATAATGACACGAAAAAGGGACATTTGAAATATACTGCTGAGACGTAGCTACCAAAGCGCGGATTGTGATACTGATCATACTTTAGTGTCCTGCCGGACAAGACTGCTGCCTACTAAGATCCACACATCACAGGGAAAAAGAAAACCACGCCTGAATACCACTAGCACAAAAAATCCTGAACTTTTCACCGAATTTGAAAACAAATTAGAGGAAGCTTTTAAAAACTTCTCTGTGACTGAGGTACAAAAAAGCTGGACGTTTATGCGTGATACAATGTACCAAACATCATCACTGATATTTGGAAACAAAACCAAGAAAAGTGAAGACTGGTTTGAAGCTAGCTAGAAATGGAAACTGCCACTACGAACAAGAGAGCAGCCATGCTAATCTACAAGAAAGATCCAACCCCAAGCAACTTAAAAAGGCTCAGAGCTGCACGTAACAATGCCCAAAGAGTAGCGAGACAGTGTGCTAACAAATACTGGCAGGAGCTATGCGAAGATATTCAATCTTGTGCCGACTGTGGTAACATAAGAGGACTATATGAGGGCATGAGAAAAGCTTTGGACGTCACACCAGCAAGTGTGCTCCGCTCAAGTCAAAAGATGGCTCAATCATCAGTCATCGTGCACTGCAAATGGCGCGATGGGTAGAACACTATGCAGAACTTTACCAGATTAAAAACGCCATCTCACCAAATACTGTATCCAACTTCCCATCACTTCCAGTATTGACAAAATTAGACGAAACGCTCTCAGTAAAGGAGCTGAGCATAGCCAGTGACATGCTTGCACATGGGAAAACACCCGGAGGAGATGGCATTCCTGCTGAAGTCATTCAGTCTGGAAAACATGCCCTAATTAAACCACATCATGAACTGCTAAGCTTGTGCTGGGAACAAGGAATGGTCCCCCAGGAATTGAAAGACTCCAACATAGTTACAATTTATAAAAATAAAAGGCGACCGCTCTGATTGTAACAATAACAGAGGCATCTCACTGCTTAGTATAGTCGGAAAGGCTTTTGCTAGAGTATTACTAAAGCGATTACAGATTCTGGCAGATCGTGTTTATCCAGAGTCGCAGTGTGGCTTTAGGGCAGGTAGATCTACAACAGATATGATTTTCTCTCTGCTTCAGCTACAGGAGAAGAGCAGAGAACAAAAGCAGCCCCTCTCATAGCATTTATTGATTTGACCAAGGCCTTTGACCTTGTTAGCAGAAGCGGTCTGTTTGCTGTACTAGAGAGAATCGGCTGCCCAAATAAGTTAAGAAAACTAGTGTCAGCTTTTCACGAAAATATGCAGGGCACTGTTCAGTTTGAAAGTTTTTCCTCCAGGCCATTCTCCATCAAGGGCCGTGTAAAACAAGGATGTGTACTGGCCCCTACACTATTTGGCATCTTCTTCTCAGTCGTACTAACCAGTGCTTTTAAATCCATGGAAGACGGAATATATATTCATAGCAGATCCGATGGAAAGCTTTTTAACCTGGCACGTCTTAAAGCCAAAACGAAAAGACGTCGTATCTTGATAAGGAAGCTGCTGTTTGTCGATGACGCGGCACTCGTATCTCACTCACAAGGAGGTCTACAGAAGCTAGTGAACGCCTTAGCAGCTGCTTGTCAAGAGTTTAGCCTTACAATAAGTCTCTCCAAGACCGAAATCCTGGCACAAGACGTCGCAGAAATACCTATAATACATATTGGGAACCACACCCTTTCAGTGGTGCAGGAATTTACCTACTTGGGTTCAACAATTGTCAGAAACCTAGATATGGACATTGAGCTGACAAAAAGGATAGGAAAAGCTACCACAGCACTGGCAAAACTCTCCAGGCGCGTCTGCGAAAATGGTAAATTGACCACAGCGACCAAAATCCTAGTCTACAACGCCTGTGTTGTGAGCACTCTCCTTTATGGCAGTGAAAGCTGGTCAACATACATGTACCAACAGCACAGATTGAATAGTTTCCACTTGCGCTGGAGGAAACATGTCTTCAATCAGGAAGTTTTGAGATTGGCCAATATGAACAGCATGTATGCTCTCCTGACACAAAGAAGATTACGCTGGCTCGGACATGTCACCCGCATGCCAGATGGTAGAATCCCGAAAGATATCTTATATGCTGAGCTTGTGGAAGGAGTCAGACTCAAGGGCCGCCCAAGACTAACCTATAGAGATGTCTGCAAGCGAGACATGAGAGCCACAGGCGTCAGCGAAAGTATATGGGAAAATATAACCAAAAACCGGAGTGCATGGAGACAGACTGTGCGTGCTGGGACAACCCTCGCTGAGAAAAAAAGAATTGAAGCGGCCTTAATCAAGAGGGAAAAAAAGAAAGCTGCCCTGTCCGCTAGCCCTGAATCAGAGGCATAAACATGTATGAATTGTGGCAAAGTCTGCCGTTCTAGAATTGGCTTGATTAGCCACACCAGATTCTGCCCGGTCTCAAGATTAAACCAAAACCAGTGACTCATTTGCCTTTCGAGACAAAAGGAGCCCTATATTGTTTTAACTAAGAATAAATGGATGGGTGTCCATCATGGGCGTAGCCAGGGGGGATTGGGGTTGGGGTTAAAGCAAATCAAACAAAAAATAATGCAAACGACAATCCCCAATTTCCAAGAGCATAGCTGAGGAAGATTTTGATTTTAAAACCCCCTCCGAAATTTACTATAAAACCCCCTCTTCAATATAAAAAAGCAAATTGCACACTGAAAATGCTATGAGCGTAGTCAAAGTGGTTTTGAGTTTAAACTCCCCTTCAGCGGGGTTTAAAGCTATAAAATACCTCTTCAATAAAAAAAAAAGCAAATTACACACTCAAAAATCTGTGAGCGTAACCAAAAGGGTTTTAAATTTAAACCCCCACCAGTGGGGTTTGAAGCTAAACAAATACCTTATCAACATAAAAAATGCAAATTACACACTCAAAAATCTTTGAGCGTAACCAAAGGGGTTTTAAGTTTAAACCCTTCTTCAGCGGGGTTTGAACGAAAAAATACCTCTTATAAAAAAACAACAACAAAATACACACTCAAAATGTTATGAGCGTAGCGAAAAACGGTTTTGAGTTTACACTTCCCTTCATCGGGGTTTGATACTAAAAAATAACTCTTAAATATATATTTAAAAAAAAGTAAATTACACACAAAAATTATTTGAGCTTACCCAAGCCAAAAGGGAGTTTTGAGTTTAACCCCCCCCTCCTCAGATGGCTTTTATTTTTAGTTTAACACCACTCCAGATTTATTTTAGTTTAAAATCCCCCTACAGAGAATTTTGAGGTTGAAAACCCCCTCTTCAATATAATTCTAAAGCAAACTACAGTCACCAAATTCTATGAGCGTAGCTACATGGGGTTTTGAAGTTGTTAAAAAAAACTCCCAAGATTTTTTAGTTTAAAACCCCACAAAAGATGATTTTAACGATAAAACTTCCCTTATCGATATAAAATCTAAAGCAAACTACAGTCACCTAATTCCAAGAGAGTAGCTAAGAGAGGTTACAAAATTTCTACCAGTAGCTGGGCCCCATTAATAAAGTGCAGTAGATAGCCATCTGCCGAAATTGAAAAAAGGCTAAATGTGGCTCAACAAAGATGGCTAAGACGGATTTTAGGAGTCACTTATAGAGATCGGGTCTCAATTAAAAAAATCTTATGTCGAACTGGGATTCGACTCCTTAGTAAGGCTGTGACAGAGCGTCGCATGACGTTTGTGTGACATCTTTGTTAAGCTCTGGACACTACACTTAATAAACAACACCAACGCTCTAGTACCAGATTCATGAGTGAATTTATTTACACACTTTGTCAACACACATGACACATAACATTCCAACATTCACTCCCTTAGTCAAGGGGAATCATTCAAGCTACTCATATAAACAATGTCAACATTCATTACAATTTCTCTTTTCTTTTTCTCACTCATTCTTACTTTCAACTTTAAAGGCAAAAATCCAGAATCAGAAAGAAATGTAGGAAAATCAACCGAGAACTACAAGTACATATTATAGGAACAAGTATTTTATACATGACAATAGTAGAATGTAACATAATTCAAAAATCAAACAAAGTAAAAAATCTGTTTTATTCACGTTTTTTTTTTTTTTACTTTTTTTTTTTTTTTAAAACCTACTATTAGAACTACAAGACAAGTATGGTGAATAACAAAATGAAATTGTAGTCATATTCACATAACTAGGAAAGATGATATATTCAAACAAAAAATATGGCAGGGTCATATGTATATTAACATTACTAGAAATAGAAATAGGGTGAATAGAGAAAAAAAAAGAAATACCAGTGCTGCTTACATATACTCATCCGGGAGTCTTCCTTCTTACAGTATGGTCAGAAGTAGAAGTCCCGATGCGCCTCGTTTGGTCATCACATTAGCTAGTTGCGCTCTCCCAGGACACCAGCGAATTTCAATTCTTTCAGTCCTGTACATCTCATTGATGGAAGCAATGTCAATACGCAGCCTTTTGTCTTCCACTAGCTTGGTGGTCTGCAGCGCTTCAATGACACTTTTGTTGTCAATGAAAACTGTGATAGGCAACGACTGTTTCTCAATACCACAGAGTTCTTCTATTACAGTTCTGTAAAAGATGGCAGACTCTAGGCCTTCTTGCAAGCCTAATGCCTCAGCAGCTATGGTAGATCTCACTACCCTTTTGATCTTCGAGACTCGCCAAAAAATTGGACAGCAATGCCCGTCTTTGTCTTTAATCCATACAATATGGGCACTTGTACTTCCTGTACCACCACTAAGATTACCCAAGGCGGCATCGCAGAACAGAAGCAGCTCCCAGTCGTCTTCGGGTTTTCCATTTAGACCTCTATACAATTGTATGGGTCTTAAGTCTTTTAGCTTTCCGATGACTTTTATTGCTCGCATTAGGTCTGTAACCACAGTTTTGTTTAACTTTGTGCTAAGATCAACTTAACTCAAATGCCATATCAGGTCTGGAGCCTTGAACGACCCTATTTAACTGGCCAATGAGTTTTCTGTACAAAGACTGTTCTGTATCATTCAACTGCAAATCCTTTTGCAAATATCTTGCTGGGTCTAGCTTTGGGCGATCAAGTTTTTCGATGTACGCTGTGTGGTCCAGGATGATCCCATCTGTGACTTGTCGGATATCGAGTCCGATGTAATAAAAATTTAGCTCTTCTATTTTTTCTGCCACAATTCGGTGACGCAATCCACACTTAGTCTTCTCAAAAACATCATTGCCAGCATGAAGAAAATCGTCGACGTGGCAACAAATGATGCCACATACAACTCCATCAGTCATTAATGTGAACAGTGCTGGATCAAGGCTTGACTGTTTGCAACCAAGTTCAATAAGCTCTTCTTTGACACTTAAATAAAACTGTCTTGCACCATCCTTGAGTCCATATAGCCCATACTTCAGTTTCCAAATAACTTTATTTGGAGTATTGCTCTCTTTTGGAGGTATAATATGTACATCTCTATCCAGGGGTTTTCCTTGTAAGAATGCAGATTTGATGTCTGTTGTCCTAATCTGCCACTGTCTACTAGCCACTATTGACAAGAAAATTCTCACGGAACCTTTGGCAACAGTTGGACTATCTTTTGGTATTCAGTCTTGCTCTTCAAATCCTCTTACAACAAGACGTGATTTTGGTGAACCATTTTTCATTGTTATAACCCAACGTGTAGAAATAGCATTTTGTCCACAGTCTTCAACCTCTTCATATGTTTCAAACTGTTTTAATTTCAATAACTCCAATTGTTTGGCTTCATCTATCTCCTTGCTTGATTCAACCATTGATAAGCATACATTGTCGCTATTGCCTCCCCTTGAATATTTCCACTTAATTCGTTCAAGGTCAACACTTTTTCTTTCCTTGTCCACATTATTTTCTATGTTATACCAATACTTATACTTTCCTGTGGCTTTGCCTGCTCTTCCGAGAATGGAAGCTTTTGTCCATTGTTCTGATTCGTCTATTCTGTATTCTATTTGTTCATTTGGCTTCAAACAAGTTACAGAATGGATGTCTGTCTTTGTGTTACTTTCATCTCTAATAAGTTCACGATCTCCATCAAATATTTCGCTTACACCACTCTTGACGCCGTCATGAATCGTTTTTGTGTTCTCCTTATTATCTTCTGCACTCTCTTCCTCCTCCACGCTCGCTTTATAAAGTCTGTTTGGTGCCACTCTGACAGATACACCGCCATGTCTCACAAAAACAACTTTTCCATCTTGAAATACCACCTTTCCGGGTCCTAACCATCTCTCTTTGCCTTCACGCTTGTAAAACACTTTGTCACCATTTTGAAACACCAGCTCTGATGCTCGAACTTTAGAACGCAGGGCTCGTCGTATTCTTTCACTTGACTCTGATTGAATGTAAGCTTTACGTGCCTCGTGGAGAGCGGTCAGGTGCTTATGGAAGACTTCACTTGTTGTGCTGCCCTCTAAAGCTGGTAATTTTGCCTGCAGAATGTTAGGTAAATTAGGGTTTCTCCCAAACACAAGCTGATGGTTACTATAACCATTTCTCATTTGCAAAGAGTTTTTAGCCATATTAGTCCAGAATAAGAGAGTTTCAAGATCTACATCTGAATTTTCAGCCTCAAGTTTCATTAGCATGTGATCGATAATAGCGTGGACTCGTTCACACAAGCCATTCTGATATGGACTGAAAGCTGCAGTTGTAGCAACTTAAATGTTCAGGATTGATGCTACTTCTCAAAACTCATCAGAATTGAACTCGCCGCCATTATCCGTCATCAACGCCTTCATCACTCCAAATATTCCTACCCAGTTTGTCATCAAGGCATCAATGACATTAGAAGTTTTTTTCCGGTTGATTAGTTCCGAAACACTGCACCTTGACCACATATCAACCATGTGCAGTATCTATTGACCTTTGTATTGTTTGATATCCATTGCAACTTTTTCATTAAAGTCTCTGGCCATAGGGCAGGCCACTACAGGTCTAGATGGTGTCTTGGCAAATACTTTGCATAGTTCACAGCTTCTTTCTATATCTGTTAATTCCTCTTCAAAACCCTCACAACAACTGTTAGCGTCTTGAAGTAAAGCCTTAAGTCTATCGTTCGGAGGGTGTGCGAACAGCCTGTGTAGTTTTCTAATTGTTGCCTTGCGTTTTTCAGGGGATTTGTCGAATGCTTTTACTGTGTTGACCTCTTCTATTTGAATCATTTCTGTCTTGTCAATTGGAATGCAATAATGGCCAGAAGATGTTAAGTTTAAGGCAACCTTTTTTTCCAAATATAACAGCTGTATCATTTTCCAGATCCATTTTTACTCCTGCTGTTTTCATGGCATATCTGGAAAGTAACAATGGTATGTCTGTTTCTACAGCATCAGTCAGAAGTATAACCTTCATTCCAGCCACTGTGACAGGTAACTCATATTCACCTTTTGATTTTATTATTGTTCCACCACCAAACTTAAACATTCTGTGACCTTCTCTTAACTTCACTTTGTTGCGGTCCTCTTCATCTAAAGAGCTCAAAAATGCCTCCAACCATGTCATTCCACACACTGTACTACTGCATGCGCTGTCCAATACGGCACAGTTAGAAGCTTCGACCCCTAATTGGGAAGTTTCATTTTTGTGATTTCCTGTGAACAAACATGCTTCTTCTTCCTGGTCAACGATATTGACCCTCTTAGACATGTTTTCCCAACTGTCGGGGCACTTGGGCAAAAGATGTCTGTATGATCCACATGATTTACACGTTAAGACATTTCCGTCGGGACCAACTGGGTTTATATTTTTCGAACTTCGTTGAATTTTTGGGAATCCAAAACCTCGGGTTCCGCCCCTTCCTTGTCCTCCACCTCTTACTTGATGTCCGACTTTAGGCTTATAATTGTGACGTACACACTCGCCGGGGATTATATTATCAAACTTGACAATTCAATGAAATGAAGAAAGAAACATCTCTCTGTATTTTCTTCAAACTTCTTTAATAACTTCTTCAACTTTCACATCAAATTAACTTCTTAATTCAATAAGACAACTTGACTTGATTCTTCATAAATAAAACTTAAATGATACATAAAACTTCACTTAGTATAACTTCACTTAGTATAACTTCAACTTCAACTAATAAAACTTTAACTAATGGACCCGCTAATATCAAGAAACTTATTACTAATCGAGGACTGAGAGAGGACCAACGCTCTACAAGAACTACTACTATGCGAGGACCCCGTCTAACTCACTTTCCCTTAATTTATACTTTCTTTGATCGTACGTTCCAGAATCCTGGAACCTTCTCCGATAATTAATTTAGTAACTTTGACCTTCTAGAAGCTGACGTGTGCTATTTTTCCCTTGGATATCTAAAATTAACTTGTTTACGCTGGACACTTGCACTAGTTTGACCTCGAGCTTCTAGAAACTGGTCGAAATAGGTCACAGACTGACAATAATTACATTTTGTTTGATCTTCTCGTTTTCCAAAGCTACTGAAGTTTTCACGTCTTTGGTATTCCGCTGCCCATAAAGCTTCTTCATTTTCAGCCAAAAACGTTGGCTCAAGTTTGATACATGCCTCTTGGTCCTTCAGTTTACTTTCTTCTCCCTTAAACTTTTTCAGAGATGACTTAGCTTCTTCGTACAAGGTGTCACGATTGGCGTCATTCATTCCAGTCAAAACAAGCATCTTTTCGTTTCGAGTTATTCTTGCCTTCCTTAGTAGCTTGAAGGCCAGAATCTCAGGTAACAGCTTCATCTTTTTCTTCTCTATTCTTCTATATTTTGTATCAAATTCTGCTATGAAATCCTGTATGGACTGGTTTTCCCCCTGTTTAAAATCTTCAAACTTGTCAAATTTGTGAATGCTGTCTGCCAGGTCATCTTTGGCCAAGTTCTTGTCAAGAAACTGCAAAAGTCTCTCAAAGCCTTCCCGACACTTAAGCTCTGATAGGTCTAATTGTTCGAACACTTTCTATCTGATCCCTGATTCACTGTTTTGTGGTAGTGAAAGGGCAATGGCTATAGCTCTTTTCTCTTCTTTCAGTTCAGTTATTTCATTCCATGCGAGTAACTCTTGTTTATACAACTCGTATGGCTTTTCTTTAATAAATGATGGAATTTCTATCCTAGTAGCCATTAGGATCAACTAAGTAAATACGTTTACTTACACGCTCCGCTACCACTTGTTAAGCTCTGGACACTACACTTAATAAACAACACCAACGCTCTAGTACCAGATTCATGAGTGAATTTATTTACACACTTTGTAAACACACATGACACATAACATTCCAACATTCACTCCCTTAGTCAAGGGGAATCATTCAAGCTACTCATATAAACAATGTCAACAATCTTCTCCGACAAAATGAATTGCGCATAATAAGAGTTGCGATGACATAGAGGCCATTACGAGGAAAGCGCAAACAGGGACATCCTAGTACAACTTTGAGCTACACTTTTATGGAGGTCCTCAGAGCACGTGGGAAGAGGCTTCAGACATTTTCAGTGACAGTTTTTTGTGGAAGCAGCTTGCCGTCCAATGCGCCGAACGACACGGAGGATCTAAATTAGTAAGAATAGCACATAAAGTTTTTATAATAAAACTTTTAATAGCAGGATAATGCACTGTAGATACCTCAGAATATGCATTTTAATACTACTTTGCGGCCTCCGCCCCTCGCTGGGGGAGCTCACAGCGTTCTCCCAGACCCCCTTGCTGGCAATGGCGGGGAGTCTAAAATTTTCCCACTAACTCCATTAAAAACCTATTAGGGTACAATAAACATCAGAAGGGTCAGAATGTAATAAAGATTAATTATGTACGCACACCCACACACATATGAATTTTTTTGTGTGGGTAAACCCCCCCCCCTCCCGAAAAAAAATTCTGGCTACATGAGCTCAATCAAGCGTGCAATGATGCAAACGTTATTACGGCGAAGTATTTTTAACAACAGCATTCGCGTTCTCCTTCTGATTTATTTCTTTATTATTTAATTGACTTTTAAGTTTGTCGGATTTCCTGATTGGCTCATCCGGTTAGGTCACGTGACTACACATGTTCTTGTATCTCTATATTAAAACTTTGTTTTCAGGTCAGTACAAGTGAGGTCGTCTGATCTAATACCATCAAAATGAAGTTGATCGTCTGCTGTATATTGTTCATTGAAGTGACTCTGGCTCTTGCCCGTATCCCTCCACCAAAAGGTTGCTTCTATGACAACGTCTTCTATCCGGTAAGATAACTCAATTAAAATTAGGTTTTGTTTTTTAATCCACAACATTATTGAGGGGAGAAAAAGTATAAAGGTAATATTAGCAATAGAGAGTTCAAGATCCATATCAGCTGACAAAAGAGACACGAAGGCGATCTCTTTTTAAGGATAAAAAGATCCGTTGTATTTGCATTCTAACTATATCAATATTTTTATATTAATAAAAATAAAATCGACATTATTAACTCATTTGATTAAGTGACCTTGTTTTGTCTTCTAATTAGGATCTTTCATCCATTTTTCTCGTCTGCAACTAGATCTAGATAGATAAAAAGTTCTTTTGAGTATGATACCTTAAAACGTTCTCGTCAATGCGATTCTACAATTGAACTGCCTTTCTTGGGGTCAAAATATTATCCCCGACTCGTAATTTTGTACACGTTATTTCTCCAATACCCAATCTGGGATCAAGCTGAAAATTTGCAACATTAATTGTTTTACCTCACGACATAAGGATCAGTAAAACAACAACAATTAGTTAATTAACTATTGGTAATCAATTATTTTGTTTGGTGTCTTGCAAAGAGGGGGGGGGGGGTAAGAGAGGGGATATCTTGGTGAATGATCGTTTTATAAATGCATAAAACAATTCACTCAGGACTCAAGATTTTCAAGGGGTCTAATTCAGCTTATATTATCACATCTGTCAAGAACGATTTCTTTCCTTTGTTCGATACCAACCAAAATAATTAATTACCAATAGTTAATTAGCTTTTTTGATTTTTTTTCATATTGAGTCTTGTTTCTGTCAGGCACAAGAAATAATTGTGCAAAATTAAAACTTGATCCGAGATTGGATGTGGGGAAAAAATAACGTGTACAAACTTTTTACCAGACAGACAGACTAACAGACAGAGTGTGTTAATATAAGTTTTGTAAGAACAAAAAAAGAGATTACTTTGATTAATCGAAATTTCCAGTAATGAATTTAAGTAACATTGTGATATTGTTACCATCAAATGTACAAATTTCCTAGAGATTTTAAATCGTGTCTTTAGAGACTAATTGCGCACACATTTAGTCTATGTTAATATTTTACTTGCAGATTGGTGCAAACTTTCAACCAAACGATTGCACTTTTTGTGTTTGTGAAAGCAACGGGCAAACTCCTTGCGCCGTCATGGACTGTGCTAGACCGCCCTGTAGCAGTCCCGTCAAAATACATGGACAGTGTTGTCCTGTGTGCAGGGTCAGGCATTATAAAGATTTGGCTTTGGAGCAAAAGGCATTCAATTAACTTAACTTTATGTTTTTAAACCCAAAAATTTATATTTAGTCTTCATATTTTCTTGAGCATTGTTTGTATGTTAATGGTTACACACACACACACACACACGCACGCACGCACACACACACACACACACACACACAGAGTATTTCCACATGAATAGAAAGACCTGAACAGCTTAACTTTGTCCTCTAGAGTGGAATAAATGGTTTGGTTATAAGAAACAACTTCAAGATCTGTCTTAATGTTCATTTTGTTAAACTACGTTCTTTTATGTCTCTATGTTTTACTTCCTTTGTTTCATGTCTGAATGTCAACTCACTTACTTTGTTTAATGTCTGAATGTCAACTCACTTACTTTGTTTCATGTCTGAATGTCAACTCACATACTTTGTTTCATGTCTAAATGTCAACTCACTTACTTTGTTTCATGTCTGAATGCCAACTTACTTTGTTTCATGTCTGAATGTCAACTCACTTACTTTGTTTCATGTCAGAATGTCAACTCACTTACTTTGTTTAATGTCTGAATGTCAACTCACATACTTTGTTTCATGTCTAAATGTCAACTCACTTACTTTGTTTCATGTCTGAATGTCAACTCACTTACTTTGTTTCAAGTCAGAATGTCAACTCACTTACTTTGTTTAATGTCTGAATGTCAACTCACTTTGTTTCATGTCTGAATGTCATCTTACTTACTTTGTTTTACGTCTGAATGTCAACTCACTTACTTTTTTTCATGTCTGAACGTCAACTCACTTACTTTGTTTCATGTCTGAATGTCAACTCACTTTGTTTCATGTCTGAATGTCAACTCACTTACTTTGTTTCATGTCTGAATGTCAACTCACTTACTTTGTTTCATGTCTGAATGTCAACTCACTTACTTTGTTTCATGTCTGAATGTCAACTCACTTCCTTTGTTTCATGTCTGAATGTCAACTCACTTACTTTGTTTCATGTCTGAATGTCAACTCACTTACTTTGTTTCATGTCTGAATGTCAACTCACTTTGTTTCATGTCTGAATGTCAGCTCACTTACTTTGTTTTATGTCTGAATGTCAACTCACTTACTTTTTTTCATGTCTGAATGTCAACTTACTTTGTTTCATGTCTGAATGTCAACTCACTTTGTTTCATGTCTGAATGTCAACTCACTTTGTTTGACATATAGGCAGCCAGACAGAGTGATTTGATAGAAAAAGAAAAAAAAAGAAGCAAAGGACCCCTTTCAGATCTTATTTATATATTCATCAATGTTCCATTTCAAGACATTGACTCTATAATCAGGTTCAGAGTACTTCATATACGATGAAGAATCAAAGTTCAGAGTAACACCAAATCTCACAACATCAGAATGTAACATCAAGTTTCAATATAGAAGTATAAGGCTGAAATCTAGAACTTGAAACCTCAGACTTATTACCTTAAAATTTAAAACTTCAGACCTGAAACCTGAGACCCTTCAGAAAGACAAATAATATATTCTTCTAATCCTATAATCTAATTACAAAATACGAATACTACCGAATCCATACTAAAATAACTTTACAATATGAAATAAAACTCATCCTTAACAGGGGGAAATAATCCTTCGAGAATATATAGGCCAGCGCTAAGGCTATCCAGTAACGAGATATATGGAGAATTCAAGAACTCCAAAGATACAGCTTGGCTCTACAGCACAAGATGGAGTCAATGGACCAAACGACCAAGAAGAAACGTTTTGGACGTCATATGAAAAATTACGACGAAGCGCAAAGGGAGAGCAATTAGTACACACGAACAAAATAGCACTAATGACATCATCGCTTATTGATGAAAGCGGCGCTATTAGATTCAATAGATAGTTGCGACAATACTTGAGAAGGATGTTGTCGCTTAATAGTTTGAAACTGACAAAAAATACAACAAAAACTACTATTTTCATAAGAACTTCGCTGACAAAGTGGTTAATGTATCAGACATGGAATAACCTATTACCTATAATTTTTAATAATTTAATTGCAATTAAAATATAATGTAACATAAAAAAGATAGACATTCAAACAATAATTTTAAACAACGTATTATCAGAATGAAATATTTTGTCCGGATTTTTAAGAATGCAATTTAACGTAATAGAAGTCACAAGCAATTTGAAATAATCATTTAGCGTTCATATTTTTTGTTCATTAAAATTCGGAATAACCTGTTCTTGAAAATGATTTTTTTGCGATGTTTGAGCAAAGTGCAAAAATAAAATAATATATGTTAGAAGAGCTATATGAAAAAGTCAATCGGAGTTAATTTGCTTTTCCTAAAAATCCATAACAACCAATTGTCTATAATGTAATTTTAGCGACATGTTTGCATGTAAATCATATGCAATATGAAAAGTGCAAAGAGCTATTTCAACCCAAATTTATCGTTAATTTGATATAAATAAAACAAAATCCGGGACAATCTGTCATCCATAAAAGAATCTTGCGAAGTTTTGAAAACACAAATGTAGGCCTAGTGTAAGTTATAAGAACAATTTGAAATTTTGCTTTATATAAATAATATGTACAATTTATTATCGATAATGAGATATCTGCGACTTTATAGTAATCAAATTTAATTTAAAATAAGTCAGAAGAGAAATTCTAAACAAACATTTAGTGTTGTTGCTGGGTTTTTTTCGGAAAAAAAAAGCAATTTTTATAAAGAGTTGTTTTTTTTTCTTTACGACATTTAGGCAAGAAAATGAAATGTAATAGAGCCTAGAAAAGCAAAATCAAACAGTCATTTTGCGTTAATTTGCTTATCACAATAAATCCTAGAAAGCCTGTTAGATTTTATATTTTGCTATGTTTTAAACAATTATTTTATTTTTCAAAATCCAAAACAACGTATTCTCAATAATCAGACTTTTGGGGTGATTTTGGCAAGAAAATAAAATTTGATCTAAGTTAGAAGAGCGAATTTTAACATTCATTGGACGAAAAACAAAATTCTCGGAACAACCTATTATCGATATTGAGATTTATTTATTTTTTTCGATGTTTTTGCAAGAAAATTAAATGTCAAAGTTTGTACACGTTATTTCTCCCACACCCAATTTCGGATTACGCTGAAAAATTTGCACAATTATCTCTTTTACCTGACAACACAAAAATCCATTTTAAAAATTTAATTAATTGTCTATAAGTAATTAATTATTTTGTTTGGTATCTTGAACAATGGAAAGAAATATTACTTGACAGATGTGGTGGCATAAGATGAATTAGTGCCGTGGATAAATCTTGAGCCCTGAGTGAACATTTGTTTATGCATTTAAAAAAACGAATGATGTAAACATTCACCAAGATACCCCCACCCCCCCTTCATCCCTCTCCCTTTCCCAACTGGTCCAGACCACGTGATAGGATCAGAGCGTACTGAGAAGGTTAAAAGCTAAACAAAAACAATCGGTACAAATATTTTTGTCGCACAGATATCTATGTCTAGGTCCAATATTCCCACCATTGCATGACTGATCCAAACTAATTCATACATTTACACTTAATGTAACCTTTCTTTTTTAACAAAGTGTTTTTTTTATGTTTTTCTTGTTATATACACACACTTGCACAAGTATGATCACCTTTGACCTTTTAACCGCCTGATTGCAACATGTCTGCCATATCCAGGATGTCTAGAAGGATCTAGATTCCAGAATCGTGCACGGACCCAAATGTCGGCTTCGCAGAATCTCAGGAGTTAGACGTGTGCTTCCAGGTAAAAGGAAAAATATGGCAATAGGATCACTCCTAGAAACATGTACTCCAAGGACGTGCTAGTGTGTTCGGTGGCCAAAAAGAGAAACATTGACCTCCCCCCCCTCTCTCTCTCTCTCTCTCTTTATATCTCCGCGTGCTCTCTCTGTTGTCTCTTTCTCTCTTTCTGCTCCTTGAATCCAATTATTTTTTCTCTCTATTTCTCTCCCTTTCTCTCTTTGTTCTCACTAAATTCCCTTTAAGATTGTTTATCAATTCAATTTTAGTTTCAAGCTAAATCACTAAACAACTTGAGTATTTTAGACATTCTATTTTTAAAAAAAAACTCAACTTAGGGAATAACTCCACATTTACATATACATTCCTCAATACGGTAAGAATTGTTAACTTTTTTTTTTCAAACAAAATTAATTAATTACCACAATTACTCTCAAAAGCTACGGTCTGCGGGCTTTTTCAGTGCACGGACCAAAGGTTTGGAAATCACTCCCCATCTCAGACAGACATGCTATACCACTTTTAAGAAGAACATTAAGACCTACTCGTTTACAACTTTTTTAGATTAGTTTCTAAAAGATAATGTCGTGTTTGTGTTTGTAATGTTAATACAGCGCCTTATAAATACAATTATTATTATTATTATTATTATTATTTACTATTTGGTTAATTTTTTGATTAGTTCATGTTTGTCTTCAACAATAAATAGTGTGCAAAGTTTCAATTTGATCCGAAACTGAGAAAACTAAGGTGTTCAAACTGTGTCTCCAACAGACAGAATGAGTTGATAAAGGCGATGTCAAAACAAACTGGGAATATCAAAAAGCGATGTTCTAGTTTGAAGTCTAGAGATGAAGACAAGCATTTAGTATTGACTGTCTATCCCATGTAACTGGCCATCTGAACACAGACGTGGACGTGAAAGAATACCAAAATGAAATGCTCAGCAAGCTGTTTACCAATGAGGGGAATAGAAACAGCAAGCTGTTGACCAATGAGGGGAATAGAAACAGCAAGCTGTTGACCAATGTGAAGAAACAGGTGACGACACCATCATTGAAACCTCGGTGAGTGAGGACATATTGGTTTTCTTTTTTATTTTAAACCAATATTTACTTGAATTATCTAATTTCTGTTCTTTCATAATAATAATAGAGTTAATTGAATGCTCAGTAACACAAACACAAACACACAAACACACACACACACACACACAGTGCTGACAGTTGCAGCACTTGATGTGCGGCAAGTCCTCAAACTGTTAACTGTCTTTCGATAAAGTAGCTCTGTAGTTCCTCATGTAAGTGACTGACTGGCGAGACTGTAATCTTTGGTTTCAAGTGTCTAACGACTGCTGACGAAAACTGCGTGACTTAAAGTAGCAGATTAAATCTATTTCTGCGTCTTGTCCTGTGTCCTGTCCAAACCAGGCAGACATATTTAAGAAGAAAAGTTTAGATACTCATTAGAAACCAATTTAGTATTTGTGAAAACAAACTTGTTGCCAGATAATTTAGGCTATGGAACTCTAAAATGAAAGTCTAAAACGAATGTCTAAAATGAAAACTCTAAAATGAAAGTCTAAAATTGATGTCTACAATTGAAGTCTAAAATAGAACTCTAAAATGGAATTTTAAAATGAAAGTCTAAAACGAAACTCTAAAATAAAAGTCTAAAATGGAAGTCTACAATTGAAATCTAAAATGGAAGTCTAAAATGAAACTCTAAAATGAAAGTCTACAATTGAAATCTAAAATGGAAGTCTACAATAGAAGTCTAAAATAGAAGTCAAAAATGGAACTCTAAATTGAAAGTCTACAATTGAAGTCAAAAATGAAAGTCTAAAATGGACCTCTAAAATGGACCTCTAAAATTGACCTCTAAAATTGTAAGAATTATGCTTAGCTGGTCATCTGTGTAAAATGTAAAGCATTAGATTAGGTTCTGTAAATATTCTAATTACAGATATAAGGTAGAGGTCACTCGATTTGTTTTTTCAATACGTTTCCAAAACCTCCTCCTTATCCTCAAATTAATTCTTCTTTTCTATAACACCCTCTTTAAGAAAAAAAATAAAGGATCCGGGATTCAAACCCAATCTCCCTGTATTTTGCAACAAAATGTCTTGCCCCCATCGCCGCACAACTTGACAATGTTGACGTTATTGAATCTCGGTTTTAAACACGAAATCTAAGTAGATCTACATGTCTCTAGTGAATGTTCTGCTCACACACACAAAATTCAACTCGTTGGTTTACAAGTTATAAACACCAGGCCAACATTCACCTCTTAGAAATGCAGACCTCGCCCTGACACTCACGTAGCTTTCATTGGACAGAATTGGGAGATGGGTGGGAGTGGTGTTTGTAAAGTAAAACAGGACGTAAATCTATGAGCACGAGACGGGCGTTCTTGTCCTGTGTCTGCTCAATTGTTTCGCTCTACTATTCAATGAAAATGTAAGATTTGTAAGACCTTACAAAACAGTTCTTATTGTTCAGCAGATTTTATTCCTTTTTTTCTAGCATTTTTTTTCCAACATTGAGAATTCAAAATTGTAAATACTTACATCTAATTAATTAGCGAAATGAAGCAATTTTGTCTTATCTTGTTTATTCCTGGAATAATTCTATGGATATTGTTCAGTGTAAACCTGAGTGATGGACACAAAAGTAAGTGAGAAATAACAAATCTTGTAAAAAGTGAGAAATAACAAATTTTGTAAGCAGTAAGAAATAACAAATCTTGTAAACATTAAGAAATAACAAATTTTGTAATCAGTGAGAAATAACAAATTTTGCAATAAGTGAGAAATAACAAATCTTGTATACAGTAAGAAATAACAATTCTTGTAAACAGTGAGAAATAATAAATCTTGTAAACATTGACAAATAAATCTTGAAAACCTTAAGAAATAAATTTTGTAATCAGTGAGAAATAACAAATCTTGTAAACAGTAAGAAATAACAATTCTTGTAAACAGTGAGAAATACGTTGTAAACATTGACAAATAAATCTTGAAAACCTTAAGAAATAAATTTTGTAATCAGTGAGAAAAAAAATCTTGTAAACAGTACGAAATAACAAATTTTGTAATCAGTGAGAAATAACAAATCTTGTAAGCAGTAAGAAATAACAAATCTTGTAAACATTGAGAAATAACAAATCTTGTAAACATTGAGAAATAACAAATCTTGTAAGCAGTAAGAAATAACAAATCTTGTAAACATTGAGAAATAACAATTCTTGTAAACATTGAGAAATAACAAATCTCGTAAACAGTGAGATATAACAAATCTTGTAAGCATTGGGAAATAACAAATCTTGTAAACATTAAGAAATAACTATGCTTGTAAACAAACATGTTCTTGTAAAAAAAAAACATTTGTGTATTTTTATTTATTTTTGTTTAACTAGTGTTACAGTCAAATCTCTAAATCTAAGCTTCATATCACTTACAATATAGTCCAAGCAAAATATACAAGAATACTTTTAAAAAAACAAAGGGAAAGAGCTGCGCATTTCCAGATATAGCCTATATGACTTTATCTCAGTACTGTAGGATTTATTTTCCTTTCTCATTTTAAAATCAGTTAATTTAATACCACAAATTTATTAATTAATTGATTATTTTTTGTTACTCGTGTTGTGTTGGAGACAACAAAATAATTGGTGCAAAGTTTCAACTTGATCTAAGTATGTGAAGTGTGAGACACTAAGGTGTACACAATGTGTACCACACAGGCGGAGTGAGTTGATAAAAGCTATGTAAGAAATATACGTTAATGTAGGTTAAAGTACACTCGGTGTAAACAGAAGAGACTGCTGGCGCGCTGTCTTTGGCTTTGGCTTCTCAACCTTTTATGGCTCGGCGACCCCTTTTTGCATTTCTCCACTGTGCGGCCACCCCTCAACCTTAAAATAATTTTCGTTCATAAGCATAATAAATCGTGAACTTAGTGTAAAGATCAGAAATGTCTTGCCAAAGTTGTATATTTAATCACAAAGATCTGATATGTCTTGCCAAAGTTGTATATTTAATCACAAAGATCTGATATGTCTTGCCAAAGTTGTATATTTAATCACAAAGATCTGATATGTCTTGCCAAAGTTGTATATTTAATCACAAAGATCTGATATGTCTTGCCAAAGTTGTATATTTAATCACAAAGATCTGATATGTCTTGCCAAAGTTGTATATTTAATCACAAAGATCTGATATGTCTTGCCAACGTTGTATATTTAATCACGAAACATACTGAACTATATTCTTGTCATATATTTTTATTTTGCTCTTTAGAATCAAATTACACTTATATATCAAACTAGCAGTACTATAACGTACAACAAATGACACTAAATCTTTTTTCTTTGCGTTGTTTAAAATGTTCATTGTTTGTTCTATAATGAACTATTAAACGATTACGTAATATAAATTTTAAACGAAATAGCTTTCAGTTACATCAGGATGTCACCATTAGATTCCGAAATGGCGTCACTGTTAATAGTTGATATGTAAGTTATAGCCCTTGGTTATTGTGAGTTATGTGTTTTGTGTTGTAAACATCCGGGGGTGCCCAAGATGGCGTCCTTTTTAGTGATGAATAAAAGTGTTAGGTCCAACTCCAAGAAGTGTTGCCTCAATTATTGCGGACAAACTCAACATGGTGGCAGCGGTAAAGTGAACCACGTAAGCGCTAATACATCAAGTGAACCACGTAAGTGATCATACGTCAAGGGAGACCTTACAGATAAATAGAGAGAACTAAATCGGACAGTCTACCCCAAAGGTCACGTACGCTTGGCCCATCAAGGGAGGCAACCAAAAGATCTACAAAGCGGACAGGGAGACAGGGTTATACAACATGGCGGAAAATACACTGACGCCTCCCCATTGCCTGGAGCTAACGGAAGGGAATGTGAGTGAAAACTTCAGACGGTGGAGGCGGCAGATGGAAATCTATCTGCAAGCGACGGGGGCCTACGGTAGGCCCAAAACCCAACAGAAGGCCATCATACTACATTGTGCCGGCCCACAGGCCATCGAAGTCAGTGACCAATTCACATACCAGGAAGGGGAGGACGAGGGCGACCCTGAGACATTAGTGAAAAAGCTACACGACTACTGCAACCCAAGAGACAACGAAGTGTTAGAAACGTTTCGCTTTTGGAAATTACCCATCTGCTCCCCATTTGAAACCTACCTAACCTAAATTGGAAAAAACTACACAAAAAGCTACAGCTACACCCTTAGAGTGTCGATTTTGTGGACGACGCCACGCGTTCAATAAAACAGCATGCCCTGCGTGGGGACAGACTGTGCGTCAGCGGAGAAATATTCCAAAGAAAACTGTCACAAGCACTGGAAGGCCTCAGCGGCTGCATCAATGTTGCCGACGACATCATTGTAGTCGGGTGTGGCAGAACAATGGAAGAGGCGTTGGGGGACCATAAGACAAAACTGGAAAATCTGCGAGAAAGATGCAAAAGAAAATCCATAATACTGAACGAGAGCAAAACATTGGAACAAACTGAGGCGGTCGAATTCATGGGACACGTCATCAGCGCACAAGGCATTAAACCAAGCCCCAAGACGGTTACAGAACCTCATTATGAGAAGCAATAGATATGATTTCACATTCAAGTGGGTTCGCGGAAACGAACTGTACATAGCCGACACGTTGTCCCGTGCATGCGACACTAAGCCATTGACTGACATTGACTCAACATCCAACAAATCGTCGATATTCCCGATCCACTGCTAGACCGAATTAGAAGCGAAACAGATGCTGATGAAACTCTGCAAGCTCTCCGAAAGACCATTGAAGACGGTTGGCCTGTCAAGAAAACTGCCGCTCCCGCGGCTCTGAGGCCCTATTATGACTTTGCCGAAACCCTGAGTATAAGTAATGGAATCATCGTCAAGGGGGAAAGAGTACTAATTCCCAAAAGCATGCGCTCAGAGATGAAGGAGAAGTTACACGCCTCCCACCTAGCATACGACAGCATGATGAGGCGGGCGAGGGCCCTGATTTTCTGGCCAGGAATGGCTGCAGAAATCAAACAGATGTCCGACTCGTGCACCGCCTGCCAAGAGAACAAGCCAAGCAATCAAAGAGAAACGTTGTGGCCACATCATGAAGGAAAAGGACCCTGGGAAAAGGTGGGAACAGACTTAATGGAGATCCAAGGGAGAACATACTTGATCACAGTTGACTATTTCTCAAATTGGATCGAAGCTGACTTATTAACAACATCAACCTCAACCGAGGTGATTAGAAAACTGAAAGCTCACTTTGCCAGATTCGGAGTCCCTAAAGTCCTAATCTCTGACTGTGGTCCCCAATACTCGTCTCACGAATTCGCCGTATTCACTAACAGATGGAACATATCGCACATCAGGTCCAATCCCGGACACCCCAAAGCCAACGGAAAAGCAGAGGCCGCAGTAAAAACAATCAAAAACATGATGAGAAAGACCATCGGAACCGGAGATGATCAATACGAAGCCCTGCTGGAACTTCGCAACACTCCCAAACAGGACTGTGGCTATAGCCCAGCCCAGTTGTGTTTGAACAGAATACCACGGTCACTACTACCCCTGACTAAAACCCTTGAGCCCGAAAGCTACACAGAAGGCCTGGGGGCGAAAGCCCGTCACAGGTACACCATAAAAAAACACTATGATAAAAGAGCAAGAGACCTGCCCCGGCTGAATGTGGACCAAAACGTTTACTTCCAGAGTCCAGGAAACAATGATTGGCGCCCTGGCATAATTATTATGAGAAACAGTGAGCGGTCCTATACCGTGAAGGGAACAACGGGCGGTACATACGTTAGGAACAGAGTGCACATCCGGCCCAGGAATGCCCCTTACTCAGACATCTTTTCAGATGATGAAACGGCAACCCATGAGGCGCCACTAGATGCCTCATCCACAGACATAACACCACACCCTGCTTTAGAGCCCAATGCCGGCCCTGATGGGATCCCACCCTTAGCTCACGGAGCAGAGCCTAGCGTGAGAAGGAGTGGCCGAACGAGAGCCACCCCTACGTGGCACAAGGACTATGACATGGGCAAGTGGTGACAACCCCTGAAGTTTTGTTTGTTCGTTTTTTTGTGTGTTTTTTATTTGCTATAGTTTTTTTTCTTTTGGCTAGATCTGCATAGCCTTCAATATTGATGTACAGGATGTTAATATGCCATGTGTTCGTTTTGGAATGTTGTAGTGAAATGTAGTGAAAGAGGGATGTTAATATGTCATGTGTTCGTCTTGGAATGTTGTAGTGAATATGTTTCGTCGATAGAAAGGGAAGGATGTTAATAGTTGATATGTAAGTTATAGCCCTTGGTTATTGTGAGTTATGTGTTTTGTGTTGTAAACATCCGGGGGTGCCCAAGATGGCGTCCTTTTTAGTGTTGAATAAAAGTGTTAGGTCCAACTCCAAGAAGTGTTGCCTCAATTATTGCGGACAAACTCAACAGTCACGTTACGTTATGCAGTAATTGACATAAATGTATACTGTTACAAATATTTATGGTGCGACAATAAAAATACTTGAAAAATTCGTATTGATTTGTCTGCAACGTCTCTCCTCGAATAATAATAATAATAATAATTGTATTTATAAAGCGCTGTTAACAAACAAAATGTAGGCTCAAGGCGTTGTTAACAAACAAAATGTAGGCTCAAGGCGCTGTCATAACATTACAAACACAAACACGACGGCGGTATTCAAAAACTAATCTAACAAAGTTGTAAACAAGTAGGTCTTAATGTTCTTCTTGAAAGTGGTGTAGCATGTTGTCTGTCTGAGATCAATGGGGAGTGAGTTCCAAACCTTTGCTCCGTGCACTGAAAAAGCACACAGACCGTAGCTTTTGAGGGAGAAACGTGGCACCACTAAAAGCGTTGAGTCCATTGAGCGCAGGGCTCTCTGGAGGACATATGGAGTAATCAGTTCGCTAAGGTACAAGGGCATCTCATTGTTATTTATACACTGATGACAAAGTGTGGCGACCTTGTAATCGATTCTCGCTTTCACGGGAAGCCAATGGAGCGTGCGCAAGAGCGTAGTAGCAGAATCTTGTCTTGTTTTTCTAAGTACTATTCGTTCGGCGTTGTTCTGTATACGTTGCAGCTTGGCTATTTTGTCATCAGGTATACCTGCTAGCACGGCGTTACAGTAGTCAAGGCGGGAGAGTATGAATGCCACAGCTAGCGTTTTTGTTGACTCCGTTGTTAAATATGGTCAGATCTGGCCTAATCTGCGCAGCTGCAGATAAAGACCATTGCAGAGCTGACTTATATGTAGGTCGAAAGATAGTGTTAAGTCGAAGAAAACTCCAAGATTCCGCACTACATGGACATAAGGAAGCTGGCAAGTCGTAATAAAAAGAGAATCTGTGCTTTCCACTTTTGAGACGTTATTCCGACTGCCAATCTTAATTATTTCTGTCTTGACTGGAATGACAATAATACGATTGTAACTTTCAATGGAAACACTTTGTAATGTAAAGTTGTACAAGTAAGAAAAGAAAAAAAGATTCATATTTACGAAGCCCTTGGGTCAGTTGCAGATAGGCCTGCTTCTTCTCTCAGCTTTCTGATGGTTCGGCGCTCTTTCGCCTGGCAACTCTTCTTGCTTTAAAACTTGAGACTTCGAGACTCACAGCTTCACGCCATGAGAAGCGATCGAGAGCTAGTGCTTTCCAGCCGTGAACGTCGATATCGCATTCCTTTAAGGAGCTCTTGAGAGTGTCTTTATAGCGCTTATATTGGCCTCCCTGGGAGGGCTTTCCTGCACACAACTCCCCGTACAGAAGTCGTATGGGAAGGCGTTTGTCAGGCATGCGGACTACATTTCCCGCCCATCAAAGTTGGGACCTTTTTACTGTCGCATTGATACTGTACATGTTGGACAGTTTTAAGATTTATGTGTCTGTTATGTGGTCGGACCAACGCACCTTATGGATACTCCTTAGACAGCGTAGGTGGAAGGAGCTTAGCTATTTGGTATGGCGGGAATATAAGGTCCACGACTCTTTTTTACAGAGGGACAGGCTCTTTTGAAGGTCTTCTTCGTTTGAGGCATTAATGGCACAGTCATCTGCAAATAGCAGGTCTCTGATGCAGTCGTAGTTTACCTTGGTCCTTGCCTTGAGTCTCTGAGCGTTGACTAAACTTGCATTGGTGCGATATCGCATCCCAACTCCAATGTTTTATGTATGGCGGTGAACATTATGCTGAAAAGCAATGGAGCCAGCACAGCCCTGCTTCACGCTATTTGAGACAGGAAAAGGCTTGGAGTAGTCTCCGTTGTCTTGGACTCTTGCTTGCGTGTTATCATGGAATTGGCGCACCATTGTTTTGAATTGATCCAGGCAGCCGAATTTGGACATGATTTGCCAAGGCCTTCACGACTGACATCAAAAGATTTAGTCAAATCTATGAATGCAGTATAGAGATTTGAATTTTGCTCTTTTCATTTCTCTTGGAGTTAGCGGACTGCAAAGATCATGTCAACCGTGCCTCTACCCTACCTAAAGCCGCATTGACTCTTCTGAAATAGGCCAGTGTCTAGATGGTGTTGTAGTCTATTTAATAGCACCCTAGCCAGAATCTTGCCACCAATTCATAGGAGCCATATGCCACGATTGTTATCGCATAACGGCCTATTTCCCTTTCTCTTGTAGAGATGAATGATGGAGGCGTCTTTGAACTTTTGTGGTAGTTTCTTTTGTTCCCACATTATCTGGTAGTTTAGCTGTCAGCTCTGAACTGCCAAGTGAGTATATTTCAGCAGGGATGGAGTCTAGTCCCGGTGCCTTAACAGTTGAGAGGTTGGATATTGCAGTCATTACTTCATTGAGCCGGGGAGGGTCAGCGAGTGAATGGTTTATTGGGACTTGTTCCAGGCGTGCGATGGCTTCGGCGCTAATGCTTGATGGACAGTTAATGATGGTACTGAAATGTTCAACCCAGCGAACAAGTATATCCTCCTTGTCTGTGAGAAGTTTGTTTCCATCAGCACTGAATATAGGGGATGAGCCATTTTGCTGAGGACCATAAAAAAAAAGCTTTGATTGAATTGGAAAATTTTTTGCATTTTACTGTCAGCATAGGACTGGATTCTTCTGAGGTTGAAAAACCCCTCATCAATATTATTCTAAAACAAACTACAGTCACCAAATTCTATAAGTGTAGCCAAAGTGGTTTTGAGTTTGTTTTAAAAAAAAACTGCGGAAATGTTTAGTTTAAAACTCCCCAACAGATGCATTTAACGAAAAAAATTCCATTTTCGATATAAAATCTATAGCGAACTACAGTCACCAAGTTCCAATAGCGTAATCAAGAAAGGTTACAAATTTCTACAAGTGGCTGGGCTCCATTAATAAAGTCCAGTCATCTGCCGAAATTGAAAAAGACTAAAAGTAGCTCAACAAAGATGGCTCAGACTGACTTTAGGTGTCATGTATAGAGATCGGGTCTCAATCAAGGAAATCCTATGCCAAGCTGGGAGTCGACCACTTAGTGAGGTTGTGACAGAACGTCGCATGAGATTTGCGAAACATGTTCTTCGACAAAATGTATTATGCATACCAAGAGTGGAGATGACATGGAGGACATTACGAGGAAAGCGCAAACAGGGAAAGTCCTCGAATAACTTGGCGTTACACTTTCATGGAGGACCTCAGAGAAGTGGACACCAGGTGGAAATAGGTTTTAGACATTGCCAGTGACAGATTTTTGTGGAGACAGCTTGCTGCCCAATGCGCCGAACGGCACGGCAGAATCTAAGTCCTAAGTAAATAAGAAAAGCAGATTAGGTTTTTGAACTAAAAATTTTTAATATCAGTATAATGCACTGCAGAAACCTCAGAATATGCATTTTTGTTTTGTTTTATTACCGGGAATAGTGCCTGACGCCCCGATTCCCGCTGGGGGAGCTTGCCTTCGAGTCCAAAGGTTAGTGAGGAATGCAGTATTTCCCGTGGCTGCGCAGCCCCATATTTTGCCACACTCAGAGCAAGCATAACCATTGTCCGCAGGTTGTCGATTTAAATTTTCTTTTCGCCGTCTACGTCTGTCGGATTTTCTTTTGGTCTGAAATCTCTATCCTGCGGCCTTTGTGAGTGACCTCCAGCTGTCTCGTTGAGGCCGCATGCAACCAGGTGCTCTTTTCTATGTCAGCTAAGGCAAGTTGGTGCCTAAGTTGGTCTTTGAAGCTTTTCCGTGGGGCGACTCTGTTACATCGACCATATATATATATATATATTATATTTGTCATGTGACTGAAAGCCTTCCAGACTTGCTTGCAGATTATGACGTGTTTGAAAACCTGGCCTCTTGGGGGCCTACGGTGCATCGAGAAAGCATGCTGGAGCAACGTGTAAGAGCAGCAATCTTGATTACCCCTACCAGGACATTTAGTTCTTCGTGACTTGCCACGAGGCTGCGATCAGTGGCGATTGACAGAAAGGCCAGACCAGGTACAAGACGTCCTCTGAACCAAAGGAGAAAAAGACATGTACAGGCAGCAACGCAGATGGCAATACAGGCCCACTGCCGCTCCCACAGATAGACCCCCAAATGCATCTATAAACCTCCACAGCCCATGTCGTGAGGTAGATTTTGTCCAGGACGGACAAATCTAAGAAGGGGGTAATGTAGTAACTCCAGTGGCAGACCGAAAGGGTTGATGTATGTGCGGCCTACTGATACACTCGACTCAGGCCCATCACACAGGTCAACGGCTGTTGAACAAGGGACAGTACTGCTAGTTCACGCAAATATGACCCATGTTGTTGTCATGTGACCGAAAGCCTTAAAGGAAGATCAGTATGTAACAATAGACAGTTGAGTCCAGGACAGCAAGGCGTAAGGACTGTGTCATGGTACCTTGTGAGTCCTTGAAAACGTAGCTATACGAGTCTAGAAGTAGACAGAAAAGGACTTGTAGTGTTTAGTAGGCAGCCTATTGTACAAGAAAGCACTTGAATTTGGTGTAGCCATTTGTGTTGTATTGGCTTTTGATGTATTTGTCATTAAATCGCCACTTTGTTACTTAAAGCTCTTGTTGTCAAGTTGATGTTTTAGATGTGTTGTGTTGTTGGGCAGTGTTTGCAGAAGGCCTGATAGAGAAGATCGTAACTATATATATATATATAATTATTAATACACTGATGACATATATATATATATATATATATATTGTTATAAACCTGGTGGTGGCACAAAGAGGGGTAGTGGTGTGTGTGTAGTCAGCCGACGCAAATCGCCCCAGGCCAGCGCTAGACGAGCGGTCAACCGTGACGAGTTACGACGATCGGCCTAGACGAGTGTCATCATGATTGTTCAGGAAGGATCGACATCGTGAACAGAGCTCAGTAGCGTCACGAGAGTTGTAGTCATCTGACTCCCTAGAAACGTCGAGCGGCGTTCTGTCCGGTTCGAGAAGGCCAGTAGGGACCCTATATAAGAGCAGAGGTGTCGCAGTCAGGTCGGTCGAGAAAAGGGGCTCAATACAGCAAGGTTCAGAGCCCGGTTCACTACAGTCCGGTCGATTACAACACAGTTCAGCGGTGTGGTTCTGTACGGAGCATTACGACGGTTCAGTGCGGAGTACTGTCAAGTACAGTTGAGACGACTGGCGTCTTGACCTTGGTCTGCGATCGAGTCCGACACAACGAGCCTAGTGTGTGAAGTCAGTCCTGAACTGTTGAACCCAGTGCTAGCCCGGAACGAGACGGAGAGGCCAGTGCAAGAGTTGATACGGCGGAACGGTGTTATCGGAGAGATATTTGTACAGTGTACGTGTTGCCAATTGTACAGTATTGGCTGTTATTTATTCAACGATTAAAGTGTTACGTTATTTTGGAGCCCGGAGTTGTCAAGTTCTTTAAGTTGGTGGTGTATGGTGCAGTTGGCAGAGAGCCTGCATAGTGAGATTCGTAACAATATATATATATATATATATAGTTATTAATACTCTGATGACATATATATATATATATATATATAGTTATTAATACACTCATGACATATATATATATATATATATATATATATATAGTTATTAATACACTCATGACATATATATATATATATATATATATAGTTATTAATACACTGATAATATATATATGCTTGGGAGGGGGAGAAATATAAAAAAAACACACCCTTGGAAAAAAATTCCAGGCTACGCCCATGGTTCTAGGGCTTAGTTTGTTATTTCTGAACTTTTGAAATATCTATTATATGTCGAACATGATTAGTATAAAAGTATGTACAAACTGTTTTATTTTGGGTTCACGATAATAAAAATGAAATGAGGTGTCTAATGAAAGATTTAAACCAACAACAATTTAACAATCAGATGCACTAACTACTGCATGTGAACGAGCCGTTCCGTGGCGCTATAGCAATCATTAAATAAAGTTTACTGGCTGGATAAAACAGAGGAGGGGGGATTTTCAACAAAGGCATCAACTGGAAAACTATTCACTGCTCTCTCTATATATTTCCTGTCTCTCTCTCTCTATGTCCTGTCTCTCTCTCTCTCTCTTTCCTCCATCTCTCACTACATCTTTACCTCTCACTCAATTTCTCTCTCTCTTTACTGTCTATCTTCTTTTTCTATCTCCTATTTTTCTTTTTCTCTTTCTTCCTTTCTCTTTTTATTTCTCTCTCTCATGTCTCTTTCTTCCTTTTTTCTTTTTTTATCTCTTTATCTCTTTCTTTATCTCCTGTTTCTCTCTCTTTCCTGTCTTTCTCCTTCTTTCTTTCACTTAGTTTCTCTCTCTTCTTTTCTCTCTCTCTCTCTTTCTTTCTCTCTCTCTCTTTTCTTTTTCTCTTTCTCTCTATTTTTCTCTCACACATGTCTTTGCCTTTCTCTCTCTTTCTTTCTCTACCTCCTGTCTCTCTCCTGTTTCTTCTGTTTCTCTCTCCCTCTATTGTCTCTCGCTGAGTGGTAAAGAGGTTTGCTTCCAAACCGGGGTCCCTGGTTCGAATTGTGGTGAAGACTGGATCTTTAGGCGCCGCTGAGTCCATGAGGCTCTAATGGGGGGGGGGGGGGGGGTACCTGACATTAGTTGCGGAAAGCAAAGACGGTTGGTCGTTGTGATGGCCACATGACACCCTCGTCCACCATTGGCCACATTAACGGATGACTTTTTACATCCTCTGCCCCCCTATAGATGGCAAGGTCTGAAAGGGGGGGGGGAAGACTTGACTGTTACTCGTGTATCTCTTTCAGTCTCAGTCTAACACCCCCTCTTCTCTCTCTGTTTCGTTTCACGTATATTGTTATCAAATGCGTGAAGCTCAAATGTTTCATACTAACATTTTATCTTGTTACAGTCTGTGTGGAGCAGCTTGACCTGGTCGTTATACTGGACACGTCCAAGAGTGTTGGCGAGAACAATTTCAATAAATGTATTGCTTTCTTAGAGAGGGTCGTGGCCAATTTATCAATAGCCCCAGACTCTGTGAGGGTGGCGCTCCTTCGTTACTCTGACAAAGCTCAAGTTGTCTCGTATCTTAACGACGCTATGGAGAAACAGGAGAAACTCAAGGCTGTGGGTAGTATTCAATACATGTAAGTGAACAACATTGGTCAGGAGGAAACCATATTTACCTAATCATACGATACGGCTCAAGCCTTACATATTATATAAGCAGCGCTGCTTGACAAGTTAGTTGGTCTATTTTTACAAAGCTGTCTTTCTGTCTGTCTGGTAACAATTTTTACACGTAATTTCTCCCATACCCAATCTCGAATCAAGCTGAAAATTTGTTTAATTATTTCTTTTACCTGACAAAACAAAAATAAATTTTAAAAACAGTTAGTTAATTAACTATTGGTTCCTGTGATGAAATATTTTGTTTGGTTTGTCAAACAAGGGAAAGAAAATGTAATTGACAGATGTGGTGGTATAAGTTGAATTAGTCCTCTTTATACTTGGTATAGAGAAAAGTTTGAAACTAACAATAAATAACTATAAAACCTTCTGTTTTCATAAGCACAACCACGGCACGATGGTTAGTGTATTAGCGTGAGGAGGCTTTAGCCTTCTAGTTCGAAATCAGGTCGTTCAAATGTTTTTTTATAAATGCATTTAAAAAGCGATCAGGTAACATTTACTCTGATAACCTCAGCCCTTTTCCCAACTGGTCCAGACAAGTGATAGGATCATAGCGTAGTGAAAAATCTGAAAGCATGATATTGCGCTAAGCAAAAACAATTTGTAAAAATATTTGTAATTGCACAGATTTATTATTGTTAGTCGACAATAGTCAAGATCTATTACAAATTTAATGACATGACTGATCCAAACTAATTGATACAACTACTCTTTATATAAGCTTTTTTATTTAAACAAATTATTTATATGTTTTATTGTTACATTAATCGAATGGTTCTCTATTACGACTTACGGAAAGTTTTATATTTGACACATTTGTTATTAATACATGGTGTTACGGTTCTCTGTGATGTTGTTACTTGTTCTACTTGATGTTGTTATTTGTTCTACTTGATGTTGTTACCTGTTTTACTTGATGTTGTTACTTGTTTTACTTGATGATGTTACCTGTTCTACTTGATGTTGTTACCTGTTCTATTTGATGTTGTTACCTGTTCTACTTGATGTTGTTACTTGTTTTGCTTGATGTTGTTACCTGTTCTACTTGATGTTGTTACTTGTTCTACTTGATGTTGTTACCTGTTCTACTTGATGTTGTTACTTGTTCTACTTGATGTTGTTACTTGTTCTACTTGATGTTGTTACATGTTCTACTTGATGATGCTACTTGTTCTACTTGATGTTGTTACTTGTTTTACTTGATGTTGTTACTTGTTCTACTTGATGTTGTTACCTGTTCTACTTGATGTTGTTACCTGTTCTACCTGATGTTGTTACTTGTTCTACTTGATGTTGTTACCTGTTCTACTTGATGTTGTTACTTGTTTTACTTGATGTTGTTACATGTTCTACTTGATGTTGTTACTTGTTTTACTTGATGTTGTTACTTGTTCTACTTGATGTTGTTACATGTTCTACTTGATGTTGTTACTTGTTCTACTTGATGTTGTTACTTGTTCTACTTGTTGTTGTTACTTGTTCTACTTGATGATGTTACCTGTTCTACTTCATGTTGTTACCTGTTCTACTTGATGTTGTTACATGTTCTACTTGATGTTGTTACCTGTTCTACTTGATATTGTGACTTGTTTTACTTGATGTTGTTACCTGTTCTACTTGATGTTGTGACTTGTTTTACTTGATGTTGTTACCTGTTCTGCTTGATGTTGTTACTTGTTCTACTTGATGTTGTTACTTGTTCTACTTGATGTTGCTACTTGTTCTACTTGATGATGTTACTTGTTCTACTTGATGTTGTTACTTGTTCTACTTGATGTTGTTACATGTTCTACTTGATGTTGTTACCTGTTCTACTTGATATTGTTACTTGTTCTACTTGATGTTGTATCTGTTCTACTTGATATTGTGACTTGTTTTACTTGATGTTGTTACCTGTTCTACTTGATGTTGTGACTTGTTTTACTTGATGTTGTTACCTGTTCTGCTTGATGTTGTTACTTGTTCTACTTGATGTTGTTACTTGTTCTACTTGATGTTGCTACTTGTTCTACTTGATGATGTTACTTGTTCTACTTGATGTTGTTACTTGTTCTACTTGATGTTGTTACATGTTCTACTTGATGTTGTTACCTGTTCTACTTGATATTGTTACTTGTTCTACTTGATGTTGTTACCTGTTCTACTTGATATTGTGACTTGTTTTACTTAATGTTGTTACCTGTTCTACTTGATGTTGTTACTTGTTCTACTTGATGTTGTTATCTGTTCTACTTGATTTTGTTACCTGTTCTACGTGATGTTGTTACTTGTTCTACTTGATTTTGTTACCTGTTCTACTTGATATTTCTTCTTGTTCTACTTGATGTTGTTACATGTTCTACTTGATTTTGTTACCTGTTCTACTTGATGTTGTTACTTGTTCTACTTGATGTTGTTACCTGTTCTACTTGATGTTGTTACCTGTTCTACTTGATGTTGTTACTTGTTCTACTTGATGTTGTTACTTGTTTTACTTGATGTTGTTACCTGTTCTACTTGATGTTGTTACTTGTTCTACTTGATGTTGTTACCTGTTCTACTTGATGTTGTTACCTGTTCTACTTTGTGACAAGTCAAAAGCTGTCAGAGTCACTCAAATTTATCACAGCATTAATTATTATTTATTATTATTTATTTATTTCATTTTAATTATTTCCCCGTCCAATCCCCAATTTCATCACCCGCCCCACCTTTTCCTCTCCAGGCTAGAGTCAGTCCACCACCTTGGAGATAGCTAGGCCGCGTCCTTCGACTTATCTCATCTTGATCGGGGAAAGATAAACACACAATCTCTTTGGTCTTTCCCGCCGGATGTCTGACAGCCGCAGTTGACACCACCTTAGGTGGAATGCGAGTCAATCTTTCTCCCCCCCCCCCCTCTCCCACGTCTCTCTTTGATCTAGGAGATAACTCGGACCAACACGCCTATTGACCTTTCCAAGGTGCGACTACCACCTCGAGTCAAATTTACCCACGTAAGAGATAACCTTTGGTCACTCATATTTCCTGTTTCCGCCCACCTCTTTCAGGACTTTATAAAGTAGACCCGAATCATACCAGATCCTCTTATTTTTCATTCTCGTTGAACAGTCGAGTCTGGACTATTTCCTTCACATTTACTCCTAGAGGAATACCTGGTGGTAAGCCGAACTTAATCACAAGTTCCGTCTTAGTTACCTTGTGCTTATTTCTCACTGGATATTATCATGTGTATTTTATTATTTCATTTGTATTTAATTAGTGCATTGTGTATTTCTCACTGTCGTAAGTAGAAAATATAAACATGGCATATGTATTTATGTATTGCATTAATCTATTAATGCTACGTTGCTCAATTGATCGTTGATGCAACCATGTATATATTTGTACATCTTATTTTATTTCCTTTATCTCGGCTGACCGCCTTAATAATTTTACTAGCGCAGTAATACTGCGTTTAGAAAATATATATGAATTATCTCCCCTGTAGTCATTCTACTTTGGCGAGAGTTGCGCCCTTTGCACGGACCCTATCCCCATTCAAACACTCCATTGTTCTCGGCCGACGGTCGTATGTAAACAAACCGTCATGGTCGCAGACCACCGCCCATTCCCCCCCCCCTTTTCTCTTCCAACTTTTGTTGTTTATTTGAGATTATTATTTCCCCTTTTATGTACATTTTATTATTATTCTGATTATTATCAGACATCTTTTTTCCAAATACCATTTATCATCATCTCCCCATTGTGCTTTAAAGCAATTTCACCAGTCTGACGCATGCACCTCAGTCGAGGGCATCAATAAGATGCATGAGAGACATGTCCTAACTTGTCTTTATTTATGGCTGGCTGCCTGGTCGTGTGGTTTGCACGCTGGACTGTCGTTCGGATTTATCGATGGTCCCAGGTTCAAATCCTGCCCGCTCCCATCCCCCGTCGTCCTTCAACTCTGAAGGAACATCCGAAACATGTAAAACAAAACATTTTATCCGCAGCCTCCCTCAGGTGTCTGCCTATTTATAGGATCACTTGCTATTGAGTGTCATCTACTGCCTACGTGGATCTACTCAACTCTACTACTTGGCGCTATAGGCTCTACTTGCCCGCCTATTCGACAGCCCACCTGTCAACTTATTAGGTGCGACGTCCCTATAGACCCAGAGTCTATGCGAGACGACATAGCTATGCCAAACCCTCTGCAACTCACTGGACTTATCCTGTTAACTACGCTGCCCACGGCAGATTCGCTCTGCCCGCAGTACCCTTGTGCCCACGGTAGCCGCCCCCCCCCCGCCCTACTGTGCCCACTATAGATATCAGAACTTTGGATTGAGACTCCACAAGAACTGTATCACCGGCGTCCCTCTACCCGCTAGAGCGCCACCTCTAGCTGCAGAACCTCAAGTCAGGACACAGCCAGCTGCGACCCTAGCAGGACAACCAGCTAAGTTCTGAAGACAAAGTGACAAACTCTCTTATTAAGCAAGAGTGATGATTAAATATAGTATCAATTAGAGATGGCTGCCTGGTCGTGCGGTTTGAACGCTGGACTGTCGTTCAGATTTATCGATTGTCCCGGGTTCAAACCCTGCCCGCTCCCATCCCCCGTCGTCCCGCGGGAGGTTTGGACTAGGAAGTAATTATCTTCAACTCTGAAGGAACAAAACATTTTAGAGATAGATGCATATCCTTCTATGTAAATATTTATGTAAAATTGCTTTCGAGCACAATGGGGAGATGATGATAAATGGGATTTGGAAAATAAATGGCTGATAGTAGCAATATACAAATGTACATAAAAGGGGAAATAATAATCTCAAATAAACAACAAGAGTGGAAAGAGAAAAAGGGGGGGGGGAGAAATTGGCGGTGGTCAGCGACCATGACTGTTTGTTTACATACGACCGTCGGCCGAGAACTTTGGAGCGCGCTTGAATGGAGAGGGTCTCAGTTCAAGGGGCGCAACTCTCGTTAGTTTAAAATGACTACAGGGGAGATAATTCATATCTCTTTTCTAAGCGCAGTATTAGTGCGCTAATAAAATTATCGAGGCGGTCAGCCGAGATAAATGAAATAAAATAAGATGTACAAATATATACATGGTTGCATCAACGATCAATTGAGCAACGTAGCATTAATAGATTAATGCAATTCATAAATACATACATATGCCATGTTTATGTTTTCTACTTACGACAGTGAGAAATACACAATGCACTAATTAAACATAAATGAAATAATATAATACATAGATAATATCCATTGAGAAATATACACAAAGTAATTAAGTGGAACTCTTATTCAGTTCGGTTTACCACCAGGTATTCCTCTAAGAGTAAGAATAAATGAAATAGTCCAGACTCGGTTGACAGCGATAGATAAATGAGCGGGTCTGGTTTGATTTAATCTACCTTATAAAGGCCTGGGAGAGACGGGCGGAAACAGGAAATGTCCTAGGCTTAAGATTATCTCTCACGTGGGTGAATTTGACTCGAGATGCACCTTGGAGTGTCACTAAGCGTGTTGACCCGAGTAATCTCTTTGATCAAAGAGAGACGTGGGAGAGGGGGGAGGAAGAAAGATTGACTTGCATTCCACCCATGGTGGTGTCAACTGCGGCCGTCAGACATCCGGCGGGTAAGAACAAAGAGACTGTGTGTTTATCTTTCCCCGATCAAAGGGAGATAAGTGAAAGCCGCGGTCTAGCTATCTCCAAGGTGGTGGGCTGACTCTAGCCTGGAGAGGAAAAGGTGGGGCGGTTGATGAAATTGGGGATAGGACGGGGAAATAATTAAAATGAAATAAATAAATAATAATAAATAATAATTAATGCTGTGATAAAATAGAGTGACTCTGACAGCAAGCTTTTGACTTGTCACACCAAGTTTCTTAATATTTTCATGAGTTGAGGGGTCCCAAAGAAAAGATGCATATTCTATTATTGGCCTAACCAAGGTTAAAAAAAAACATGTTAATGTTCTTATTTAAATTTAGAAATTTCTTTTTTATTAAATACTAACGCTTTGATTTTTTAATAACTTCATCAATATGTGATTCCATAATACTTTTCCATTTATTTTAATACCTGGATATTTGGAATCAACTCTGTCTGTCTGTCTGCCTGGTAAAAAGTGTGCACACGTTATTTCTTCCTTACCCATTCTCGGATCAAGTTGAAACTTCCTTTCAACATTTATTGACCTAGACAAGACATTAATCAATTTTTAAAAAGTAATTAATTATTTTGTTTTATAGCAAAAAGGGAAACTATTAAATCAGCATTCAAAGATACAGCTTAATTTATTGGGTTTAGTTCCCTTTATAATTGTTGACGCATTTTTTCCATCACACATTTTCCGATGACATTGATTCTTTAAACAATTTTTTGTGTACCTAACAAAATATGAATCAATAAACAAAAAAAATTCCATAACTCAATTAATTATTATTTATTTATTATTTTGTTTGATATCGAATAAGGGAAATTTGCTTGTACATTATTTGTAGATATAGTTTTTAAGGGAGGAGTTCCTCCCCTTTAGATAAGCTTTGTTTTTTTTTTTGTTTGTTTATTTTTTTTTAAAGGATTTCTTACATTTTGCTTGTTTATCTGTGCATCTGGTTTACCAATAATAGCCTATGTGGTAATTGTTTATTTTAGTTGTTTTTTTGTTGTTGTTTTTTTACTAATAATAACTGTCATTTTTTCTGGATGTTGTCACGTATTACGAATTGAATTCTACTTTTAAATGGCTTGCCTAGGGGAACGTGACAAGAGAAAAAGGTAGTTGTGTCACTTATCTTAAGTCTGAATTTAATCAAAGACTTACAATGAATAACAAAAAAAATGACACAAGAAATCGGAAGGTAAAATATCAACTTAATGTTTAATAAAATATAACTCGAATAGTACTTTTAACTGAATCACATAAAGCAAGAAAAATAAACAAACATTTACTCAATACAAAATGGGAAGGTTGACCAAAACCCTTTTACAAAAATGGCATGTAAAAATATTACAATACAAGAGTTTGAAAATGTAATTACAAATACAAGCAAGCAAGGCCTTGGAAAAAAAGAAAAAATCTTAACTTACACGATCAAGTGGTATACCACGCACGGGTCACGCAATGTCTCCGCTATTCTGTCTCACGGCTGTCTCCGTATGTCTGTCCGTCAACGTTACGCGAGCGGTCTTTATATAATCTACCACGCGTCGATATCTAGTAATTTCTAGAACAGAAAGTCATCAACACCCAGATCTAGAACGCTCTTCAAAGAGACAGAAGAAAAAAAAAAAAAACCACCCTCCTTTCAACCAGAGGTACACACATAGGTCAAGGACCGGTCACTGTCTGTGTGGCTTGACTCTTGAAGAATAAAATAAAAAAAAACTTATTACACAAAGGGGCAGACAACCTACAGGTCAAGAAAAAAAAACAATAGTATCTAGGCATTGTTACCTAGATACGTAACAATGTAAAGACATACTCTAATGTGAATCTCATTTCTATAACAGATATAGTTTTCTTTGTAAATCTTCAGTTTCTAGTGTTGTATATATTGTTCTATATATCATGCAATCGTAAAATAGCTTAGATAGACACACTGATATGTAGATTGACTAATTGACTGCATCAAAGATATTACGTTCATTTATTAAGTTAATTCTCTCAATGTATTTGTGCAGTGAGGGATCCACGTATACGGACTTGGCTCTAGAATTAACAAACGCGGAGGTCCTAAGTCCAGAAAGAGGTGACCGCTCGAATGTATCCGATCTAGTTGTGCTCATAACAGACGGTGAATCCTCAAATAAACCCAGAACAAAGGATCAAAGTGTGAAGCTTAAAAATAGAAATAATTTGAAGGTAAATGTTTGAATGTGATACAGATTGAACCAGCAAGCTACGACATCACTTCCGTCACTTAACAACGACATAACTATCAAAGCTACGACGTCACTTCTGTCACTTAACAACGACTTAACTAACAAAGCTACGACGTCACTTCTGTCACTTAACAACGACTTAACTAACAAAGCTACGACGTCACTTCCGTCACTTAACAACGACATAACTAACAAAGCTACGACGTCACTTCTGTCACTTAACAACGACTTAACTAACAAAGCTACGACGTCACTTCCGTCACTTAACAACGACTTAACTAACAAAGCTACGACGTCACTTCCGTCACCTAACAACGACTTAACTAACAAAGCTTCGACGTCACTTCCGTCACTTAACAACGACTTAACTAACAAAACTACGACGTCACTTCCGTCACTTAACAACGACTTAACTAACAAAGCTACGACGTCACTTCCGTCACTTAACAACGACTTAACTAACAAAGCTACGACGTCACTTCCGTCACTTAACAACGACTTAACTAACAAAGCTACGACGTCACTTCCGTCACTTAACAACGACATAACTAACAAAGCTACGACGTCACTTCTGTCACTTAACAACGACTTAACTAACAAAGCTACGACGTCACTTCCGTCACTTAACAACGACATAACTAACAAAGCTACGACGTCACTTCTGTCACTTAACAACGACTTAACTAACAAAGCTACGACGTCACTTCCGTCACCTAACAACGACTTAACTAACAAAGCTACGACGTCACTTCCGTCACCTAACAACGACTTAACTAACAAAGCTTCGACGTCACTTCCGTCACTTAACAACGACTTAACTAACAAAACTACGACGTCACTTCCGTCACTTAACAACGACTTAACTAACAAAGCTACGACGTCACTTCCGTCACTTAACAACGACATAACTAACAAAGCTACGACGTCACTTCCGTCACTTAACAACGACATAACTAACAAAGCTACGACGTCACTTCCGTCACTTAACAACGACTTAACTAATAAAGCTACGACGTCACTTCCGTCACTTAACAACGACTTAACTAACAAAGCTTCGACGTCACTTCCGTCACTTAACAACGACATAACTAACAAAGCTATGACGTCACTTCCGTCACTTAACAACGACATAACTAACAAAGCTATGACGTCACTTCCGTCACTTAAAAACGACTTAACTAACAAAGCTACGACGTCACTTCCGTCACTTAACAACGACATAACTAACAAAGCTACGACGTCACTTCCGTCACTTAACAACGACATAACTAACAAAGCTACGACGTCACTTCCGTCACTTAACAACGACATAACTAACAAAGCTACGACGTCACTTCCGTCACTTAACAACGACTTAACTAACAAAGCTACGACGTCACTTCCGTCACTTAACAACGACATAACTAACAAAGCTTCGACGTCACTTCCGTCACTTAACAACGACATAACTAACAAAGCTACGACGTCACTTCCGTCACTTAACAACGACTTAACTCACAAAGCTACGACGTCACTTCCGTCACTTAACAACGACTTAACTAACAAAGCTTCGACGTCACTTCCGTCACTTAACAACGACATAACTAACAAAGCTTCGACGTCACTTCCGTCACTTAACAACGACATAACTAACAAAGCTATGACGTCACTTCCGTCACTTAACAACGACTTAACTAACAAAGCTACGACGTCACTTCCGTCACTTAACAACGACTTTACTAACAAAGCTACGACGTCACTTCCGTCACTTAACAACGACATAACTAACAAAGCTATGACGTCACTTCTGTCACTTTTTAACAACGACTACTTCGGAAAGACAGACTTGTTTTTTTAAGCAAAGTCATACAGTGTATCATGAACATTTTATTTCCAACATAGATTATGCTCAATAGCAACAACGATCAAATGTTTCAATCTATCTACGAGAATTGTTGAAATAAAGTAATACTTTATTAGTTTGAGGCGCGAAAAGCTTCTTTCACCAGATTAAACAATTATGGGATAATGCCGTTTTTTTTTTTTTTATTGCGCGTAGGATTGGCATTTTCCTAGTTGAATGACACCCCAAAATGACAATTTTTGTCTATATATTTCAGGAGATTCGTATGAGTTTTCTAAAGATTTTAATAATTTCCGGATATTTCCAGGACTTTTTCGTATATTTTGCAATTTCAGGAGATTTCCAGGAGCTCCTGGTAAATATACTGGAGGCCGCGGGAAAACTGTTATAAGTTGAACAATGGTTTAATTTAATAATTTATACACTTAGAATTAGCGCGGGTCCTATGAAAGTGTGGGGCTCACTGCGGTCGCATAAGTGCGGAGCCCACTGCTGTCACCTAAGGCCGGCCCTGCAAAATAGCGGTGTATGCTACGCCGCCGGTCGACTAGTATATATATAGATTGTTGTAACTCCGCTCCTGAGCCACACTGATGGTGCACATCAGAGCGCCATTCAACACAAGGAGTAGAAGACATGTTTAGACAGGAAGAAGGACTGTTGTAGATCCGGCTAAAGTGATGGAAGTTCAGGCTGTCTTGACTCGAGAGGACGTCCTTTGTGCTATCTATGAACTGTGTTGAGGACATGGGCGGCACTGGGAAGTGTGTCGGTGGTCTGTACTGGCATTTAAGGACTGGTGTCACTTGAGATAGGACACTCTGGGACTTGATGGCAGAAGTCCATGTCTGTTTGTAATGTAAATAAATACCTCATTTATTGTAGCCTACTCCCTTTCGTTGAGCTGCCTGTCTTAGAGTTACAACAATAAATATATATATTAGAGAGAGAGAGAGAAATAGAGAGACAGAGAAAGACATTATTAATAGAATGTGTTTTCTGGAGTAGGAGCTAGTCATGATTTGTCGTAAATATTTATTTTACTTTTAAAAAAGGTAATAAGCATATTCTATGGACATAATTATGTCTTTAAAAAGTGATATTTTTTTTAAATGTAGGGGTCACCATGAAAATTCTGCCCAGGGTGTACACATACTTAAATCCGGCTCTGCCCAGGGTGTACACATACTTAAATCCGGCTCTGCCCAGGTTGTACACATACTTAAATCCGGATCTGCCCACCATATCCGACCTTTCCTCTCCCCGCGAGAAAAAACCCTGGTTAGGCGAATGTAAATATTCTAATGATTGGCTTTTAGATCTAGATCTAGACCTTGAAGACTGCGTAAAATATTCCTCAACATTAATTGATTAAACTTTGGAATGAATGATGCCTACATGCCTACAATACCCGTTCAGGATCAATAGTTCTTGTTCTCTAGACAAATTGAAATGTATTTTTTTTTTATTTGAACAATTATAACGGTGAAATTACGGTGAACTAAGTTGTCAGTAGGTTGAGTGGAATCATAACAAGGAAATAGACGTTCAAGAACCAGGGGGGGGGGGGGCGGGGAGAAAATTGTGTATCGATCATTCCTTAGGTATTCACAAACTAATCGCTCTTACAAGGGTTGTTGTATAAAAGAGGATTACGTTTTTGAAGTATTCGGTTAAATTTTACTTGTTACCCCCCCCCCCCCAAGAAAGTGTGAACTAATAGTAGGAATAAAAGAAAGGCTTTTTGACATTGCTGGACGTCTAGAAATGTAAGCAGAGATTATTAAGCTAATTATATTCAGATGTTTGGCTCAACTTTGTTCATCCATGTTTTGTTTGCTCAGATCTTTACACTTGGTATTGGTTCAGAGATAGACGATGAAGAATTAGAAGCTATAGCAACAAGCGATGAGTTGTCTTTGATCCTTGAGTCCTTTGAGAACTTAGCCGAGATTATAGCGCCCATGACTAGCGTCACATGTTCAGGTAGAGAAACTAATTAAGATAAAGTACATTGTACTGAAAGAAAAAACAGTCGTTGAATCAATTTTAGATTTTAAATACCAAATATAATTGCATCTTTTACTCTAGATCAATTGTTGTTTTATTTCAGGGGGATCTGTTTTGGATCCGACCGAACCATTTAATGAACAGACGACAGAATCAGGTGATCAGTCAACACACTTAAGTGATCATACGACACAATCGAATTATTCAACGACATATTCAAGCGCTCAGACGACCCATTTAAGTGATCAGACGACTCACTTAAGTGATTCAACGACACACTTAAGTGATTCAACGACACCATCAAGAGCCCAGATGACACACTTTAGTAAACAGACGACACAAATAGGTGATCAGAACAGACCAACAGATCAAATTACAGTACAAATAAAATATCCCACAATACAATCCAATGATCAGACGACACAATTAAATGATAAGACACAAACAATGCACTCAAGTGAACCAAAACGGCACTCAAGTGATCATACAGCACACTCAAATAATAAACTGACACGCTCAAGTGATCAGACGACATACTCAAGTGTTTCAACCAGGCGCCCAAGTGCTTCAAAGGATCAAGTAAGACAACCAAGTTATCTGAGCACACCACAAAGATATTCGAATGCGCAACCAAGAGGTCTGACGACACAATCCTATATTCAGACGACAAAATCAAGAAAACGTATAACAAACTCAAGAAATTATGAGAAGCATTCCAATAATGAGACAACACACTCCAATGATCAAATGATACATTCTAGAAAACGGACGACATACGCGGTTAATCATGCAAATGGAATGAGTTTAAATACACAATCAATTGATTTGGTGACACAATCAAGTAGTGTGTCTACACAATCAAGTAGTCTGACCACACAATCAAGTAGTCTGACCACACAATCAAGTAGTCTGACCACACAATCAAGTAGTCTGACCACACAATCAAGTAGTCTGACCACACAATCAAGTAGTCTGACCACACAATCAAGTAGTCTGACCACACAATCAAGTAGTCTGACCATACAATCAAGTGGTCTGGCGACACAATCAAGTGGTCTGGCGACACAATCAAGTGGTCTGGCGACACAATCAAGTGGTCTGACGACTCATTCAAATATTCAGACGACAAAATCAAGTAATCGTATGGCATATTCAAGTAATTATTATAAATCACGTTCAAATGATTATTCGACAGACTCCAATGATTATATGACACACTCCAATGATCAGAAGGTCTATTTGAATAGTCCAACGACTCGATTGACTGATCGTGCAGTCCACTCAAGCTCTACAAGGACATTGGTCGGTAAGAATATAAGAACAAATGAATGAAATTGACATAAGACGAAGCTTTTAACGGCACAATAAAACGTTCAGACTTAAAACTAACATCGCATGATTAGGAGACAATCAATTGACGAGAGAAAACAAGCCAATAGTACTATTCAGAATGGCTAATGCATGAATAATAAATCGTCCAGACTAGAGATAAAAGTTTAAGTACTTTGCTTATCTTAGAATGATGGCCTATAGTTTGCCTTCCAAGCAGGTGAGGTGGAAGCTGCTCGCATGGTGCTCAATACAAAAGAAATCAACATAAACATTTTGGATCCACCCTTCAATGTAAGAACATCGGCTGCATATGGTTTGAACGAATGTGTTGAGCTTCAAGAAATTTAGATATGAGTCCAACAGACAAAAAAAAACAATATCTGAGTTAGTGCAAACATGATATTAAAAAAAGCAGACTTACAGACCCACCTTACTCATGCCCTCTAGTAATTAACATAGATAATGGAATTGCAACTGATTTCAATTACTAAGTAGAAGCTTGAAGATTTCAATGTCAAAAGTGTGTTGCGTCTTGACCAATTACTTTTATCACAAATAAAAAAAAATGTTTACCTTCTGACAAGACCAACCAATGACAGAACATGAATAGGTTACCAAGGACATTTAATATTGAAGTAAACGTCAATCAAATTAGTCTAATCACATGACCTGCTTGGTCGTTCAAATTAATTATAATTCTATCTAATCAATTCATTGGACAACAAATCATTGTACAAATAAGATTCCCTTGATTTATAAGTCTATACATTGAAATGATTAGCCTTCACAATTAACTGACTTGACAATAGAAACCGGTTACAGCAAAACAAGCATTGAAACATTCAGTTTAATCTGTAGACAATCAAGTCAATCATCTGTCCTCTCAACTCTATCGGCTCTTCATTGACCTGACCACACAATATTTTAACGACTCTCACTATCCAGGCTCTCTGTAAACTGCACTACATGACACTGCCAACTCAAAGAACTTGACAACTCAACAACTTCACCGTAAACAACCCTACCACCGTATCAACTCTGTACTGGCCTCAACCCGGACGTGCACTGGGCTCAACTGCTTAGGACTGAATTCACACACTAGACTCTTGGTATAGGTCGTGATCGTAGGTCATGATCAAGACTTCGCCTCCTACTCGCGAGGTGTCTTGACTCTACTCCACACCGAACCATTGTAATCTGACGTACAGAACCAAATCACCGCACTGAACTGAACTAAGTCGTCTTGACTGTGACACCTTAGCTCTTTATATAGGGTCCCCCGAAGACCTTCTAGAAACCGACGGAACGTCGCTCGACCCTTCTGGTTGATCACATGACTATATCTGGCATGATTGGCCTTAGTACTGTTCACATCACAAATCCTTCCCAAAACGTTGTCGTGTCATCACTTGTCACGGTTGACCGCTTGGCTAGCGCTGTTCTGTGTTAATTGTGTCAGCTGGCTACACACACACACAGTTACCACTATCCGCATCACCACCAGAATTGTAACAATATGATAAACTGGCCACTAGATGCTCAGTTGACAACTAAATTATATTCAACTGATCAGTGAATGCAGTCGGGCCAAAGCTTTATGAAATCAACTCTATATTAAAAGCAATCAAACACTCAACATGGACAATTAAACTTTCAGCACAATGGACTAAATACTCAACACAAGCGACTTGACAGAAACATTGGCTAAATGCTCAACACAATAGACTAAACAGCACAACAAGCCCATTGCATAAAAAAACAATTTAATAAACATTCAGAACAGCTGAATTAACATTTAACACAACTGTCTAAACACTCAACACAACTGATTCAACACTTGACATAAGTGATTAAACACTTAGCACAACTGACTAACACTCAACGCGATGATTAACGTTCAACACATTTGATTAAACACTAACATAACCGACTAAACACTCAACACACTTGACTAAACACTCAAAACAACTTATTAAACAAGTACAAAATTCACGAAACAGCAAAATCGAATAAACGGCAACATTGACTAAACAAAACATTGACTAAACAAAACATTGACTAAACAAAACATTGACTAAACAAAACATTGACTAAACAAAACACTGAGTAAACAAAACATTGAGTAAACAAAACATTGAGTAAACAAAACATTGAGTAAACAAAACATTGAGTAAACAAAACATTGAGTAAACAAAACATTGAGTAAACAAAACATTGAGTAAAATATGAAATTAGTTGTTTTTTCAAAACAAAGTTTAAATTGCATCGATTCTTTATAACCATTCATGGAGGCCTTATGACTTTTTAATACATGTAGAATGTAGACAAACAAGAACAAATTGAAGCCATTGGAAATATTTGTATTAATTGTTTTTGTTTAGCGGAACTTTGCTTGCAGCATGCTCTCTGTACTATGGTCCAATCACTTTTGTGAACCAGATGGGGGGGGGGGGGAATAACTGGGATTTTTCCGTACTTTTTTTCAAAAGTTTTTTTTCTTAAGTCTGACTACGAGCTCCTTGATGGAAGACCGGCACGTTAGCCACTGAGCTATTATGAGTACACTACTGTGTGGCAGTGAATCATTGACCACCTACGCAAACCACGAGAGAAAACTTAACTCATTCCATTTGTGATGTCTCCGTAGGATCTTGAAAATCACATGGAAAGAAAAATTCTGCAATACTGAAATCCTTGCGCGTACAGGTATTCCCAGCATCTTTACAGCCCTCAGACTACTCCGTTTGCGCTGGCTTGGACATGTTCGCCGGATGGAGGACAAGCGCATCCCGAAAGTCATCCACTATGGACAACTCGCGACTGGCTCAAGAAAAACTGATCGCCCCCACCTCCGTTACATAGATGTAATAAAACGGGACCTCAAATCAGTGAACATCAATACTGACCATTGGGAAGACATAGCTCTGGACCGCACCAGATGGAGAGAGACAGTGACCAAGAAAGCTATGGACAGTGAAAGTGCATGGGTCTCAGCTCAGGAAGAAGAACGTACAATACGACAAAAGGTCAGCTCCTCTACCACCGAAGCAAAACCCACCTAGACCTGCGCTATTTGTGGACGGGAGTGTCTCACCAAAATAGGGCTTCACAACCAGATGAGGAAGTGTGCGAGATGAACCATAGTCGTTCTACGACTAAAGGAGGCCAACAATATTAATTACTTATAAAAAGAGAAAGTCTTATTGTCTGTTGTAAATTTAAACTTTTAGTGAACGACCTAATTCTCTAAACAAGGCTTATCACCCCTTAACTAAGTACATTTTCTACATAAAACATATTTGATTAATTACGACTAATTGATTTACTAATTGTTTAATGTTTTGATTAATTCATATTTTGTCATCGACAATGAATAATTGTTAGAAGTTTCTACTTGATCCGAGAATGGAAATTGTGAAAGGTAACGTGTCAATTTTTTCCCCCAGACAAACTTACAGAAAGATTTTTCCACAGCCTAGAAATTTTATCTTCTCCCTCTCTGGTAAACTTAAATGCACATTTTCAAACAGCATATCCGGTTTCCAGCGAGATATCGTTTTTCTTCCTTGCCCCCAGTTATGTCATTTTAATGAAAATAATTGTCCTCGGCTATTCTCTTTGCTTATGGGTTTGTTTAGTCTGCTAATAAATTTATCCTTCAATGGGCTTTTATACAACATAAACAGAAGTGGCGAGAATTTTGCATTTTGACATTACCAAATTAAAGTAGCACATTCAACCTTTTTTTAAATTGTAAATCAGCCATGAAATCAACGTAGCATAGATATATTCTGTCACTGTTGAATTGTATTATGAACCACCTGTTATTTTAGGTAAGGGCTACTATTGGCATTTTAAAAACTGTTTTTTTTTTAGATTATTTCCTTTTAATTAATTTTAGTTACAGCTGTCAAATGTGCAAATAGGATATAAAGTATTTTAATCCTTATGTCTACATAGACATTATAATTTTGCATGTGATGACAACTGCTAGGTACTCTTTGAGAGTAATAAAATATGTAAGGAAGCTGCTAGATACTCTATGAGAGTGTTGACATGCTACACAATAGAGCAAGTGAATTTGTGCATCAATCGAGAAGACTCACTCAAATCACTCAACTCATTGATACTGGGATTGTTTCCGACACACTGGGAGACATAGTGACTTGGTCGAGGCCAGAGTTTAGCTCTAGAGTACGGAGAGGTACATAGAAGAAGTGTTTACAGTAGAAAGTCTACGATACAAATATTTATGAATACCCTATAGGTTTATCTCGGAACAGTACGCCCCTGTAGATGTACTTAGTGAGTCAAGAGCATTGGTCGTAAAACTGACCAAATAACACTTTCGTTAACTGATAGTCACATAAAAGTGGACACAGGGACTTACGAGCACATTTAGACACATGGCACTACATTTTAAATGGAAGATCTACTTACATATTTTATTATTTATTTTAGTGTAGTACCTATACTTTAACAATATGGCTTTTCCTATTCAAATATATGTGCGACTATGCATGCCATGGATCTTGATTCACTTTTATATTTTTTTAGGTGGTCGATCAAGAGAGCTGGACTTAATCATATTTTTGGATGCCAGCGTCGGAGAAGATTGTTTTATGGCAAATATCAATTTTACTGTGACTTTATTAGAAGAACTGCCAATATCATCCGACTTGGTCCGAGTTGCATTGGGGTATCACTCCCATCAAGTACAAATAGCCTCGGATCTCAATGAGAGCACAAACAAAGAAGACAAACTGAAAGAAGTGTTAAGAATGAAAGAATTGTAAGTGCAGACACTGAAGATTCATTGAAGGTTTATAAAGTAGTTGATAATTGAAAAGCTTTAAGTAAATTCACGATTTATATTTAGCTTGCCAATGGTGCTAATGAAAAAAAAAATTTGTTAAGACTGAATTAAAAGGTCGTTTAATTTCTTAATATATTTATACGAGATAAAGTCCCTTTGTAAAGTCTAGATCTATGACTGACAAATTAAAAATGTTATTTGTAAAGAGTGGACTAATTTGCTAATAGTGGTGCCCCCTGTTCTATGAGATGTGAAAGGCTTAATTAAAAGAAAATTCAAGTGTTAATAAGCTATGTGGGAGAGCGTTACGATCCGCTGGGTGGGAAAAAAAACACCTGAAGATTGGGGTTGGGACAAAAAGCATTATAGAGTATATTTAATAGTTCGACATTGATTTGAGAAACCAAACTAAAATCAGAGATTTTATGTAGGACTAACTTTTTTTTATTGTTTGACGGAGGGCGGGGAGAGGAAGAAAAGTTGTAAGTAACAAATATTTGATCAAAATAATAATTTAATGTGTAGAGCGCTGTGAACAAATAAAATGTAGGCTCAAGACGCTGTGATAAAATTACAAACATAAACTCGAGAGCTAAATTGACAAACTAATCAAAAAAAGTTTTAAACAGATAAGTGAAGCATGTTGTCTGTCTGTGATCAATGGGTAGTGTGTTCCAAATTTTTGGACTGTGTACTGAAAAAGCCCGCAGACTGTAACATTTGAGGGAGAAACGTGGCACCACTAGAAGCGTCCGTGGGTAAGATACTAGAATTCAAGAGCTAAAAAAAGTTAGTGGGATCGTTGTTAAGATGCGGACAGTATTATTGGAGATGCAAAAAAGGGGGGGGGGGATTCCGGTAAAAATAAACGATAGCCTATACAGTCTGGGGGGGCATGTGTGAGATGTTAGTGTACTTCTATTTCTGTACATTTGTTTTCTTTCTCTTGCAGAACTCTGTCTCAAACGTTGAATAAGTCTTCACAAATATCACAACTGGATGTACTGGAAGGAAATCGATCCGATGTAGCTGATATTATAATGCTCATAATTAGTGATTTATCCATCTGCTCAAATTTAACTATAAACGAGACTAAGGTTAGTCCAGGAAAAGTTTGTTCTGTAAAACATAGCATTCCTTTTTGTGTTTGTAGTCTCGCAAATTATGTCTAAATGACTAGTGAAAAGAATAAATGAGAAATGGACAAGTTCGCATCCGAATCACACGAAAGACGGCGCCTATTATAAGCTATCCCAACAAGATCAACATCTTATCTTTTGCTTCAGAACCGCATACAACAGAATGAGACAACATATGCACCGGAAATTCAAAATTGGAACCATTGAAATCTGCCCATGTGAAGTGTCACCACCGAATGCTGACCATGTCCTTCAAAACTGCATTATTTACCAAGAGGCCCGAACAAGATACTTGCCCCAAAACACTTCTATACAGAGAAAACTATATGGAGACTTGGAGAGCTCCCTGATTTGGAAACCACTGCGCAGTTCATCTCATCTATTGGTCTAGTCATCGGAACGCTCCAACATAAACATGAGAACGATAAAGAAGAAGAAATGACTAAATCGGAGAGTGAGCGTTATTTTTTTTTTGTGTGTGTTTGTCCCCGTGGAAACGTAACATCCAAGTTGAGAGTGATGTTGAAGTAATGAATGGGACAACACTTGGCGTCAGACTAATCACACAGAGACTTAGTTTGATTTGTTCATAATAGAAGGCGGTAGAAAGGCTTTGCTTATAACATGAACTCAGGTATCCACTTAGTTCGATATAACACGCCATTTAAAATAATCTAATAAATATATTTAAAATGTTCCTCCATATTAAGATATTTAAACTGTGATTTACGGTGCCGAACAGAGCCCTCTGGGGAGAAATGTTATTCTTGAAATCCAAAAGCGAAACCGTCCAATGCCATCTTAAACTCCTGTTCAGTTAAATGCAGACGTCAGCATAAAGGTTGTGTAAAGATCATCTCTGTAGTTTTGTACTAAGATACCAGTGTTTTTCGTTTGATGTCTCTATTGTCAGTGCAAGGTTTTACAAGGCGGCGTGGCGCTAGTATTCTAAAGAAGGTTTCATCAAATCCATTTTGGACAACAAAAGTAGGAGCAGTAAATTCTAAATATAAATTTAACATTTCTTTTTAAAAAATTTGGATTTGTAAATATTGTAATAAATTGCCAGCTAAATAAAATATTACTCTGCATATACTAAGCTATCTAAACTGGGAACATGTGCTACAAGCGAAGGCGCTTAGAAATAGGATTCTTCAGAGCCAGTCACATACCTTCTTATTACATAGCAATCAACGCTAGGCTACCGATTTTCAGTACATCGGATACACCAAATAGTTAGGTTAAATCCTTCAATTGGTGTATTAAGTATATAACATTATGTTTTTTATTGCAGATTTACTCCATAGGTGTATTAAATATATCAAACGCCCAAGACTGGCTGAAGGCTTCAAATCTTCCGAATGTTTCATTCATCGATGATTCTTTCACTTCACCCAAAGATGTTGCCAACTATGTGATGACCACATCAACGTCGGGTAATTATTTCAACTTAAAAAGATTTTTTATCCCAATTTTATTGAGGCTTTCTCCTCATCTCCCCAAACAAACAGTTCAATAGTTCGATCAATCTCATGTTATTGACCAATCTGAATAATTAATCCTGAGTCTCTCAAAACAAACAGTTCAATAGTTCGATCAATCTCATGTTATTGACCAATCTGAATAATTATTCCTGAGTCTCTCAAAACAAACAGTTCAATAGTTCGATCAATCTCATGTTATTGACCAATCTGAATAATTATTCCTGAGTCTCTCAAAACAAACGGTTCAATAGTTCGATCAATCTCATGTTATTGACCAATCTGAATAATTAATCCTGAGTCTCTCAAAACAAACAGTTCAATAGTTCGATCAATCTCATGTTATTGACCAATCTGAATAACTAATCCTGAGTCTCTCAAAACAAACAGGTCAATAGTTCGATCAATCTCATGTTATTGACCAATCTGAATAATTAATCCTGAGTCTCTCAAAACAAACAGTTCAATAGTTCGATCAATCTCATGTCATTGACCAATCTGAATAATTAATCCTGAGTCTCTCAAAACAAAGTCAAAGTATTAGAAATGGAAGTTGGCTGAAATGTCCAAGTGTACTTACCTAGATACTCATGGGATCAAGTTTTACAAGTAAAAAGATTTGTAAAGAATGAAAAAAAAATATTCTGTAGTTTTAACGATCTGCTTGACATCATTCATAAAGGGGGCTGAGGGGGGGCGGGGGTCAGAATAACTACTAAGGCACCTGAAGGCCTATAGATTGGAAGAGTCTTGTTCAATGTATGGTACCAAGCACTCGTAGGCGATGAAAAACAAACAAAAACTGACTTGTTCTAAAATATCCTTTTCTTATTATCATTAGTATTAGTAGTTGTAGTATTGTTATTATTACTATTATTATTATTATATCTATAGTCTTGAACAAAACCTCGCATTAAGTAGGTGAATAATTATATTAATTATTAAGTATTTTTGCTTCACTGCTTAATAGTTTGGGTTTTTAGTAAATCCCCGAGAAATTTGGAATTCTTAGTGCAAGAAACTTAGGATGATTTTAGTTATATTCAGTTACATGTCATGAAAAATAAATGAAATCACGAATACTTCAGAGCGTCCAAAAGTATGGTATGTGCTACAGTGAGGGGGTTGGGGGTATTTTTAATTTGAGTGTTTTGTTAATGTATTTTTCATGTATTTCTTTACTTTCAAGGAATAACAACAATGCGCTTCTTGGTGGTTACAGTTCATCAAAGAACATCGCTCCAGAATCTAGAAATAGAACTTTCTGAGAAGCCAGTTGGGGACGTAAACAATGCCACTTTCTTGACTTATCTTGGTATAGCTATTGCCAGTATAGTCGCCGCACTAGGCGTCGTCGTAGTTTCAGCTACTTTATACCGCAAAAAAACAAAACATGAGCACATCTCCCCGCAGGACGAATGAATTGCTGAACATGATAAACTTTGTATTTTATAACAAAACAAAATATAAGAGAAGGGACAGATTTATTGACCAACCACTTAGTGGACATTCAAGCAATTGTTTGTTCTGTGGACAGAAGTCGTGAAACAAAAACTGTGCTGATAACCCATAAACTGACTACTTTACATGGTTGCTAAGCAACCAGTTGTTTTTGACAACTCCCCACTACAAAGAAATCAGCCTGTTAGTTAATAACTGCAGTAGCTTTCGAGTTACTGTGGAAAGAAAAACTAAAAAGACCTAGATTTATACAAGTCTTGATCTTAATAGACAATGGATCTCATTTCACCAATCGTAAACAAACAACATTTAGCCACGTGGTTCTCTATCTCTTCTATACAAATTACTTAATACACACAGGATGTCACGTGACAGGTATTTTCATTGCTTTATAATTATTATCACGTGGCTAAATGTTGTTTGTTTACGATTGGTGAATGAGGTCCATTAATTAGCCAGTAACAGAATTCAAGTGAAATAAAAGTGCCTACTATTTAATCATTTCATTACAAATTTTTATGCTTTATTTTGTAGTAGCTCTCTATGATTTAATGGGGGGGGGGGACTTGTTTTTGTGTTTGAAATCAAAAGTCTTCACCGGGTAAAACCTAAAATATTGTCACAAAACAAGGATCTAAATCTAAATCTATATCATGTAAATATATGTGTGTGTGTGTGTGTGTGCGTTTTCTAGGTTGCTACTTTATGCTAAGTTATTACGTAGTAAATTCACAGTATTAAGAATCTTAGCGTAATCATTTATCATTTAAGGGTTGGAATTAGAAGTTATTTGTTCATATAGGTCAGACCTAGTAGCTTTGCATTACACAAAGGATTAGACTCGCGAAGTTCGACGCAGCCTTTCATGTGTGTTTTTGATCTCCTCCTGTAGGGCCATGTCGTCTTGATTTGTAGATCCCAGGTACTTTGTTTTATCAATGATGATAGACATGACTTAATCCTGTGCACTCCCAGGGGAGCATAGGGCCGCAACCACACCTCTCCACCGAACTGGGTTTTGAGCAGCTTTCTTCATCTGCTCCCATGTCATTCCAGTACCCTCAGCTTCACTGATGACTGACCTCTTCCAGATTTGCTTGGGTCTGCCCACTTTCCTCTTTCCTTGTGGGTTCCAGTCAAGTGCCTGCCTTGCAACATTGGTAGCTGGTTTTCGCAGGGTGTGTTCTATCCAGCTCCATTTTCGTTTTGTGATGTCTTGGGCTATGGGCTTTTGTCTAGTTCTCTCCCACAAATTGATAGTATTTATCTTTTCTGGCCACCTAATTCCTAATATCCGGCGTAGGCATCTGTTAACAAAAGTCTGGAGCTTTTCCATATTTGTTTTAGACTCAGACCAAAGTTTTTTAAAACCGGAAGCTAATTACATAATACCAAACTGGAAGTCTACAATGCATATGTTTTTAGCACGCTACTGTACGGTATAGAGTCATTAACAACCTATGCAAAGTAAGAGAGAAAACTAAATTATTTCACTGAGATACTTGCTCCAACAGGTCTTCCCAGCATCTTTACAATTCTCAGGAAAAGCCGCCTACTCTGGCTGGCCATCTCCACCGAATGGAGAAAAATCGTACCCCGAAAGTTATCCTTTATGGTCAACTCGCGATTAGCTCAAGAAAACTGGTCGTGTCCATCCGATATGGGAATTAAATCAAACTGAACCTCAAAACAGTGGACATTGATGCTGACTACTGGGAAGACATAGCCCTAGACAGCACTATATTGAGAGAGATGGTCACCAAGGAAGCTATGGGCAGCAAAAAAGCATCGGCTTCTGCTTTGGAAGAAAAGCGTGCCAAACAAAAATATGGTTGGTTCCTCTACCTTCAAAGCAAATGTCACCTTAACCTGTGATACAAGTGAACGGGAATGTCTCTCGAGAATAGGGCTTCAGAGTTTGCTGGTTTGTTTGTTTTACATGTTTTGGATGTCCCTTTAAAGTTGAAGATATGGCCGAATCTACTTCCTAGTCCAAAGCTACCGCAGGACAGCGTGGAGGGTATATACGCGGGACCATCGAGACAACCGAACGACCAGCGCAGGACCAGGCAGACGTGAACATGTGTTCTAAGAGACTCAAAAGGCCACACACAAAACACGAAGGATTAAGATTTATAAAATGATTAAAAAAATATAATTCAGTGACTACTCTTTTTATTACCATATAATGTGTGTACGATCATGTTTATATTTATAAAGATAACTGTAAAACGTTTATTCCTATTTAAAAAAAGATGCGTATTTAATATGTTTATAATAAGATGGTTAATTGTATATGTTGCTATTTTTTCATGTAGAGAAGTCAGGACTAGAAGTGTTTATTGTAAAAAGATTGGAGTAAGACATGCCACTGACATGTCGATGTGTTTGCCTACTTGTGAACACAGTGTGATGTCTTTATTGTTGTTTGATTTGTTAAAGGCATGCTGATTGGTGGTAGACTTACTTAGTGAGTTTTTGAATGCTTCAATGCTGTTTTTATATTTAATTATTTCAATGTTTTCTTTGTTGTTATTGTTATACATAGTAGTAAAAATAAACGTATTGCTAAATCTTGTGGAAGAAACTGTTTTGTCTTCCTTCAATATTTTTGTTGAGTGTCGCACTGGCTGACTAACGCCAATATGTAGCGATTATTAAAGAAACGCTATATACCAACTACAGTCACATCAATGACTTGCATAATAATACTTCTAATGGAACCAAAAAAAATGAAAAAAAAAAAACTCGTTACATTCAGATAAATAAACCAGGTAATCATAATTGAAAATGTCTTTAGCTGCAATACTTTATTAATGTCATCATACAACTCTGAACGAGATATCAACTCAGCGTTCAAATAAATCGAGAAATAACAAAACAAAAGTTTGTATTTTCACAAAAACGTGCATGCGGCCCACAAACAAGTCAAGAAACAGTTTCTCTGATATTTTTAAACGCTATAAACACGAGGAGAAATCTCTTTTCAATCTATCTTTTAGTTTTTAATATTAAAAGTGACAGACAAATAGACGCCACAAAATTAGAAAGAAGACTTAGAAGCGGCGTAACTTTGCGGAGATGGCACATCTATGTAGGACTCGTTTAGATAGAAACTACTTTAACCTGTGCAACGGAGAATGAACCCAAATAAGTTACGAACATCACATCACGTGACTGAACTCAACACGAGGGGAAAACGATTTGATTTTATATAGGATACTGCCTTCAGAGAAAAATGACAGATCAACAGCTAAATCATTCCCCAAATCAAGGCTGGCTCAGCTTGAAAAATTAATTCAACGAAAAAAAGAAGGAATTTTCCTCATTTGAACAATGAAATCGAATGTACCACTTTTCTGAAATTCATTGCAGCTGATGTGTAAAAGTAGCCCGGAACATGTAGCCTACAATTAGAACTGATCGACATGCAGAGCCAGACATCCCTGTTCAATGAACAAAAAAGTAAGCACGTTGTATGCCCATACCTATATATGTACAATAATATGTGTACAATTTAATTTAAAAACACAAAATAAGAAAAGCATTTTGAAAATTTAATTTAAAAGAAAAGATATAGAGAGCATTTTTTTGTTCTCTCTACGACTAATGAATGTTAGATTACAAAACAATGGAATGTGTTTACTCGATATACATTTATATTTGTATAGTTCGATGAAGACCACTTTGTCATCGAGGGGGCTGAGGGCTTTGCACTGGGGTTTTATGCCTCCTCATGTGGCTGGTGAGACATATTTGAGCCCGGAATGTTCGGCTGCACACTGGGCAGGTTACTCCAGCTGGAGCTAGTGTCATTGGCCTTGCTTTTCTTCTATGGCGTTTTTCTTCTGCCAGCGTTGTTTTCACAGCTCTGTCATGTGTCTCCCAGGTGGCTGAGTCTATGCTAAACGCCTTCAGAGAAGCTTTGAGGGTGTCCCTGAAGCGCTTTCTTTGACCACCTTGAGAGCGCTTTCCTTCGCTTAGTTGGCCATACAATAGTCGTTCAGGGATGCGGCAGTCTTCCATTCTGCAGACGTGTCCTGCCCATCGCAGCTGGGACTGCATCAGGATTTCGTGAATGCTTTGCAGATCCGCTCTTCGAAGGACTTCAGTATCTGGTATTTTGTCTTGCCATTTGACATTCAGTATTTTTCTTAGACATGTCATGTGGAAATGGTTCAGTTTCTTTGCATGTTTTCTGTATACTGTCCATGTTTCTGAGGCATAGAGCAAAGTAGAGAGGATGACAGCTCGATAGATCCCTAGCTTTTGTATTTGTGGTGATACCACGTCTGTTCCAGGCGTTTTTAGACAGTCTGCCATAGGATACACTGGTCTTGGCGATACGCAGGTCGATTTCATTATCGATCTTTCCGTTTCTGGAGAGTGTGCTGCCAAGATATGTGAATCTGTCCACTGCGTTTATATCATGCCCATTTATTTTGATGTTTGGATCCGAGTAGGCTTTCCCAGGAGCAGGCAAATATAAGACTTCAGTCTTTTTTGTGTTTATGGTAAGGCCAAAGTCTGAGCATGCTCTTGAGAAGTCACTGACGATGCTCTTTTCAGAGCAGGCGTTTAGGGCACATTCGTCAACAAATAGCAAGTCCCTGATTACTGATGATTTTATTTTATGATTTTGCTTTGAGTCTCCTCGGGTTGAATAGGCCACCATGAAATCTGTATGTTATATTTTTTCCGTTGTTTTCTCTATTTGGGAATACATTTATCAGCATAGCAGAGAACATGATACTGAACAGTGTAGGTGCTAGGAAACAGCCTTGTTTTACCCCGATGGCAAGTACCATAATTAAAACATAGCAGCCCTAGAAGCGTCTTATTTGTTGCTTTCAGAATTTTCAGAGCTATGAAACCTCACACCAATTCTTAGAAACTTTTGTCAGCGGTCAAGTACACTGCATGAGTTGTAATAGAAGCCAAATTCGTTTATAAATTTAGTGCAATTGAACCGTCTTATTTGTACCAGACAGACCAAATGGCTATGCTCATGGAATTTGGTGGCATTCATTTGCATTATTTTTTGTTTTATAGAAGAGGTGGATTTTAACCTCAAAACCCACTGGGGGAGGTAAACTCACCCCCCCCCGGGCTGCTCTGGGACAAGTGATGATATAATAGTAAAATATCACAAATTACCTCAGGGGGATTTTGTTTCAGGGGGGTGTGTGAAACCCGATCGATAGTATAGAGATCTTATCATTGCGGCTTTTTCCCAGATGTGCAGGATATTGCCTGATTTCCATCTTGCGTTAAAGATTTGTAGCAGTTTTTGTTTGGTTTGGTGAAAAAGCATGTCATTAAAAATTTTATCTGAGCCCAGGACTAGTTTTTTTTTTTTTTGTTGTTGTTTTTTGAGGACTTTTAGGGCTTCATCTAGCTCCTTAATTTTTAGGTTGTCATCATTTCCGAGGAGTAAGCTGGAGTTTTGTTTGTTTGTTTCCTTTTTTATTTTCTGGATTTCTGTGTTTACATCTTCATTTCTACTGTCGTTGATTTGTATTTGTCCTACACTTTTAAAAATACTTTATGAATTCGTTTGCTGCTTCTTACTTAGCCTTTCTGAGGATAGCGGGTTGCGGGCGATTCTCTTATGAGCTGAAAGAGACTTTTAAAGAAAGGACATAAAATTGGAAGGTTGGAAACCTCTGCTAGTATTGGGGGGATAGGGGTTTTGTATGCTAGCCCATAGACTTATACATACTACTCTAGACTGGACCTGGAGATTTTTGAAACTACAAAAAATGTCGTGAAAATTTTTCAGAAAGTTGGAACAAGGGGTTGTTTTGTAAAGTAGTTAGAAGAAGTAAAGTTCTTTTTTTTTTCAGCCCAAACCTATGTAACATATAGTTTAATTTTTAGATCTAGATCTAGCAATTGGACATCAAAAATAAGAGTAGGATACTCTTGTCTCATAATTATTATTTTGCAATTTTTAGATACATAATCTAGAAAAATCTAGGTAATCATTATCAATGTATTTAAATGTACATAAGATGATTTAAATCAACATGATTTATTTCGATCTAGGATTTTTTAAAACATTATCTAAATGGAAACAAACAGGAAATGTCTTAGTTCATATATTTGCGTGAATTTCCGATAAATTATTTTGCATTATTTCTAAACTTTGAAAACTAAAGATCATTACCTAAGGCAGAAAAGATTTATTGGGGCGACTCCCCTTAGCACTTAAAAAAGAGTTTATGTACATAAAAATCTATATATGCATATATATATATATATATATATATATATATATATATATATATATATATATATATATATATATATATATATATATATATATATATATATATATATATATAAATAGGTTTGTGAATCGATCAATCGAGGATAAGAATTTATTTCCGGTTTCCAGTCTAGTATAAAGTTGTGTTAAAGCCTTAGCTCGTTTGACATTCAACAGGCACCTTCGTGCTTGCAATAAACAGTCAACGAGATATTAACAATATAAATGTTTAATGAGATGAATAGACTTGATGACGACAAATCGATGAAGTAATATCCTTGTAGTTACACGTTTTACAACATAATTGTTATATTACTTAAATAATCATTCTCCATCTTGCTGTCCCACTACGTAGCACATTAATGTTCACAATCACAACACAACACACTGCTGACTCGACTCTAGTATGATAAGTATCTAGTGTAGACTTCCAATCCCATATTAACTCCCTGTAAAGACAAAGTAAAGACAAACTAAAAAGGTCTAGTAGACTATGGCATCGAAACAACTGCGAAACGCAGTCATGCCTTAGATACTCACCCTAAACAGGGGAACACAGAAAAATCTAAACAAACGTTACACCAGCATAACAAAACTACTCCATAAACTTACAAGCAAGGCAACAAAGAAAGTTCGTTCAAAAATAGTGCACTTAATAAATATTGGTGCCATAATACCATAACTTACGCACCGACATTCCCCCTCTCCCCCCAAACTGGTTCTTACAAAGTATGGACCAGTTTACGTACCTGAAACTGAAAGAAAAGTAAGAAATCATGGCAACTACATCCAGCTAGAAAAATTCATCAGCATTAACATCACTCCTCCAAAAATTTGAAGAAAAATTACCAATGGCACCTTCTACCAAAGCATCCACATAACGATATGAACCTTTCGCAAAATCTAATAACCAATCATATTTAAAATGAATAATCAACAAATTAATGTCGATAATAATAAATGCAACATAATATCACCTAACTTAAACTGGAAACATTTTCCTAAAATAATGTACACAATGAAAAATTGAAAATGCATAATAAATCTATAAAAAAATACATAAGTATGTAGCTTATGTATCTGCACATTGGAAAGTCTATCTTGAGAACGGATCAGCAAGCAGATTGTCCTTCCCTTAGACGTGAACAACATCAAAGGAATAATCTTGTAACACTAGCGCCCATTTTGTAATACGTGCATTGGTACAGTTAGTTCTCCTGAAGTAAGATAAAGCCTTGTGGTCAGTCTGGAGATGAAATTTTTTCCCGGCCAGATACCTGTCCCTTTTTCTATTGAATATACAATGACCAATCCTTTAATCCTTTTCAATGGTAGAATACTTCTGCTCCCGAGGCAACAACTTACGCTCACAAATTTTATAGGATCCAACATACCAGGATAAGTTTAGCGATGTTGGTTTGGTGGGATTTGTGGAGGTTTTGATGGCGAACACCAAACCAACATCTCTAAACCTATCCTTTAACTCAGCCCTCACTTTTTTCATAATTATCATTCAAAAACAGACTATCCCGCAGCATACAGTTCCTTTGCAATATTGTTAACTTATAGGACAAGAGCAAGGCCATTCCTTTCTATCGATTTTGTATCTTGTCTATATGTCTATGTGCGAGCCATTTATTGATGGGTTAAAGAGTGTTTCTGGCCAAATAAAAATATATACCATTTAAACCGCAGAGTAGCAAGAGTATTATCTAGTATAATATACATTTATCAAATAAAGGAAGTATCATGTAACAATCACTTTATTTTTCTGCGGCATTATTGCCAGCACGCAGTGGTGAAAAGTTAAGATTTTCGTTTTTCTCCCCTCATTTCATTGAGAAATAAGAGTAGTTTCCCCTCAGTTGCCGCTCAGTGTTTACTTCCGTGAATTATTTACCATGTGTACTTTTTATTTTGTTACATTGTGTAATAACTTGATCTAGATCTAGCTTTGTTTACAAAGGATCACATGAAAAATAGATTTAATCCAGAGCTTATATTTTATAAATAGTGATCCATTTAGTCTAAACAACATAAGCATTTTACCTTTGTTGAAATATGACTGACCTAGATACTGGTCTAGTTACAAAAAGGTTGTTTATTGGAGGCTTGTCAACTGACATTTCTAAAGATGATCTGATCGAGAGATTTTCGAAATTTGGCAAAGTTGATAATGTAAAGCTTACAACACGCTTAGATGATCAAGGTTATAAGACTAACTATTAAGATTGTTTAGGGTCTACTAAGAGCAATAGAGTCTAGAATCTACTATTATATCTAGTATAAGTATTTAAAGTATTATATATAATTATAGTATTATTAGTATTATATTAAACTTTATTAAAGGGAAACTCCGATGGTTTTGACAATTTTTGATATAATATGTGTTTTGATTTACAGATAATGAATATATTCTTCTTTTTTGCAATAATAACTTAGTAATTGATGTTTTTCCGAAGTAATTTTCCTGCGCATCCAAAACAGTCAGACTTTCACCGTGTTTCTACGTGACGTCACAAAGGTGTTTTAATCTATTGACTTATTGTATAACAGGAGACCATACAGCAAAGTTTACATTCTTGTAAAGAAATATATCTTTGTCTATACAGTTAGATCTAGGATCTTGTAAGCAAAGAAAAAATGCATATTAAAAGTAGATTTACATGCTTGACTAATCACGGCAGTGTATTTTCTCGCCAGACCACACAACACACAACAAACACTATCGCTTGGTTTTCTTGTCATGACCGACTACACGTAGTCTCGACTAGCCTTACACTGACCAGCTTGTTTGAATCATTCAGACACACAATCTATTTACTTCTTGGGATAGGGAGAGGCTTATATGAAAATGTTACTTTTTTTTCTGGAGTTGGTTATCCTAATTTCTTCTTCTTCGTTCTCATTGTTATGTTGTGTTGGAGTGTTCAGATGAGTAGACCAATACATGAGATGAAATGCGCAGTGGTTTCCAGATCAGAGAGCTCTCCATATAGTTTCCTTTCTAGTGGGGTGATTTGGGGCCAATGTCTTATACGGGCCTCTTGGTATAGAGAGCAGTTTGGAGGACGTGGTCTGTATTCTCTGGTGATTCTCCACATGGGCAGATTTCACTGGTTCCAATTTTGAGCTTCCGGTACATGTGTTGTCGCATTCTGTTGTGTCCGGTCCTGAGTCGAAAGATTAGACGTTGGTCTTGTCGGGATAGCTTATAGTAAGCGTCATCTTTCTTGTGATTTGGATGAGAGCTCGTCCATTTCTCATTTATTTTATTTACTATTAATTTCTTCAATTCTTCTGGATAGAGTGCAGAGTTTATTAGTGTGTTAGTTCTCCCACTCTTGGCGAGTGTGTCAGCCTTCTCATTTCCTTCTAGTTTTATATGAGCTGGGATCCATTGAATTACAGTTTTTTTGCTGATGTTGTTGAGCTTTATAAGTGCTGTTTTGAGGTTATTAATATATGAGGAATCAGAGTTTTGCAGGCTTTGGAGGGTTGTTTTTGCATCGGTTAGTAAGACAATCTGACTGTGTGGGGAATTTGGATGATTTGCTAGGATGGTAGCAGCTAGTGCTAGTGCTTCCCTTTCTGCTCTGTGACTGTCAGAGAGCTCTCCAGTTGCAATAGATCCATTATCCTAATGCTTTTGGATCTATCTATACATTTTTATATATATAACTGTATCATAGCTCTGGACTAGGCTGTCACTAAGCCTAAAAGCGTAACAGCTACTGTAAGAATGAAGCGATATGATTGGTTAAATCAAGTTTCTCTTTCAGTATTGTTTAGGGAAGTGACACATGAAATAACTTAAAACAAAATCTCAAGGAATCCCGTTTTTTTTTTAGATGTCAAGAATTTACTGACTAATTTATAAAATATAAAATTTTCTAAGCATTTAAATATAAAATGATACAATGTTTACTATTACAACTTTTTACGCAGAATTTAAATATGTCAATAACTCAAATTTGAAAAACTATCGGAGTTTCCCTTTAAATGTAATATTATATAGATCTATAATCTATATAAATTATAATAAATTATATATATTTTATTATATCTAATAGATCTATAAGTATAATAATATTAATATATAGTTATATAGTATACTTAGTCTAGACTCTAGATCTATATTATATTATTATTATATATTTTGAAGAGCTTCATGCCGCATTGGCATGATATGCCATGCATCAGTTTACCTTAACTTATGTGCAACCAGAGGCTCTCTTGCCTTCTATTAGATCACCATACAGAATCTCTTGGTGGAGTCAATAGCTACAGACAAGATAGTAGACAAAGTAGACTAGAGTAAAGTGACATCTAGACTGAAGTCTCTAGATCTAGATTCATTCAGACATTAGTCACTGGTGTAAAACTAGAATCTAGATCTCTTGATTTTTGTTGTTGATCATTTTACGTACATACCTGAACAGGATAGTGTTTAACAAAGCATCACTATCTAGAGAAATAGACTACCATCTCACTAAGGTCACTTTTGGTCACCTCCAACTGAGAGTATGGCGGAATAGGTCTCTTTAACTAACAATTAAAATCAATGTTTTTTAGAAAAGTCTTTCTCACCACGCTTTTGTATGGCTGTGAGACTTGGCATCTGCAGCTCCTCGAAAGCTTCCATCAAAGGTGCCTTCACTCCATAATGGGCATATGCTGGCAAGACTACCTTACCAAAAACTATGTTCTGCTGGAGGCTGATATGTACAGTATAGAAGCACTGCTTACCATTGATAACGCGCTGGATCAGACACTGTGGGACGACCACATGCCAAAAGTGATTTTTTTTTGTGGCTTCAATGTGCTGAACAAATGAAGAAAACAGCACATTTTTTTTCCTTGACACAGTCTGCAAAAGAGCTCAGCAGCAATAAAGCTGGCTAGAAAAAAAAGTGGCTTCAACCCAACAGCTCCTACTCCCTGTTAGAAAAATCCTTCCCATACCCTTAGTAAACAGTGGTAACTGAATAACAAAATTCTTTAAAAATAGACATTTTGAAACAAATAAAAAAAATATTTTAGATCTAATACTAATAAATAAACATCTTTAAAAAAATAGAATGATATGTCTAGTTAAAAATGTATATATATATTAATACATTTAGAATATAAATTAGCTTAAAAAATAGTCATTTTCCCAGGTGGAGGCCTGTTCGTTTGAAAAATTCCCCCAAAATAATTTAAAAAGTGATACACATACTGTCTGTGTTTCTATGGTGACATTCGGAAGAGGATAGTGATTTGTTGTAAATGATGCAAGATAGGTGGGAGTTGTCTACCAGTAGTTTGGTGCCACAGGTCAACGACTGGCAACAATACATACCAAAACTGGTTTTCACACAAAAATAGTAATCCCGCTCTAGTTGTCATTGTAAACGAGACATGATGAGCTCTTCATATAGAAAAGTTTTAAAAAACTGTTACTAGCATCCAAACCCATTATCCTTTGGTAGGAGCTATTGGACAGTGTAACAGAGGTGCCCCACATACATGCTATAAAGATAACCTCAGGCGCAATTTCGCCCTCACTGGCATAGAGGAAAGTAGCTGGCATATCAGATCTGTAATAGAGACAAAGGCCACGGGACACACATTTGAGACCCAAATAAAAGCCCTTTTAGAAAACAGTGCAAAAGACAACGAAAACTTGAATAGACACTTGGCAGACAATGACAGCTGCATCAAATGTGGAAAAATATGCCAGTCACAATCTGGTGTGGGTATTCGTGTGAAACAATGCACTCATAATAAATCGATGTAAAAGTAAAGAATAGTAAAGTATCTTTTTCAGACCTTCCGATCTATAGAGCAGATGATGTAAAGGTCATCTGTTTCTGTGGTCTATGGTTAATGAGGGTTTAGTTTAAGTGTCCAGCACTACTACCATCTTTACTTTTCACCATTTGAGCTGAGTGGACTCAAAGGCACCTTAAGAATTCTAATCTGGGACTCCTTGGTTCAGAAGCCAAACACTTTATCACTCAGTCACTGCACATCCATGTAATCAAAGACATTGCCATTATTATTAGTGTTATAATAACTACACTACATAATTTTAGATTTTATAACACCATAACATCTTTTTGTTCTTGTCTTATTGTTGTAAAGGTGTTCATGTGAAGTCCTTTGCTCATCTTGATCTTGAAGGTGAACAGTCCAAATTAAAGAAATGTAAGAATATATTTAAGCTAAGTTTTCTTTTTGGCTTAACATTAAGTGTTGTTGACTTCAACAGGGTGGCTTGAGAAATGTAAAATAAAATTAAAGGAAAACAAGTGCCTAAATAACAGCTTTCTAAGATGTGTGTATATTTTGTACTAGTTATAAGGTTGAATATCTGGTATTAGAATGTAGATTTGTCATGTTGTAGAATCCACTCTATATGTGGTTTTAACTGTTTGATCTCATAAAAACATGTCAAGTGACGTAAAAAAAAAAGTGTAACAGAACTAAAACATTGCTGAGCGAGTATTGAAAGTTAAAGACTGACTTTTATTGCACAAAGCAAAATTTCACACAATTTCAAATTGAAGATTACTTTAAAAAAACTAAAATATTTGTTTTGATTATTTTCTTGAATAGTATTCCCATTGAACAATGTACAATATTTTCCCTTTTGAATCATTTCTAGAACAAATACACTTACAATTTTGATAACGAACCTACTACAAAGTACCAGCAATATAAATCAAACATTTAAATAAAATGAACATGTATTTTTTACAAAGCTTATATCAACTTACTCTGTCTGGACAAAAGTTTGTACACGCTATTTCTCTGACACCCAATCTTTGATCAAGCTGAAATTTTGCTCAGTTATTTCTTTTACCTGACAACACAAGAATCAATATTTAAAAAAATAACCAATTAGTGATATAACTATTGGTAATAAATTCTTTTCTTTGGTTTCTCAAACAAGGGAAAGAAATAGTACTTGACTGAAGTGGTGGTATAAGCTGAATTAGTTCCTTACCAAGCGAAAGAAATAGTACTTGACTGAAGTGGTGGTGTAAGCTGAGTTAGTCCCCTTTACATTATTATTGAACACAAATTTGAAATAGAAACAATATATAACTATACAATCTTCTATGTTCATAGACTCTTCGCAGAGTTTTTACCACGTTGGCTTGAGTTGGCTTTAGCCCACAAGTTCGAATTCAGGTCGTTCCCTTTTTATTTTTAAATACATTTAAAAGCGTTCTCCCAGATACCCCATTCTTTCTCCCCCTACCCTTTTCCAACTGGTCCAGACAAGTGATAGGATCATAGCGTATTGAGAACGCGAAAAGCATGAAATTGCGCTAAACAAAAACAATTGGTAAAAAATATTTCTAATTGCACAGATTTATTATTCTTAGTCTAGATCTACGGTATTACAAATTTTATTACATGACTGATCCAAACTAATTGATACACATAAAGTAAGCTTTGTTGTTTGTTTATTTTTATTTTTTTTGGTGTTTGCTTTTTTCATAATTCCTTTAAGATCAGTCATTTCTTATTACAGGTTTTGACACCTACCAGAATACCAAGTGGAAAGGCTCCTGCTTAAAGTTACAGTATGCTAAAGAAAGCTTTTTAGTCAAGTAAGTAAAGATAAATATCCTTATCAAAATTTTAAAAGAAAAATTTACCATTGAAACCTGATTATTTAGCTGATTTTTTATTTTGACGACAGTTGGAATCATCAGCTATCAAATAAAAAATGACATGAGCTAATTACAAAACACTTTTTTTTAATGCAGCTTGCTTTAGTGAGAAACTTTTGTTCATTGAAGTGTCTATTAATTCTACACATCTCTTGAATATAACCTAACATCTTTCAAATTAGCAGTTATTAGAGTAATACATATCTGCATAAATTTTGTGGTCACTAATTTCTGTTCATTTGCATTACTATTTTGATTCTAGGCTAAAGAAAGAAAGAGAGAAAGAAGATGTACCAAAGAAAGTAGATGCTTCACCTGCAGCTGTAAAACCTCCAGATATATCAGATATAAAAGGACCAGCAGTTCCTGGAACACCTCTTCCTGGAAAGACGGTAAACTATAAAAAAAAAAAAAAACTTTAGCTGCTTTTTTTTTTTTTTAAAGATTTTAGTAACATTTTTTTATGGAAATGCAGATATGTTATAGTGTTATATAATATTAATAGTGCCTATTATGAACTTTGTCGAAAGCCTTTAGAAAAATCTAATAATATGGCATCTATTTGCTCATTATATCTAAACCTTTTGAAAAATCATCAATTAGTCCTATTAGTTGTGTTTCACATGATCTATATTTCCTAAAGCCATGTTGGTATGGAGTAAGGACATTATGCTTGTCTAAGTGGTTTATGATGTTGCTACATTGATAGTGGACTAGTTTCCTGGGTCAGATTGTTCTCCTTTTTTAAATAGGGGAGTCCTTTGTTATTCTGCCCTGGTTAAGACATGCCTGAAAAAGTATCTTGAACACTGATGCTATCTCGTTGCTTAGTTCTTTTGAGTAATATAGCTGGAATACCATCAGGTCCATATGCTTTATTAGGTTTAATGTTCACTAATAGTTTTTGGATTCCCTTTTCTTGTACTTCTATATCTCCTATTTTGTTGACTTGGTTCAAATTAAGGGCTACCTCAGTTCTTTTGCTCTCAGCAAGGTTCACACCAGCACACACAGTCTGTCTTCCCACTGTCCGATCTTGTGCAATTTCCTCCCAAGTACTTTCATTGATCTTTTAGTCATGATATCATGCTTGCAGACATCTCTAGATTAGTCTTGGGCATCCTTTAAGTCTTGACTCCTTCAGACAAGCACATAGGATGTCTTTGGAAATTCTTCCATCTGGCATGGGTTGACATGCCCTAGCTAATGTAAACTTGTATGTCAATACAGCATAGATACTTTGTACATAGACCAATTTCAAAATGTCCTTGTAATAGCCACTGTCTCTCCAGGAGATGTGCAAAATACCTTGCAAGCTCTTGATACATGTATGTTGACCAGCTCTCACTACTATAATGCATGGGATGTGAGTGCAGTACCATTGGCAAAGAGCAGTTCCCTACCAAGATTAACACCTTTTCGTTTTAGCTCTAAGGCGAGCCAGGTTAAAAAGCTTTCCTTCAGATCTACTGGCACTGGCCAGGACTACCAAAAAGAAGATGCTATTGGAGCTAGAATTCATCCTTGTTTTATCTGCATTTGATGGAGAATGTTCTAGAGGCAGAATTGTTGAGTTGTCATATATATTTTTTCCTGGGAAGGTGACACAAGTTTCTGTAGCTTTGATGGGCATCCAGTTTACTTTAGTACTGCAAACAGACCAATGCTGTTGACAGGCTGTATTTGCTATTTTCCTGTAATTGCTGCAGCAGACATGCCTACAGTCCCGCATTATGCGGAACCGTCCCGCAAAAGCATCAAAAAAGCTAACATGTTCTACAGTCCCGCATTCACGATTTTTTGTTCCGCCAAGTCTGAATTCCGACACACAAAAAAATCGCCGATTTTTCATTATTTATTAATAATGCAAAATAAAATATATCTAGGTCTGTGTTTATTGTTTACATTTCATCTCCTATCTCCGGGACCGTGTGTCCTAAATTAACGAAGATATGGTTGAGCTAGATCTAGATCTACATCTAGATCTAGTACTCTAGGTCTAGATACTAGATCTATTCTTAGAATCTAGTAAGTGCTAATAAACCTAATTTTCCATTCAAATCCCATTCTTTTCCCGACAAAGGCGCTATTCTAACACTAACGTGACTAACTCAACTGGTTTCTAAGGTTTCTATTCTAAGAAAATGATTTTTTTTCAAATAGGTTATTAGAGATCTAGATATAGATCTAAAAGTAATTAATTAACTTAGACACAGTAAGGCTAAGGCCTAGATCTAAATAATATCTAAATCTACTTATTACATAGTCTAAATTAGTATCTACTAGATCTAGCACTAGATTTTACTAGATGATACTAAATCTAGATCTATCTTAGTATCTAAAGAAATAGACTTAGAAGGTGATAGATCTCTAGATTTCTATGTATCATTATCATATGTAATAAATTTAGTTCTCAATAAGTCCATAGATCTAGACATAAATATTTAGATCTATAATATAATTATTATAATCTGTGTTCTAAGACTTAGAGGACTTATTAGATGTAGGTCTAGTCCTAGACTAGTAGACAGACTCTTAAATTATTTTTAGATCTAGCACTAGAGACAACTTCTAGAGTGACTAGAGTAGAGCCCTAGAAAAGGATAGATAATCAAGTAGATCTAGAATAATCACATAGGAGTTAAAACTATTGATTTCAAACAAAGGACATAATTATGAATTAAAGGTTTTCTTACTTTTAATTATATTATACTATTTACATCTAATTTATAAGAAGCAAACTAGTATTGTTATTAAAGTAATATAATTGAAGTTTTATTTATATTGCGTACAGTATGGCTGACAAACATAAACGCGTTTATGTTCCACATTGGGGCCCAAAATTCCACATTTTCAACCTGAGTGTTCCACATTCTGCGTCTTGGGGGTAGGCATGTCTGCTGCAGTGACTTGAGTGAGAAAAAAATTATATCTGTTGTAGATTTATCTGCACTAAAGCAGTTAAGGTAAAGAATTGATCTTTCTGCACTAAAGCAGTTAAAGTAAAGAATTGATCTATCTGCACTAAAGCAGTTAAAGTAAAGAATTATCTATCTGCACTAAAGCAGTTAAAGTAAAGAATACTTTCAAAGCAATATTTTTTAGTTTGTGGAAACAAAAGCAACAAATATGTATTCTCTTGTTTTATGCAATGCTTTGATATTTACTTATCAACTTGATCCTGAAAATAAAGTTTTAAAGTTTTCCTAAAAAATAGTTCTAGGTTGTTTAAAACCTGAGATTTTTTAGGGTTACTGAAAGTATAACTTATTATAAATGACATTGTCACCAGGATTGGGTGGTTGGAAAATATGGCAGAGTTTTGCCTATTATGAACCTAAAAAAGTCAAACAAATTAAAGGTAAGTATGTTTGTCACCTTTTTTATTGTTTGAAGCCATTCTCCTTAAAACAGTTAAAAAGTTTTTTTTCAAATTCTCATACCTGTTTTAAGAAGAATTGCTTCTCAATTTGAAGAAATTTTCTCTTCATAATTTGGTCAGACTTCTGAAACTCCTACATAAGCATTTTTTTTTGGGGGGGGGGGGGGTGTTTTTTATATTTCTTGCTAGGATATTTTTTTAAGTGTGTCTTGAAGAATTGAAGCATGATTGGCTTGACTGTTAATTAAGCTGACTAGTCAAGCCCAGCTTTGTGACTCTCATTGCTGACATCTGGCAACCAAGAAATGTTTGTTATCATGATCTACACCTAATCTATTTGATGATAGATCTGGATTTATATGCCTAGAGCACCTTGATATAAACAAAATTAATGCTACCAAAAAAAATAATGCCTGTAGGATATCATTAAATTTAGTATTCAGTATATGATTTTATATTAAATTATTCTTAATATTGTTTATTGTTCACAATAGATTTCTGAAAATTCACCAAGTAAAGTAACCTATTTAGATTATACTTTACACCACTTTAGAGCCATATGACTAAAAAAAAATTCAATTTAGCCTAGGTATATATTCTCAAAAGTCTTTATAATTCATAATAAAATGACATCAAACTGAAATCAAATGCTCCTGACACAATTCTAATTGAATTTTTTAATAATGAAATTTCTTTGACACATAGTTAAAAACTAGATAGAAAAGAAAAATCAAAAACTCATGTGCTTCTATTAAAACTACATCTCATTATTTTCTTATTATCATTATTCCTAAAACTATGACTATAAAGAAAAGATATTTAGTATTAATCCTTTTTAAAATTCCAACAGGTGGTGAAACATGACCCATCCAAACTTTGCCATACAGCCAAAATTTTTAAAGATGAATCTTTGGATTTGTCTGCTCCGTGTGAAAAGTTAACTTGGGAAATTGATACCCCTGACAGTGACATTACAAAAAAGAGAAAAGGAGATTTCTTGGTAACACAGAGTGTTAAAAAAGTTAAAAAACACAACTCCACTATGTCTCCAGTACCTGACAGTATATGTAGGAACAATTTAGTTCAAAAACAGAACATAAATATGCCTATGAAACCAGCCTATTCAGCAAAAAATCAGTCTTCTAGTGTACTATATATCCCAGAATTTAAAGGATTACAAATGCTAAGCACTAATCCTGTTGATCTAAAACTTTCACTGACTGAAGATTCTCCCAGTCTTGATGTGCCGGGCACAAAACTTGGAAACAAAAGTTTGACCAGACACAAAAATATGCCGTTGAAGAAGAATGATTTTAAAAGCTCAAGTACAGGGGGCATAACTACAGATTTGAAAATTTTTGAAAATACTTCAGATTCTAAAAGTCCAACAAAAACACAGCAGAAAGAATCCAACGGTTCAAATTCCTCACCACAAAATAAAACCTCACAAAACAAAAAAAACTTAAATGTTTCTCCATTAGGTGTTGCTGCTCAAAGTGAAGACAGTGGAAATGATTCTGCTGACACAGATGAGATAATTGCAAGACATAAAAAAAAGTGTAATTTATCAATGCAGTCTAGTTTGGAGAATAAATTAACACCTGTGGCACAGTTCAAAGCCAAGCCTCTACCTTCCAGATCCTTAAATTCTTCACTGTCTGACAACAGCCTGTACACATCAGAATGTTTTACATATTCTCCAGGTTTATCTGACTATTCACTCCCCAATACATCTCTAGCCAATAGAAAATTAGAAGACAGTGACTTAGACAGCAATGACTTTGAACTTGTTGCAAAAAAACTTGAACAAAAAGAAACTGTATTCAAACCCTCCATTGTTAAAGCTAGTCCTATGGAGACTAAAGCTGAACAGAAAGTTGGACAAATTTCCACAACTGTCAAAGAAAACTGTGAATCTGTTGTTAAAGTGATGGATTGTGAGATTACAGAGAAAAAGGTAAACATTTTTTAGTGACCCCTGAGATAGTTTTGTGTTGTCTGTCTATCTGTCATGGTTAGAATTCAAAAACTAAGAATGCTACTGAAAATCAAATTTCACAATATTTTGTAATGTGCTAAAAATGTGCAATGCTACTTTTGTCTTCTATAAACCCTTTCATTTTGAAAAATAAATTGTAAAATTATTATTTTTTTTACAAAAACATCATTTTTATAACAATTATGGCAATGTCTTTGATTGCAAAGATTTTAGATGAGAGATTTGTCTCACGTGACTAAAAAACCCAGTAGGTAGCGTGCATATTTTTTCACATATGATGCAGATAAAGTTTTTTTGGTCATCTTGTAAGCCTGTCTTTGGGTTTTTCTTTGGGTCTCAAATAAATGTTTTGTTGATCTCAAATATATATAATTCAATACTTATTTATATATTTTCTAGTCTATTAGCTACAAAAAGTTACTTTTTTTTAATATATTAAACTAAGAATGTACATTCATTTTACCTATTTAAACACATTTAAAAACCAGATTTAATATGTCATATGTTAATTGTAGTAAAAAAAAGACTGCTAACATCAAATACTGGAACAGACACAAAAAAAAAAGTAATGAGATTCATAACAAATGAATATTCACATTTGACTAGAGTAAGACCTTTAGTAAAGTCACTAAATTTAGAAAGCCTCCGGGTTAGAAGACTTAAAAGTAATATAGCAATTATACATAAAACACTTAACCATAATCTTCAAATACAAAAACAAAATATCAGCGCATTCCTCGTACCATATGCTAGGACAAATCTGTACAATTGCTCTTTCTTCCCTATTGCTATTGGAGCATGGAATTGGTTGCCTGAGTCAGCCAGGAAAACCAATGACTTGGCAGAATTTATGTCATTGGTTAGTATGCATGACTAGATGCATGATGTGTAGGAAGTAATCATCTTCTTTTTTGAAGTAATGTCGGTATTTTATAAGATAATATTAACCATCAATTTGTCCATCTCTACATTTAAAAAAAACATGCAAGCAGTACCTTGTGTGTTGGATGGGAGTGATCGCAGGCAATAGTTTGAATGCATTATTTGTAGAAAGAAAGATAGGATTGGGGTTATTGATTTGATGTTTGTTGTTTATAGTTTCTGATATCCACACTTGAAGGATCAGCAAAATGTATCTTAATGAGTAATATGTATATTATTTTAAAGGATAAAAAAGCCAGTGATAATATAAAAAGACTAAAAGCAATTAGAGAAACATCAAAACTGAAACTAAAACAACAGATGGTGATACAGAAAGCATTAGAACATGTGGTAAGATAATACTAAATGTCTTTATTAGCTGGTAATTAGTTTATGTTAATTCATTTTTAATTATCTTGTCTTTATTTTATGTTCTAAATGTCAAATGTGTACCTTCTCAGGATTCTAAAGACTTTGGCTCTGTCAATAGAACAGTGTTTGCTAGTGACTCAGAAGAAGATGTAGATGATGGCCCTACTAAAAGTTTCAGTGAGGCCTCTGAAATTAAAACTTCTAAAAAATCTAAGGTACTATGATACTTTTGATAGTCAGTTAATATTCAAGATGGTTGCCTGGTCGTGTGGTTTGTATACTGGACTGTCGTTTGGATTTATTGATGGTCCCGTCGTCCTGGGGGAGGTTTGGGCTAGGAAGTAAACTATCTTCAAATCTGAAGGAACATCCGAAACATTTTACAATTTACCCAAACTGGCAAATACTCTTCACAATGCAAGACTTACTTTTTTTTATCCCAAAATGTTTGGAAAATCCCTTTCAAAATATGGAAAGAATGTGGCTTTTTTAGACTCATTAGATGTCAAGGCTTAGTTGATATTGTTTCCTTTTTTTTTTTAGCAAGGCTGGAAGCTTATCACAAAGTGTGTCTGAGGTGGTTGTTTTTTTATTTATTTTTTTTTATTTCATGCCAAAAAGAAAATCTAGACTGCTGCCTTTATCAATGAAGATATTTTTTAAAAAGGCTAGCGTATACAGTTCCTTTAAACAAAATTTTTAGAGAAAAATAGAGCAAAAGAAACATTTTATGCCATAAAAATGAGTGATTGGATTGATAAAGCCTGGTAATATATATATAATTGAAAGTAAGGTGTATGTATGTATGTTTGTCCCACAGAGAAATCAAAATCATTTGACCAATCTTGATAAAACTTGGCATTAATGTTCCTTTGAACATGACGGAGACTTGTGTAAGTCCATCCCACAACCAGGGGGTAAAAAAAACCCATTTTCCCCTCTCTATTATTTTCTTCCTGGCAAAATATAAAAAAATCTGAAGGAACATATGCCATCTTTGACATAGATCTAAATCTAATCCATTAGATCAATAATAAAAATAATACCCAAACTAAGGCCCACAGGTCATATCCAGCTAGTTTATGAATTATGTGAAGTCTGAATTTGTTTCTACATTTCTCTTAGTTTTTTTAACAGGACACAATGGAATTGTTTGGTAGTTCATCTGACAGTGAAAGTGATTATGAGGAAATGTTCAAATCTAAACCTCATTTTGAGGGTAAAAAAGGAGAACAAGTAAGTCTTAGATGGTCAGAATGTATTTGATATTTAGTAAGTCATTTGAATCAACAATGTTACTATTATATTTAGTTAGTTTTGTTATGGGTTTTTTATAGTTCATGCTGTAACTCTTGTTTTTATCAAAACTCTTTATATTTTTTTGCCTTGCTCACAGCTGATGAAAATGGAGCGAAACTTTGGTGACAGCCGGTTTAAATTAGATGCTAAGTTTGTTGATACTGACAGTGAGGAAGAGGAAGAGAAGAACCATATCAATGAAAAGAGCAGTCAAGGTTAGTAACAAGTAATACCCATTTTATTTTGTGACATGGTTTCTGAGATGGTTGGAACCAAGCCAAAGTTATTAGATTTGGTTTCAACTGAAATATAAGTTTTGACTTTTGGATATGAGAACTTTCTTGCGTATACCCAGTTTGCCTGGTTACCTTCTTCATGATAGGATGCAGTAGGTTGCTGTAATTGCTACAAAACTTTGTAAATTTAATTTTGTTCCAAAACAATTGTTGCAAAACATATCTGCCACAAAATTTTGATGCCTTTAGTGCTAGGTCAATACTTGTAGTTTCTTGTCATTTCTTAGAAAGTATTTAATTCATTTGCTTGTCTATAATCTGAAGACTGAATGGCATAAAATGTTTGGCTGTCTATCAAGGGAGCTCAAGTTTGAGAGAGGGAGAGGAAGGGTCCACAAGAGGTTGGACCAGAGCACATTGAGGATGCTTATAGTATGAAAATTGCACTACATAAAAGTACTTTTTTAAAAAGAGGCAATGCTTTCTAGAGAATTCTATTCTTTCTAACTTGGACCCTAAAAATATAAACTTAGTTTCTTCTGCTTAATGAATGTATCTATAAAAGAGCAATCACTCTAGTTTCTTCATTTTTTGGCTATTTTATTGTTCAAATATGTTTATCAATAGACATTTTTTTTTTTTTTTTTAATCATCAACAAAACACAAAATGTAATCCTCAGATAATGATCTTGAAGAGGAAAAAGCTGCAAGTCTTAGAGTTTTGGAAAATGTCATCGGAAAGTCTAATCTAGATAAATTTTCTGAGAAATTAAAAAGAAATGCAAAATACATTATGTAAGTGTTAGTTATTAATTTTGTTTCACTTGGAGATTTTATCATAGAAAACAATAGAGGCCTTTTTTTTTTTTTTATATCCTGTAGTGTAGCTAGTAAAAACTAGTGACTAGGAAAAAGCTGCAAGTCTCAGAGTTTTGGAAAATGTCATAGGAAAGTCGAATCTAGATAAGTTTTCTGAGAAATTAAAAAGAAATACAAAATACATTATTTAAGTGTTAATTATTAATTTTGTTTCACTTGGAGATTTTATCAAAGAAAACAAAACAATAGAGGCCATTTTTTTTTTAATATCCTGTAGTGTAGCTAGTAAAAACTAGTGACTAAAAATTCAGTACATATTTATCATACTAAATGTTTGGCAGACTATATTATATATTAGATGATTATGGTCCCAAAATTAAACAATCTAATTCTTTAAAAAATTTTATGTATCATTATATTCAAACCTCCCACCATTTTTTTAAGCATTTTCCAAGTTTGTTTTTGATTTTTTGTGTATATGTTGTTGTTTTTTTCTAGTGATATGAATACAGTCAGATTTGATCCCACCAAAGTATTAGCTCAGAAAGAGGTCCAAACTAAACAGAACCTCACACCAGGCAAAATACCTCTTACTCTTACTGATAGGTACATTGTTATTTTTGTCCTTTTTATTTTTGACATATTCTGTAGCTTTTTTTGTTTAATGTATACTTATAATTTAGTCGACTCCAATAAACTAATTTTTGTTTGTTACACCATATCCCAATAAACTAATTTTTGTTTGTTAAACAGTATCCCAATAAACAAATTTTTGTTTGTTACATCATATCCCAATAAACTAATTTTTGTTTGTTACACCATATCCCAATAAACTAATTTTTGTTTGTTACATCATCTCCCAATAAACTAATTTTTGTTTGTTACATCATATCCCAATAAACTAATTTTTGTTTGTTACACCATATCCCAATAAACTAATTTTTGTTTGTTACACCATATCCCAATAAACTAATTTTTGTTTGTTACACCATATCCCAATAAACTAATTTTTGTTTGTTACACCATATCCCAATAAACTAATTTTTGTTTGTTACACCATATCCCAATAAACTAATTTTTGTTTGTTACACCATATCCCAATAAACTAATTTTTGTTTGTTACACCATATCCCAATAAACTAATTTTTGTTTGTTACACCATATCCCAATAAACTAATTTTTGTTTGTTACACCATATCCCAATAAACTAATTTTTGTTTGTTACACCATATCCCAATAAACTAATTTTTGTTTGTTACACCATATTCCAATAAACTAATTTTTGTTTGTTACATCATATCCCAATAAACTAATCTTTACACTATCTTATAACTTTTTGTCAATATAGTAACTGAAACATTTGTTTTGAACAGAGCAAACAAGAAAAGCTCATTATTTCAAGCAGACATGAGGAAGAGCAATAGAGAGGAAGAAACTAACAAAACTGAATCCGTAACAAAACAGAAGCAACTTGAGAGCACCAAAGTTGAAACCTGTACAACTGAGACAAAAAACAAATCAAAAATTTCAGATCCAGAGAGTGACACTCTGTAAGTGTGTTTGATATAAGACTTTGAATTAACTTCTAAATGTACTGGGTACTTCTTTTTCTGTGTTTGATATAAGACATTTTGTATTGTGTTTTGAATTAACTTCTAAATGTACTGGATACTTCTTGTTCTGTGTGTTTGATATAACAGATTTTGTATTGTATGTTGAATTAACTTGTAGATGTACTGGATACTTCTTGTTCTGTGTGTTTGATATAAGACATTTTGTTTTGTGTTTTGAATTAGCTTACTTGTAAATGTACTGGATACTTCTTGCTCTGTGTGTTTGATATCAGAATGGGTACTTCTTGTTTGTATATTACTTAAACAGGTTGGAAAATATTTTGAAATCACCTCTAGTGCTCATTAATTTTAAGCAAAAAATAAATAAATCTTGAAGTCGTAACTTTTGATAGGAACTTTTCCAGCATATTTAAATAGTAGTTTGGATGGATGGGTACATAATAAGTTTTTTCTTTAGTTTTAAATGTAATCAGCTGATAATTAAGTTTTCTGACAGTTAAAACAAATGGTATAATATCAGTACTTCTAGTATAACACTTTGTCTCAGTCTCAAAACAAAGGACACTTCAGACAATGCTAAGAATGCTGCAAAGTCACGAGTGGACAAATCATTGCTGAATCTCTTCATAAGTAAAGAGAGTGAAAAAGATGAAAGCAATACTCAGGTCTTCTCACTATTGGATCAGTTTGGCAACATCTCTGGTGACAGTTCCAATGAAAGTGACTTAGACACAAAAGCTCAAGGTGATTATATTTTAAGATATTTAGTCTATATACTTTTAGTCTATATGAAGTCACTCTAGGAACTATTCTGTGTGTTGTCTATTCTCTGTTGTGGAATCTTGTTTTTAGTTGAATAAGAGTCCATGTAATCATCACAATCTAATAAGAATCAATAAAGCAGTCTTAGTCTTAATCTTTATTATCATTTGCCTTTATCTTCAAACATTATGTAAGCATTTAGGTTATCAATTTCAAAGCTCTCTGTTACAATCCTTTGCTATTTCATAAGACTAAGGTAATCCATTGTACACACAAGTCTAGCACCTGCCATTTGTTGTGGAGAATAAAAATGGCTAGTTGTTTTTTTTTACAGAAATGTATGAACATTTCCCCAATCCCTTAAGTTTACATATATATATATATGTGTAATACCACTATTTCTCTTCATATGTTATACCACTATTTCCCTCCATATGTAGTACCACAATTTCTCTCCTTAGCCGTATCTAAAAAAAATTACTTTGAATAGAAACAAATTATGCTTCGTACTTTATTTATGTTTTCATTTAATTGTGTACATTACATATTTTTGAATATTTAGCGATAAAACAAAAGGCAGTTTTGACTGGACTGTTTAAAAATTCTCAAGATCCTAAAACTAAAACCACAAAAACTTCCACAAATTCAGCCCTGAATTTGTCAGGTATGTAGGACTATTATGCTTATGTATTCAAAGCTGCTTTCTTTTCTTCAGGCTAAATATTAAATTCTAGATCTACTAGTAACCTTAAAGATGTTATGGAGATTGTAAAATAAAATGAACACCATTAAAAATAGAAGTCAAGCTTTTTAGACCACATAGTATCAGATTACTTTGAGAAGGGAAAGGCATCAGCTGTTTTTTCTTAAACTACTGATATTGATTTGTTTATCTTCTTATCTTATATGATACATACATGGCCTAAATTGTGCCGATGTGCCTAAACTCAAAGTCATTAATACAGACGTTACTTCAAAAAAGAAGATGATTACGTACTACGCGTCATGCATTTAGTCATGCATATTAACCAATGACTTAAATTCTGCCAAGTCAATGGTTTTCCTGGCTAGCTCAGGCAATCCATTCCATGCTCTAATAGCACTAGGGAAGAATGAGCATTTGTACAAATTTGTCCTAGTATATGGGACGAGGAATGTGCCTTTATCTTTGTGTCTTTCTGAGTATTTTATAAAGTTTTGTTTTTGTATTTGAAGATTATGGTTCAGTGTTTTCTAAATTTAGTGATTTTACTAAAGGTGTTACTGTAGTGAAATGTGAATATTTATTAGTTATGAATCTCACTGCTCTATTTTGTGTCTGTTCCAGTTTCTTAATGTTTTCTTGAATTGATGAGTCCCAAACAGAGGATGCATATTCTATTATTGGCGTAACCAAGGTTAAAAAACGTTAGTTTTATGTTCTTATTTGATTTATAGAAATTTCTTTTAATAAACCCTAATACTTGTTTGATTTTTTGAGTTTCATCAATATGGGGATTCCATGACAGTTTTTCATTTATTATTACACCTAGGTATTTTGCATTTTTAGTCTGTGTTACTGGTTTACCATGAATAAGATAAGTGGAATTAATTTGTTTTAGTTTTTTTGTTACTCTTAATAAATGACATTTGAGTCAAATAACCTACTCACTAAAGCCCAGGCTGGCTTTAGAAAAGGAAGATCAACACAAGATCAAATCGCCTTCATCACACAAGAAATAGAAGACGGCTTTCAAGAAAAGAAACAAACAATAATTGTGTGGGTTGACTTAGAAAAAGCATTTGACAAAGTCTGGGAACAAGGTCTCTTATTCAAGTTAATCCACCATCACATTTCCCACAGAATGTACAACTGGATAAAGGAATATCTAAATAATTGAAAAGCTTTAATTTGTATGCAAGGACAAAGAAGCCACACAGTGGGTATTAAAAATGCTGTCCCCCAAGGAGTAGTCCTATCCCCGACACTTTTCCTAATATTCATAAACGATCTAAATCAAAACCTACCAAGAAAAGTCAAAAGCAGCATGTATGCAGATGACCTTGCCTTAATTAGCACAGAAGAATTTGTAGGAACATTAAATTTCGATTACAAGATGCTCTCGATAAACTCAATAAATTGTCCAAAGACTGGGGCATGTCCATCAACACAAAAAAGACAACATATACCATATTCTCACTATCAACAAAACAACAAACAATAAAATTAACATTAGATAAGGAAGCTTAAGAAAAAAATGACAGCCCTACATATCTTGGAGTCACCTATGACCCAAAATTAACCTGGAAAAACCACATAGATAAAACACAGAGTAAGGCATCCAGAGACTATCGCTTATAAAAAAAATTATCTGGCACAGATTGGGGAGCAAATCACAACATGTACTGGAAGCTCAAAATCAGAACCAGTGAAATCTGCCCATGTGGAGTGTCACCAGAGAATGCCGAATATGTCCTCCCAAACTGCTCTCTTTACCAAGTGGACCGTTCAAGACACTGGCCCCAAAACACCCCAATTGAAAGAAAACTATATGGAGAGCTCCCTGATTTGGAAACCACTGGGCAGTTCATCTCATATATTGGTCTAGTCATCTGAACACTCCAACATAAAAAGTAGAACGAAGAAGAAAGAAAAAGGGACCATAAATGCCAAAATATTTTATTTTTTTAAGCAAACTATGGTGGTGAACTTTGTCAAAAGCTTTGGAAAAATCTAGTAAGATAGCATCTATTTGCTCACTGTTATATAAACCTTTGGAAAAATCATCAATTAGTCCTATAAGTTGTGTATCACATGATCTATAATTCCTAAAGCCATGTTGGTATGGAGTAAGGACATTATGTTTGTCTAAGTGGTTTATGATGTTGCTACATATTATGTGTTCTAGGATTTTACATGTGATGCTGGTAAGTGGTACTGGTCTGTAGTTTCCTGGGTCAGATTTTTCTCATTTTTTAAAAAGGGGTGACATTAGCTTCTTTCCAGTCCCTTGGTACTCTGCCCTGGTTGAAAACAATGCTTTTTATTCTTCCTAAATTCTCTGTACAATTTCATCCCTTATGCAGGACCCTGAAGTGATCTTTTATTTTAGTAGGTAGTCTTCAATGCATCATCCAAATGCAACATTAAATGAGTAGGATTTCTTTGTAAAAAATCTACAAGTTTGAACACATTGAATTTTTTTGTTGGTTTGAGAGGTGTGCTCCAATTACAATGTGGGATTTTGGAAAGAGCCTCCAGTACTTTCAGTTGTGAGAGGAAATAGTTCATTTTCATCCCTTCATTTGAAATTCCTCTTCTTACAGAACTAGCATTCGAGGTTTTCAAGTTATCTTATTTTAGATAATTGAAACATTATGGCTGATCACAAGCATTGTGTCAAAGGGTTAAATAGAGGAAAAGTATCGAAGTGGATGGGAGGAGTGTGATTCCCCTTCATTCCTGTTTCTGTCACATAGTGGGGGACTATTTAGGGTTTATATATTTTCACACATTCTATACCGTACTGACAATTATTCCTTGTGTGCAGATCAACCTGGCAAGGGAAATAATACAAAGTCAGACTCAGAGGACTTAGTGAATAATACAATGTCAGACTTAGAAGATGAAATGGATGACGATGACTTATCAGAAGAGGATAGCATGTGAGTTGACACTTTACTTGTGTCCACGTTTATTTATAAAATGTTTTAGTCCAAAGATTAAAATGTTAAATTATTCACTTTGTTATAAAATACAAGTATCTATCAACAAAAATCTAAGGGTTGAAAATTATTTACAACCTACAACTCCAAAAATCAATTTTGTTTAATAGTCACACTAAAATAAATGATTATACAAAAAAAGATCATCATCATTTTTAACTATGCTACTGAGAACAAAAAGAAACCATCACACTGAGATTAAACTAAGAAATGGATTGTAAACATTCTGTTTAATCTTATATTGCACTTACCAGTTCTGAAAATCCTTGAATTGTCTGTATTTTTTTTTATAGTATAGAGTACTGATAGGAGGTGCGGTGCCTGAGCTGTAAAGTGCTTGGCTTCCGAACCGGGGGTTTCAAGTTCGAATCCTGGGATTTTTAATTTCGAGATCTTTGGGTCCACACAGCTCTAATGGTTGGCTTCCGAACCGGGGGTTTCAAGTTCGAATACTGGGATTTTTAATTTCTGGATCTTTGGGTCCACACAGCTCTAATGGGTATGTGACTTTAGTTGGGGGAAAGTAAAGGCGGTAGGTTGCTGTGCTGGCCACATGACACCCTCATTACCCATAGGCCACAGAAACAGATGACCTTTACATCATGTGCCCTATAGACAATAAGGCATGAAAGGGGAACTTATAAAAGTACTGACAGCACAGGCCTCCATTCATGAAAGTTGGTACGTAATTGAGTTTTAACCCATTTTTTTTATGGCCAACCAAAATACAGGGTCATAGCTTGACAGCTCATTGACTAATTGAATTGACTTAGTGCACCTCGTATCAGGTGACTGAATTTACTTTCTTCACTCAATACCAAATCTCAGAATAACATTTAGGCACTATCTTACAGTTCTTAGATCAATGTATACATTTATCAAATTTAATTTAATAAAGCTTTTTGTTAAAAAAATTATTTATTTTTTTTTCAGATCAGAACCTGATGATGAAAAGGAAGTTAAAAAGCTAGGTCTGTATGAGGAAACAGATCAAGCTCTAATTAGTAAGTGACTAGTATCGCTATTTTTATTTTTAGGAAATCTTTGGTGGAGGGATGTCACATGCCCAAAAACAAAGCCTATCTTTAAGGATAGTTTTAAGTAGAAAGCACTTTTAGGCCACTTTTTCTTTCACCTTAAAAAAAATTTCAAGTATCTCGGCACTCACCATCCCTTTAATGACAACAACAACTATTTTGCTTAGTTTTGCAACACATGTATTTATATTTCAATTTGATATTCATGTCAACTTGAAATTTGATATTCATGTCAACTGGTTGTAGGGTTAGTTACATTAAATAGTATTTTGTAGAAGTAAAAAGCACCAGTAAGAATTAGCAAACAATTCTTAGAGAAAATATATTTGTTAATTATATAATCATTGTATTCCTCCTTTAAAGTATTTTTTAAAATTACAACCTAAATATACTCAAGTTGTCATTCTTTCAATTGCCAATATCTCCATTCTGTGCTGTAAACAGTCACATGAAGACCATTAGTCAAACCACGTTTTTACATCGGAACATTGTCAATAAATATATATTTGACGCCCCTATCGCCACCCATGTCTAATGAGTAGCTGATATTGGTTGGGGAAAGTAAAGATGGTTGATCATTGTTCTGGCTACATTGACACCCTCTGTAACTGTAGATCCTAGAAACAGATAACCCTTACATCATCTTTCCTATAGAGTACAAGGTCTGCAAGGGTACTTTTACTTTTTGAACTCAATTTAATCAAACTGTTTGGTCTCTCAGCCACACCTACTTGTCATAACCAGTTGTTTTTTTTGACACATGTCATTGTACCCAATGACAAACAAAATGCTTTGTTTTAAAGAGTGTTCTTTCAGGGCATCTCAAATGAAATTTCCATACCCTTACAAAATTAAATGTGATGAAACATAAAAAATAGGGCCCCTGTAAATAGTAGTCCTGCCACATCTGACTACCTAATGTTGCGCTCTTTACCGCTAAAGAACTGAGCTTTCTTTAACATTGAACTTGGTGACTATAAACCTACTATATAGCATAATTAATTCATAAGAAAACTTATATATATAAATCATTTGAAATGTGAATTACTGAATTTGGTTTAAACCAAAAAATAAGTGAATCTTTGTACATAATCAAAATATACTAACTTGTTACCGGGTGTATTTTGATTCAGACCATTTTTCTTATTATTAAACTTAACTTGATATTTCTTTTTAAACACTAATCTATTTGGTTAAATCATGGTTCCCCCACCATTTTGAGATTAGGATTTCAGTTTTCCAGGAGAAAATATTTGATTTCAAGAGCGTAAAAAACGTGATGCGAACTATATATTTAGTAATATAACTAGATCTAGATTAAAATCTAGATATAGAGACACTAGATTAGTACAGTACTGTCTTAGAAGTCTCTATAATGAGCCTATATTGAATTGGCTATATACACCTAACACTAACAATCTAAATCTAAGTCTGTAATCATTCCCTGACCAAGTCTAAGTCTAACTCTTAAGTTACTTAACTTAGAGACTTAAGTTTGACATTCTACTAGCCTAGATCTAGATTTACGGTCTAAATCTAGGTCTAGTCTTAATTTTGAATTAAAATTTTAATAATAATTTAATTAATATCAATTTAAATTGATCATTAATCATCATCATCATCAAACTCCATTAGTGAGCCTGAGAGGCTCAATTCCTCTCTTGCAAAAGCCCTGGATAGAAACCATGCTGTCTTGCGTAGTGCATAAATGTCGCCATACAGGTTGAGAATTTCGGGTTTCCCAGACCTGTCGAGGCGGAGATCAGCAAGTCTGGGGCAGTCAAACAGAATATGAGGCACGGTTTCCTCTTCTTCCCCGCAGCGGGGGCACCGTGATCAAAATTTGGCCCTAGCCGCGAGAAATATGATCCAACAGTACAGTGGCCTGTCCTGCACTGTGCTATAATAGCTTGCTCAGGCCTGGACAGCCTCCACCACGGGGAAGTGTGGTCAGGGCGCCTCATGCGCTCCCAGACTCCACTGGCTTTTTGAGACTTGTCCCAGCAATCAAACCACTTTTCAATTTGTTTTTTTTTGTATTATAGCCAGGGCTTGATGAAAGCTTACAGCCTGATCAGTGGGTGGAATTTGCCCTCCCTGGTGGGCCAAAGAGTCTGCAATTGTGTTGTCAGTCACACCTAATCATAGATCAAGTAGATTATAATTTATAGCTCTAAATTCTAAATATTAAAATTTAATAAAGTCTTTCTAAATTTAGAGTTTAGATCTTCTTATCTTATCTTATATAATACAGACGTTACTTCAAAAAAGAAGATGATTACGTACTACGCGTCATGCATTTAGTCATGCATATTAACCAATGACTTAAATTCTGCCAAGTCACTGGTTTTTCTGGCTAGCTCAGGCAACCCATTCCATGCTCTAATAGCACTAGGGAAGAAGAAGTATTTGTACAAATTTGTCCTAGCATATGGGACGAGGAATGTGCCTTTATTTTTGTGTCTTTCAGAGTATTTTATTAAATTTTGTTTTTGTATTTGAAGATTATGGTTCAGTGTTTTATGTATAATTGCTACTTTACTTTTAGTCTTCTGTCCTGAAGGCTACTCTACAGATTCTAGATCTAGCAATTTCATTATATTTTTAATATTAAGTCTTTCTAGATTTAGAACTAGACTCTATATAAAATAGCTCTAGCTACATCTAGTTCTGTTTTTAAAAAAAAGTTGTTTTTTTTTTAAGAGTACGAGATAGACTTAGAATACATAGATCTATATATGCCAGTGACAAAGTAAACAAAGTAATAGAACTTCCATTTTAGGTTTGAATTCGCCATATTATTACATTTTTTGTATTAAATGAAAGCCGACAATGCCGTAGGATCGGCGTTTTTCATATTGAATGACACTTAAAAAGAGAATTTTGTCTATTTTTCAGGAGATTCTTTTGACTTTTCAGGAGATTTTTTATAATTTCAGGAGATTTCCAGGACTTTTTTTTAATATATATTTCAATTTCAGGAGATTTCCAGGACTTTTTTTTGTATATTTTTCAATTTCAGGAGATTTCTAGGAGCTCCTGAAAAATCAGGAGGCCGCGCGAACCCTGTTAAATAGACATCACACTATTACTGTTTTGATATCCTACTCATCACAAAATGACATCTTGTTCTCTTGTATTATCAGATGCTGGTAGAATAGATATTCGATATACCAAAGAGGAATGGCGCAAGCAGTGGGAAGAAATTAGACCAACTATTGTAAAGGTAATTATTAAAAGAGGTTCTAATGTTGTTTTTTATTGTATATTTTGTTAACTCTTTGTTTATTTCCAAATGTTTTCTACTTTCAGCTGTATAAAAGAAAACATAAGGAGGCTGTAAAAAATAAACGTGTACAAAATGAAAGAAAACGAAAGCAAGACTTTTTGAAAAATGTTAAAAATAGAAATTTGAGACATATTAAAAAATGAAATGTTAAAATATTTATTAAATAACTATCTAACACAACATATCAAGTTTGTGTCTTTATTCTGTCATATGAGTGTGTACTTAAACAATACAGCCAACATATTTAGGCATACAAACAGATGGTATAATTTCTTGAAAATACATGTCTCCCTATTTTTCATCTGTCCTACATTGTTACACCAAAAAATATAGAAAACTAACAGGTCAAATAAATTAAAGTGCAGCAGCTCCAGAAATGATCTCAATAAGTTCTCTGGTGATTACAGCTTGACGGGTTCTGTTGAAGGTCAGAGTCAGTTTTCCAATCATTTCACCTGTTTATAAAAATTTCATTTTGGATAATGACTACATAGCAAGACAAAAGGCTGAAGGTTAAATAATGTTATAACCAGTACAGTATCATATACAGTATTAAAACTTTAATTTTTACTCTGTGAACAAAATTTATAGTTTTAATAATGATTATAAAACATGTGACAGGCTGATTTAAACATTTCACTAGGCTGGAGTTGGCCAACATGACCTAGTTTGCCCAAAACTGAGAAGAATTTTTTATTTTAACTCTCTTTTACAAGCATGCTAAATTTTGTAAACTACTAACCTGCATTCTTGCTGGCAGCATCCATAGCTGTCATTCTGGAACTCTGTTCGCTGCAAGCCCCTTCTTTCATGGCAAACAGAATCAAACTAGCTAAAGAAAACTCATTGTAGCTTTTTAAAACATCTTCATCCAGACTGTCATACAGATTAATTTTCTGAGAATTTTGAATGGCATCAGCATTGAAGAGTGGCAATTCAGTAGTAATATAAGAGATCACACTCCTGAAGAGAGAAATAACAAAAATAACTGTACAACAAGCTTCAAAAACACCCTATGATAAAAAGTTGGGCGGAGCAGAAATTATTTCACAATAGATTATAATAGCCACACACACACACTCCAAGGCAAAATTTAGTCCTAGAGATACAGTCATACATAAGATATAGTCAACTCAGAATGCAAGCAATGGGATCTTACTGCACTTTGTGAGAACAATACTCAGAACAAGGACAGCTAGGGAAATACACTTGAAATGTATAAAAACCTGGAAAGGAAAATAGACCAAGGAAGAAAGCTATCAATGCCTGTCTCTTAAACCCATTCACAACAAGTCACCAGAAGCCATCGCTACTGCTAGACAACTAGAGTCACTTGGAGTTGCAGATACTAAGTTGTTTCTTTTCTTTTATCTTTAAGGCAAAAGGATTGAACAATATGTAAGAAATTAAAGTTCTGGATAAATTAACTATTTTTTTAACATATTGGAGAACAAATGTTTGAAGTAACAGATCAATGTGTTTTTTTTTTCTAATTCACTGCATCTCCCAAGATAAAATCACACAATCATTAAATGCTTAAAATATTGCATACAACTTAACTTACTTGAAAGTATTAAAGATTAAAGTTGCTCTTTCATACTTGAAATCCAAATTCAAAAGTGTATTTGCCACTAAAGCTGCATCACTAAAAGTTGGAGGCCTCTTACCATAGTCATTGAAACTGACCAAAATATTACTGGCTAGAGTTCTAGATTAAAAAAAGAAAATATTGCTTATGCTGTAAACAAAAAACTTATTTTACTATTTTAAAACAAAAAAAAATGAATTACTATTTCTAACTTACCTCTGTAAGATTCCTTTAGCCTTATCACCAATGACAACAAATTTGGTATCAACTGTAGATCCTTCTTCTTCCTTCTTGGCCCTGACATATTTGACTACAGAAGAGTGAATACCACCACAAAGACCACGGTCAGAGGACATAACCACTACCAGATGGTTTGGTTTAGTTTTATCCTGGGCTATTTCTGCCTTCTGGTAAAAAGCTGGATATGAGCAAAAAGCACAAAGTTCATTTCATTCTATTTTGTTAAAGACAAATAATATAAACATAGAACAAGTAGCATAAAAGCTACAAACCTTTAGCTCCAATACCATACTGGCGCGCTGGTTTTAGCTCTCTTTCAGCTTTTGCATATTTGGCAGCAGACACCATCTTCATGGACTTTGTGATTTTCTGAATATTTGTAACTGACTTGAGACGAAGTCGGACTAGCGATAGAGAAATGTTTTACATTAAAATCTTTAATTAACACAGAACAAAGTTATAATTAAATATTTAGTAAAATGTATGTACTTATAAGAAAAAAAATTAAAACTTTTTTCAGGAACATACTTTCCTTCAATGTTGCCATGCCACGAGCCTGTGCTGCTTGGCCACTGAAATGTAATAGAAAAGGTCAAATAATTAGATACACTGATTATTTAAATAAGCAGTTTGATTAGTACCATAAGCAGAAATGGTATCATTTTCTCCCACAGATAATCTGTTCCAATTTTATTATTTATCTAAACTGTAATAGTTTGTGTCTGACAATAAAATTAAAATGTTTAAGTATAATATTTTTGTTCAATCAAATAAGGAATTACAATATCTTTAGTGAGTTGGCTTGTTTATGATTTAAGATCAAATGGCTATATATTGTGTTTTTATGTTTGACTATTTAATTAAACCACTTGATGACCTTTAAATTGCAAAATTAAAGTGTATCTGTAAAAACTATGTAATTAATAAGTTTCAAGCATATTTTCAAATAACTTTTAAAAATTGCCTTTCACAGTGGTGTAGCTAGGAATTTGTCATCATTTGGGGAGCCTACTTGACCTCTTTTGGAGGCCCTGCATTTTGCATAATATTTAATATGGAAAAAAAAATCATTTGGGGGCCCCCCTCAAGTGAGGGCACAGGGAATTTTCAAATTCTTCCTCCCCCCATCCTATCAACGCCTCTGGTCTTTCAATGAAATTTCCTCCTTTAATAAGCAGTTAGATAAAAATCTCATATTGGAACCTGCATTCATTGTTTAAAAAAATGAGATATATTAATTTATAACATTTCCAGCCATCACAATGGCCAATATCAAAGTGCTTCCCAATAAAAAAGATCTAGATTTGTCTAGATCTAGAATAGTTAGTCTGTATGATGTAGTGACTGTAGTCTTAATTCTAGACATAGATCAGTGTTTCATTTTAAGAAAAGGCTGCATTCATTAAATTTTAAATGTTTTTTTTTTATTTCTTTCCAGCTCATTTTTTAAATGGAATATTTTGGATAAAAAAATACAGTTAATAAAATCAATAATAGGTCAAACCTAGCATTTGAGGTCTAGACTTAGTGGCCTATGAATAATTTTATACCACCCTAGCAAGATTAGACAAACAACAGAATGGCAATCATCAGCACAGCACTGTGCTAACAAGGCATAGAAATTCCACTTCTATCAGACTTTCTTGACGCATAGATATTCCACTATCGCTATCAGACTTTTCACAAGATTTTTTTTAAAAAGATGCTTAAAATGATTAATTAGATCTAAATCTAGATCTATGTATTACTGGTATTATTAATTCAACTTAAATACAATCAGTCAATTGTCCATCAGCTTTGAGTCTACTGACTGAGTTGAGTACTACTATCTTTAACTAGACTCTAGATTCTAGATATAGAGTCTAGATCTAGAGGAGGTTTTTATATTTTGGACACCTCATCAAATTCTCTTTCATTGAACGTGTTGCTTTTTTTTTTTTGCAATTCATTTGTTTTTGTATTTGGAGCAAAAATCGACGTTTGCAATTTTAGATAAGTTCCGGTATTTTCGTTCCTTTTTTCCAAAGCAGATAGCAGTTTTTTATATTCTCCGTAACCATGTTGATTTAACCTTCCCCAGCGATTCATACCCATATAAGGAATGAGGGCTATATTATGAGCCTGTTTGATTGTAGGCTGATGGACATATCAAAATAAGCTTCCAAACATCTTTAGAAAGACATTCCAATCACATTTATACTGTTAGCTGTATTTAAAAAAAAGGAGATGTCCAAACAAATAATAATGAATTCAACTCATTCTCCATTGGACAAGCAAAATCGTAATAAGAAATATTATTGAGATAAATAAATCTATGATTTTTTTCAATGAAAAATAACCTAGATCAGGATATCTAGAATATATAATTTAAGAATGAAAAAAAAAAAGATGCGGGCTGCTAATTTGAAGCCAGAGACCATGCCCACTGCAGGTGATCACCCCAGATGAGCTGGCGGTGAGGAGAGGTATACACTAAGCGTGTATCACAAACTATCAAACGAGGGGGGGGGGGTAATGAAAAGAATTATAAGCATCTTTGGGAAGGAGGGGTGTAAAGGTGTAACAAAACGAACATTCAAATTATGAAAACAAGAAGAGGGTCCTTGGGTAGGAATGAAAAGAAAGACAGAGAGAAAATACATGTAGCCTAGTTGAAAATATTATGTTTATTAAATTATAATAATTAATTTATAGATCTATAATCTATATAAATTTGTTTCACATAGATTATATAGGTATTTAAATAATTAAACTATAAACGATATATATACAGAGAGAGAAAGAGAGTATATGAGGAAATAGACTATAAATACATATATTGCAAAAGTGAATCTACTTCATTTAATACAATCTAAATAATTTTTTAGTAACAGATATAGTTTATTAGCAATTATATAGTGGTGTTCAATGACGGTGCTCACTGTCCAAATGAAGGATAAAGGCCAAAAACTGCGTTCAATATAGGAGCATGAAGTGACCCAATTTATTTTTAAATAAAATCTTAACTATGGGTGGAAATACATAGGAACGCAGCTATTTTTATTGTCCTTAAGTTGAAGAATAAGGATCTGCTTTCAGTTTTTTTTGTAAGTTAAACATTCACCAAATAAAATTAAAATTTGACCTAGTTCCAGAAAGTCGGTGTCCAGTTATAAGAATCTACCATCTAAATCTAAGATCTTGATCAACATTTTAAATTTCTTTAAAAAAAAAAATAATGAACTCTTCTCAAGTTACTAGACTAGATTAGTCTAGACTAGTCTAGATCATCATCTAGTGGATCTAGAATCTAGATCATCAAATACTAGATCTCACTAAGAGAGCACAATTTAGCTAGGCGAAAAAACGCGTAAGTAAAAAATTACCCATTAAGTTGAGATTGCGTTTTTGACTTTTTTTTACATAGGCCGCACTTGGAAATTTATTACACTTATGAATGAAATGTGAGAAGTTTTAAACTTGAGTAATCGATTACTTTAGACAATGGCCTAGTTAATGCTTAACTAAGATTTTTTTTAAAGTTATTTATCATTTTTAAATTTATTATCAAAAATACCCCTTTTTCTTTTTTTTAGCAATACAGGGTCCAGGAAAATGCCCCATGATTTTTTTTATTTTTTTTTGGTGCTAGATATCATGCCTGGCTATAATTCTACCAAGTTTTATCACCATATATCGATCGCATCACTCAAAAACTTGAAAATACGGTTTAGCATTGTGGGCTATTTACATTTTTTTGTGAGTTTTTGATGAGGAAATTTTGTCCTCGATGTATAACCACTTCAGGCCACATAAGGCCTAATATTCTGGATATATTCAAATAGTTTTAGGTTTTATTTAGCGAGCGCATGAATTTTAAAGCGCATTTGAAAAAAAAATTGTTTCAGCCGATTTTGATTCCACTTTTAAAATATTTTGTTATTTTCTCCCATCTCAACACCGCCATTTTGTCCCCGCCTCTCTGACATTTCTTGTAGATCTAGACCCGATAATTTGTTTATTTCATCAATATTTACATTTTAAACAAGTAAAGTTCATAAATATCAATGAAATAAGATTTGTGAGCTAGAAATTTACTAGGAATACTAGATCTACTATTAAAATTCTTATTTAATAGGTAGATCTATCATCTACGAAACTCAATTCCAACTTTTTGAGCGGGGGGGTGTGTCTCGCCAGCTTAGGGAGCGAGACGCTCTATCTTACTTGTTCCATGTCAACCAATGTTAAGTCAAAACGACACAAAAAAAATCATAACTTTCTAACTATTAAAATTAAACATAAAGTCAAAAATGAGTCATAAAAAACACCATTGGAAAGTTCTTTCAAAGTATTTTATTGATGTACTAACGAAAAATTGTTTTTTCAAAGATACATTTTTTATTTTACCTCCCTACACAATTCTTTTTTTATATTTTATTGTTTAAGACCTTTTTTTTTACTTTTTCTAGATCTAGATCATTGACACTCAATGATTCATTGATGCTATTGACTTGATTGACTAGAATTTTAAAATATCTAGATCTAGACTCTGTCACTAGGCCCTGAGAAAAAAAGTGATTTAGGACTAGCTAGGCCCTACTTACCTACTAGTCTAATAAATACTAGATCTAATAGTTACAAAATAAAAAATAGTACTTTTTACTTTTAGTAGACGTCTAGTCTCTAGTCGTCTAGACTTGGACTGTCACTAGTGAGTCTACCTACTCCTAGTCTAGTGACTAGCTAGACTGCCTAGACCTAGTTAGAGGTCTAGTAGATTTTCATCTAGACTCTAGATCTAGAATCTTAGTCTATCTAGAGATGAGATCTAGACCTAGACTACAACTCTTAAAACAAGTCCTTTAACATAATGATTTTTTATATTATTATCTAAATTTATAGATAACTTCTTTTTTTTTTTACCATTGTGGCAACAGCAAAGGTGCTGCCCTTGACAAAATCGTCTCCATCTTGATCACAGAAAACCGGTGTCGATGGATTCTTTAGCGATCCCAAGATTTTACTCCAAAAAGTCTCAAGATTACAACAACAAAAAAAGTTCGAACAAATATTCTACTTATAACAATATTATAACATGTATTTATTATATTATTATATTATTTATTATATTACCTTAAAAAATTAAATGAGCTCTAATATTCTAATTGTAATATTAAAATGGTGAACAGAAATGCGTTATTTTAAATAATTTTAACAAGAATAGATTAATAGATCTAGGTCTATAGAGAATGAAAATACGCATTTTTTAGCGGCCCCCGAAGGGGAAAAGACGCTATTAGTTTTGTGCGAAATGTCTGTCCGTCTGTCCCGTTTAGATCTCGTAAACTACAAAAGATATTGAAAACCCGACATCACAATATTTTAGACCATTTAAAGTTCTGATGCAACGGCTACTTTTTTTTTTTTCTGAAAGCGAAAAATCTAATTTTTAAAATCAGTTATGCAAGCAGTTTTCTAAAGAGAGAAAGCTAATTAGTATGCATTATAAGTTAGACCTAATTTAAAACAAATAGTAGTCTTATAAACTTCTTTTTCTGAAATTTTTTTTAATATGGAGACAATGTATTTATTTATTTATATTTTGAGTATTCGAAAAAGAGATTGAGCCTTTTCAAAACAATTAGATCAGTGAGGCCAGGGGAGGCGCGGTGGCTGAGCGGTAAAGCGCTTGGCTTCCGAACCGGGGGTCCCGGTTCGAATCCTGGTAAAGACTGGGATTTTCAACTTTGGAATCTTTGGGCGCCTCTGAGTCCACTCAGATCTAATGGGTACCTGACATTAGTTGGGGAAAAGTAAAGGCGGTTGGTCGTTGTGCTGGCTACATGACACCCTCGTTAACCGTAGGCCACAAAAACAGATGAACTTTACATCGTCTGCCCTATAGACCACAAGGTCTGAAAGGGTAACTAGTTAGGCCAGGTTCACATCTAACTTTACATTCACTTTCACCTATCCTTTGATCTGCGGGATCGTTGGGGCACTACACAAGATCTGTTAACCTTCTTTCTCCATTCTTATCTCTCATTTGTCTTTTATATAATTTCATTCGGATGTTCTTTCTGAAAATATTGAAGCCTGCCTGGGTGGACCACTTCGTTGGCCGATTTAGATGTTGTGTTTCCATACAAACTGTCTTTGTAACCTTGTTTTATATAGGCTACAGATTGAGTGATATAGGTAGACTCGTAGGCCTTTAAAGAGAACTAAATATAACGTAAATTATAATAAGTCGTATTTGATATGCTATAATATCAATTTACCATAACTTAAACAAGAATAACATTGAAATACTTCTTTTAAAAGACAATATAGGCCATATCTCCTTTATACAACATATATAAACAATTGTTTTTCTCTTTTAACTGTAATGAATGTTAGATTAATTACGAAACAATGAAACATTTTTACCGCCCCTCACCCCGAGAAAGAATCCTGGTTAAGCGAATGTATATAGAACTAATACACTTTATAATATTCAAGTGATAAGCATTTAGATCTATTTAGATTTAGAAGGCGATGCGCAAAATTTTCCTGAACATTAATTTATTTTACTATTGAACTATTGAATCAGTATATCCATTACATGCGAACGCGATAATTTTTCAAAACCGGCGAAGTTGGATCTAAGACCCAGACCTACTTGAAAAATGATAACGGTCAAACTAGATTTCCCCCCGTTTGGCCAACAAGTTAATAGTAATTATTTCCTCAGAGATATACATCAAAAGGCGTTAGAGCCGTTAATTTTTTTAGAGCAGCGTCCAGGTTCCACATCCACCTTTCCACGAAGTTCTGACTTAATTATGGGTATTGTAAAAAGGATTTAGATCTGTTCAATTCACATTTTCATATCATTAGATCAAAAATCATTGTTACATTTGTTAGCAAATAAGACTAATAAGTATAATAGAAAAACAAAACCTAATGAAATAATCAGAAAGACACATAAAGATATAGGCAAATTATATTCTTACTAGTCGACCCACGGAGTAGCATACGCTGCTATTTTGCAGAGCCGGCTTTAGGCCACTGCAACCTATGTGACCGCAATTTAATGGGCCCTGCAATTTCATAGGACCCTCGCTAATTCTAGATGTAAATTATTAAATTAAACCATTTTATAACATATAACAGATTTCCCGCGGCCTCTTGATTTACCAGGAGCTCCTGGAAATCTCCTGAAATTGCAATATATGGGCCACGAAAAGGTCCTAGAAATCTCCGGAAATTATTAAAATTCTTTGAAAACTCATACAAATCTCCTGAAATATATAGACAAAAATTGCCATTTTGGGGTGTCATTCATTATGGAAAACGCCAATCCTACGCGCAATTAAAAAAAAAAAAACGGCTTTATGCAATACCCGTAATTGTGGAATCTGTTGAAAGAAGATTCTCGCGCCTCAAACTAATGAAGGATTAGGCCTACTAGAGGTCAACAATTTTCGTAGATAGATTTTCGGATCCGCCTGTTCGCCTGTCTGTCCGTCATGATAATGTCGAAACAAAATAAGACTAAAAGCCAGTGGCGTCACTAGGGTCGGTGTCACCCGGTGCGTCACTTCCGCCCCCAGGAAAAAAATCTCCCCTTAAAAAAAAAACAACTATTGTTTATTTTGTTTCTGTATGTTAAACAATAAAAATATAAGCTGATTCATTAATTGGTTACACCCGAAAATAGTTTTTGATTTTATTTTACAATGTTGTTGTTTGTTGTTGTTGTTTTTTTTATGGGCATTTTATCAAACGTTATAATATAAATTTAAACATGCACAATTATTGAATTGAGAAAAATTGAGTTTTAATGTTATCATTATTTTTCAGTCATTTTGCAGGAAACACCTAATATAAGTTATAAGCTAAAATAAATAATTTCAAAATATATAATTTATTTACATTCCAAAAGTATACTTTGAAAAAAGGCAAAGATACTTGTCAGATTTATACACACACACACAAACTTTCACAACGTTAAATTTTAAAAAATGTCTAGTAGAAATCCCATCACTGGCTTGTTTCCGTACATTGGCAATATAGCTGCAAGACGTCTGTCAAGTTGGAGGTACTTTGTCTTGCTTGCAGCTTGATTTCGTTCTCCAGCAGGTTTCTATTATTGTCTCATGAAGGGTGTGCTTCGGAAGTTGATTCAGGCCTACAATCCAAATTAACAATCCTAAATTTAATATCTATGTGATGTTGTTAGACAAAGACGGACAGGAAATAGCTAACTCGATGATTGAATTGGTCAGTCACTGCCTGAAATTAAACAAACGTTTGGAGAGATTAAGAAATGTGATCGCCATCTTAACTAATATTGACACACCTAAGGTTGCCAATGTTGCGGCAAAAGACTCCCTGTTTTGATCAAAGAAAGATGCCTGAGATTTCTGATTATAGTATAACACACTGTAAGACACACATCATTATATACCTAACCCTTGAACGGGGTCACCACATTTCAAAATTCTATTTTTAGCAAGTTATACATTTTAAACATCGGTGAAAAAGGGGAATGATATAAAATTTAAAGTACTCTCGTTCTCTGCAAATATGGCATACTTTCAGATCTATTAATATTGAAAAAGATAGAGACATCAACAAAAATAATGCCCATGACATTAAATTACTAATGATCCGGTACTTTTATACACATCATATATAAGTCCGCACTATTTTGTCTTGCGCTATTTCGTCAGGGTTCGGAGCGGAGCCCCAACCCCCCGCCAAAAACTATTTCGGGTATTGAAAGCCAACAAAATTTATATTCTGAGGTATATACAGTACATTATCCTGCTATTAAAAAGTTTTATTTCAAAAACCTAATCTGCTATCCTTACTTTCTTAGATCACAGGCGCCGTTCGGCGCATCGGGCGGCAAGGTGCTTCCACAAAAATCTGTCACAGGCAATGTCTGAAGCCTCCTTCCACCTGCTCTGAGGTCCTCCATGAAAGTGTGGCGCCAAGTAATACTATGTTTGCGCTTTCCTCGTAATGGCCTCTATGTCATCGCAACTCTTATTATGCGTAATTTATTTTGTCGGAGAACCTGTCACGCAAACCTCATGCGACGCTCTTCACAACCGATTGCCGCTTCTACATTTCTTTTTCTAACCAACCGCGTCATCCAAAATAGAAAGTCGCATGCGCACTTCTTTGTGGAAGAAGCTTTTTTGAAATTTCATGCTTCTTTTCTTGCATTTCTGAACCTATACGTCAACAATGGCAAAAGATACTTCAAGAGCATTGACATTTTGCCCCTCATCAAACAGAACTTCTCGTCGTCTGCATGGAATATTGTCGCAATATTGTCTACAAAATGCGGCCACAACTCATCAGTTATTATGAATGCAAACTTCTTTTGAGAAAAGAAATATGATTTCAAAGATAGAATTGAAATAGTTATTTCACCGAAGGCTTCTGGCCTAACCACCCGTTTTTTCCATAGCCCGAAATTCCTCTATATTCTAAATCGACGAATTTGCTTTTTTTTTTTTTAATTTCCCATGAAGGGTGGCACAAAGTAGTGTATCAACTGAAAAAACATTTTCATTTTAGTGTGGACTCAAAGCCTCCGTCAGCACTGTCTAAAACTGGGAATGGCTAGCAGCTACTTCTTGACTTTGTTCATTTTATAGTGTCCAGACCTTTGTTAACGATTGCTTCTCATTTGGTTCTTGCTAATGTGTAGGCTATTTTGGGTCATACATTTCTTTGCAATATGAAAATGCAGTCCATTGATTGAAAACTATAAGATAGGCAAAAGTAACTTAAGCGGCTGTAAATTAACTATTAAACAAATATTTAGATATAGTAGAAATACTTTAATGGAACCTTATTAGAACATTGCAATTGAAAATTAAACTGTTTTACCCTGTCATCGACTTGAACAGAAGGGAAATCGCAACATGTAGGCTGGAATTGATGAACAGAAGGGAAAGCCCAACCTGTATGCTGGAATTGATGAACAAAAGGGAAATCCCAACATGTATGCTGGAATTGATGAACAGAAGAGAAAGCCTAAACTGTATGCTGGAATTGATGAACAGAAGGGAAAGCCCAACCTGAATGCTGGAATTGATGAACAGAATCAGTGAGAAACATGCAGAACGACAACATATCACAACTCGAAAGAAAACGTGCTGACGTCAGTTTCTGAGAAGAAGGCAGAATGCTGCAAAATAAAAGCACTACCCATGCCTCTAACACAGGAGTCTGCAAAGCAGCAAACATGAAATAAGGATCAAGAAGGAAACGCTGCAAGGTGGTACTTATTAGTTTTTAATCCAAAGATTAAGAAAGATTTACATCAAACGCATGACATTGATCGACTTTTTGGATGAAAGCGGGACATTGGCTGTCCCATCCGGACATTTTATGAAAAGCGGTCCAAAGCGGGACTGCCCCGCGCGAAGTAGGGAAGTCTGTTCACCAGATAAGATAATACGAAAAAAAAAAGATTTAGTTAATAGTTAATACTTTTCTTAGACTTCGATGGAATATCATTAGTTAGTAGCAATGTTGGTCCTAAACATAAACAAAAAGGCCATATGAGTAGATGAGTACGTTAGATCTCGTACGTCTAACTGAAAATTTAGTTACATTTCAGTTAATTTTTGTTTGAGCATACTGCTACTCATTTTTTTTTCTTCTGGAAGTTTGTTTAAAATGTCCACATTTAAAGTTCAATTTAGGTTTAGTTTTAATGAATAATGCTAGTTTAATATATAAAAGGCCCACGGTTGTCCCCTTTCAGTCGTGAAACAACTATATATGGGTATTCTTATAAAAATGATATGAAAGCCAGGGCATTAAAATGGTCGGCAGTCCCCCCCCCTCTTCCGCACAGCTTATGCGATTTAAACGGCAAATAGCCTATACAGTTTGGATCAGTGGCGTCGCAGGTTCTTCCAGTGTGTAGCACGGGATGCTGCAAGCTAAGGGTCACCGGCTCATGAATTTTCCTCAGGGTTAGGGTAACCAGACATCCGACCAAATGAGGCCATGTACTCCTTTTTGGGGTCGTGTCCTCAGTCCGATCAGCCTTTGCTTAAAGTGTGAAAATGTCGGCTTTTTACTGTTGTTTACTGCAATGGCCTATACTCTTTTAATGGCATTGTGTTGTTGTTTTTTTGTGTACGTGTTAGTTGCAAACAAGGGCAGCACTGTTTTAGAACATCATGTAGCCACAAGGGCAACACTGAATTAGAACGTCATGTAGCCACAAGGGCAGCACTGATTTAGAACGGCATGTAGCCACAAGGGCAACACTGAATTAGAACGTCATATATAGTAGCCAGCAAAAAAGGGCAGCACTGATTTAGAACGTCATGAAGCCAGCAAATAAGGGCAGCACTGATTTAGAACGTCATGAAGCCAGCAAATAAGGGCAGCACTGATTTAGAACGTCATGAAGCCAGGGACAAACACAGTAATATGCTAAGAACCTGTGCTTTGAAGGTGAAAGAAAACTGTGTGAAGAAGGCTATAAGAAGACGAATGCAAGGCATTAGTGACACACATTCTACATAACGGTACTAAAGATATACATTAAATATTTGAAAACATGGATGGCGCCCTTTGAGGGTTTATTAAAAGAAATTTTTATAAATCAAATAAGAACATAAAACTAAAATGTTATTTAACCTTGGTTAGGCCAATAATAGAATATGCATCCACCGTGTGGGACCCCTCAACTCAAGAAAACAGTAAGAAACTGGAACAAACACAAAATAGAGCAGTGAGATTCATAACAAACGAATATTCACATTTGACTAGGGTAACACCATTAGTAAAATCACTAAATTTAGAAAGCCTTCAGGACAGAAGACTCAAAAGTAAAGTAGCAATTATACATAAAACACTGAACCATAATCTTCAAATACAAAAACAAAATTTAATAAAATACTCTGAAAGACACAAAAATAAAGGCACATTCCTCGTCCCATATGCTAGGACAAATTTGTACAAATACTCCTTCTTCCCTAGTGCTATTGGAGCATGGAATGGGTTGCCTGAGCTAGCCAGAAAAACCAGTGACTTGGCAGAATTTAAGTCATTGGTTAATATGCATGACTAGATGCATGACGCGTAGGACGTAATCATCTTCTTTTTTGAAGTAACGTCTGTATTATATAAGATAAGATAAGATCCCAGTGCTTTAGCTGGATGTTTCTAAATACATCCAAAGACACTACACTCGATGATTTGTCATGCTTACAAGTACCTATTGGAAAAAGGTATTGATGTTAACAGGTAGATTTATACTTCATGAACAGTGCTGTGCGTATATATACAAAGATGTTCTAATAAAACTGGTTACTCGGAGCTCAAAATGTGTGAATTTTTTTTTTCCCAACATAATATCAAACTTGAGAGAGTACGTGTTTTCGATGATGATACACAGTGGACAAAAGAAGGGGGAAAATAGACTATATATAGTGAGAGGAATACGTCTCACAAAATGTATAATTTGAAGAAAATGTCAAGCACAGGATCCTGGTCCAAACTAAAACTTTCTGCAGGACGGCATGGATTAATAGAAACATAAAGGGTTCCAAGTTTGTAAGAGATCCACCAGCTTAGTCTGGTTTCTCGAATACAGGCCACATCAATACCTGTTCATATTTTAAAGATTACATAGTTCAGTGAGTTTATTGGTAAACAAGTCTTCAGAGTAGGCCTGCTATCATGAAACATGACACTCCGACTGACACTAGATCTAACAGTGGACTAGAAATCTCAATATAATGAATATTAAATATAGAGTTATACTAGTTATAGTCATAGAGTCTAGGTCTAGACTACTGACTAGTCTAGACTAGTAGACAGTCTACAGTCTAGTCGACTCTAGACAGTCTAGACTACACTACTCTCGTTTCTTATATGCACTACTAACTCTTCAAGACCTTGCCTTAACACTTAACTTACTAGTCAGTGAGTACTAGATCTAGATCTAGACACTGACTCACTGACACTGGGTCACTGGGCAGTCTAAGTCTCGACTGGTCTCAAGTCACTCACCTAGTCTGCTAGATCTCTAGACTCTACACTAGATCTAGATTTAGTCATTTTAGATTGACTAGATTCGACTACACTTACACTGACTACACTACTACAGTCTACAGACACTTAGTAAGTGACTTACAGTACTTACACTACAGTTGACTACAGTGACTACTTCTAGTCGAATCTAGATCTAGACCTTCTAGTAACTATCTACTATATCTAGCTAGATTAAAATAATTAAATAAATAATATAGATCTAGAATCTAGACACTCTAGATGAATAGTAGAATAGATCTATCAACTACTCAATGAAAACTCATAGACTACTGCTGGATCTAGATCTACTTATCTACCACTAGGATATATAATATATATAGACTACATCTATCTATATAGATCTAGATTAGATCTAGATTCTAGAGTAATCTAGACCTATATTCCTATATCATATAATTATATCATTATATGATCTTATCTTAATATCTAGATTTCTAGTGTCAGTCTAGTCGAGCGCGCCCTTAAAATTGTTGGTAAATGGATATTCAAGACTTGTTTCATTCTTGCAAATTAGGAGATTTGCAGCGCCTGCAGTAAGCATTGTTAAATATTGTATCTAGACAGGGGCTGCACTGGCTATATATTATATGGGCATTCAGGAAAATGCCCAGTGGGCTGGTAGAGCTAATAGGACCAATGAAAGGGACGCATGAATGCCACTAAGACTTGTATCAAATTGTAAAAAGATTTTATAATATTCTTTTATAAAAGGATCTCTCAAAGCTTCATGATTTACAGACTTTAGGTAGGAGTTAGGGCTACTAGTCTAATGCATTTTCTGAACTAATGTAATGTACCTAGTAATAGCCAACATCCGTATACAGTGCTTTTTATAGGCTTTATCCCTTACACACTAAGCAATTAACAAGCAACATTTAACAAGGCCTTTATTTCTTATAAATATATAAAGTTCACGTTGGTGTGAATATTGTTATAAACCTGGTGGTGACACAGATGGTGGTAGGAGGTGTGTTTTTAGCCTACGCAAATCGCCCCAGTCCAGCACTAGACGAGCGGTCAACCGTGACCATAGACAGTACACACCAGTTCGGCAAGGACCTTTGTGTAAATATTTCGCACGCAAGACACCGCAAAAGTGATCAACTGGAGTGGTCAAGCAACTTACCATCCGGTTCGAGAACGCCAGTAGTGACCCTATATAAGAGCGAGTTTGTCAGGATCAAGACACTTCACGTTACCTCGCAATGTGACCAATACGAAGCAAAGTCAGAAACAGCACAGTGTGTGTAGTCAGTCTGGAGAGAGGCTTAATTTTTGGACAGTCATTGTAATGTTGTTGCCAACTGTACAGTGTTTGTACTGTATTTGAAATTAAACTGTTACTGTTACTTTGGAGCCTTGAGTTGTGAGGTTCTTTTAGTTCGTTGTGTCGTGTGGTACAGTTGGAATAGAGCCTGGATAGTAGGAGATGTAACAATATATATTCAGATGAATCTATAAAAAGACCAATCACAACTCTCCAGTCTTAGAGATGGAATTTCCATTCACATATCAATTGTTATTGGTTTGGTTGAGTTATTGCATGATCCTGTAATCTTCACAATTACACAATTATTATCGTGAGCAGTGTAAAAAAGTGACCAAAAATTATTTGGAATCAATATGCACCTGAATAGAAATCGAAGCACAAAGGAGGAGTAGAAAAAAAGTTAGGAAAGCAAATATTGCTGGAATCCTTTGCCACAGAAATGCAGTAAAATTATAAATCTGTGTCCTCCGTCAGCAAAAGATATTTAGCAACCGTTTTTAAATCTCATGCTGACAGAGTCTATAAATGAACAAAACACAACATTTATTTTATTCCTGGAGAACAAGCTACGTTATCCAACAAAGAAACACTTAATGTCAAGACAATGAAGATGTAAACTTAAACCGAAATATAGAGATTTTGCTATAATATCATATGAAACAATCTTGACAATAATTCCATATACCTGAGAACTTGGCTAGGACTGAAACTGAATACGAGGAGAAAGTGCAGATGATGCAATAGTAGCTGTTATAGATACAGAATTTTAAAGATGTAAAATTTATTGACAGGGGTGTATCTTGTAATTATGCTGTCTTGTACTCAAGGAGCTTGTGAACGAAGTCACTGCATACTAAAGATGTGTTTACAAAGAATAGGCTACTACTAGTAGAAATGCATTATAATGTTATGTAAACCCAGTTTTTGTCACATTATCATACTTAGCATAAAGATTTTGAGTATATATGTATAATTTGTTGCCCATCATATGGCATGTAATTTTGGGGGCCAGATTGTATAGAAATGCCCGGCTGATTTTGACACGCAGTCCGTCCTTGGATCTAGATTTTTATTAGGTTTAGAATAGAAATATAATCTAGATCAGTGTTATTTTTATTACTATAGAAAGCTATTTAGACTATAGTAATACCAATAAAACATAGATACAACTTTAAAAAATAAAAAAATTTAGATATACTAATTATACTATATATAATATAGATATATATATATCTATTATATAAAATTCTTGGTCCTGACCACTCACTCATAATCACTAATTCTCCCACTTGCCAGGGACGATAAAATACAAAAATTTAACCTAAACTTACTTAACTGAAGCCTAGGAAAACTAAACCATTTTCAAGATCGAAACTGCAATGGTTAAATTGACCAAAAATGAATTTTTATTTGCAATTGTTCCAATTAGTTATTTATGTTATTTATGCACAGATAATTGTCAGAGTGAATGTCAGGGATTATCATTAGATCATTGTGATTATCAAATGTGTTTTGACATCTGTATGAAAGCATGTATGTAGAACAATTTTAAAATGATTAGATCTAGATTTACAAGTAGTCTTCTATTCTAAGGTGAAAATTTAAAGTACTAAAATGTTTATGTTCATTGCATTATTTCTTTAAACATAAATGATACATACATATGTTTTGTATGTGTGTTTGTGTCTAACATGTTTTTCATGTAGAAAACAAGAGATTTTTTTGTTCATTATTTTTGTTAAGAAAGAAAATGATTTGTTTAATTTGTAATATCATCAACTAAAAAAAAATGAATACTGATGAATATTACTGCGTGTTTAGCACACATCACATTTAGTTTATGGGGGTGGGGGAAGTATGCTAATATCATGGTCCCAAGTAGAGATCTGACTTTTCATATTTTGCATATTTTACGTTTTGAATGTTCCCTCAGAATTAAGGATTATAAAATCCAAATAAAAACCTGCCACAGGATGGCGGAGGATTGCGACGGGACTTTTGAGACGAGGTATCTAGAGACAATACTACACGACCAGGCAGCTACTATGGCCATTAATCAATGCGACTTATCATTTAATGGATGTATATATGCGTGTTTGTGTTTCACATCATTTTCTTAAACAACTTGACTTGTGCATGTTTGTTTTTTAAGAGGCCCATGTTTATTTTTAATTAAAAAAAAACAAGAAAAACATACAAAATACTTTAACACACAAAAAAACAAAACTTATACAAAGTGTAATTGTATCAATTAATTTGTTAGTTAGTTACTAGGTCGGAAAATGGGGAGTGGGAGCGTGACGAAAGAAAAAAAAGGGATATCTGGGTGGATTTGACCTTAATTGGTTTTTAATTAAAAGCATTTACAAACGTAAACAAAGTGAAACTATGATTTAAAAAATCAATGCAATTTTTCATTTCCACAAAAAATGGTTAATTTAGTTTATTTATAGTATCTCCAGCTCTGTATTTAAAATATGCTCAGTGTAGGTCTTATCTTTAGTTATTTTTATCTGCGTCAAAGGATTATGTTTCATCCAAAGCACCCTTACACAAAATATTTGTTTCAAATAAAGTTATCTCTTTAAAAGTTTTTTAGCTTACACAGACATTAAACTAATGGCATACCTTTTAAAAATGTCTTTTTAAATTAAAAATCAATTAATTTAAACCAATGCGCTTGACAGAACTCATATATTAGGGGGGGGAGAGGGAAGCATGTCATTACCAGCGGGGACTTATTATATATTCATGAAATAATCAAAACCTTTGTCAAAATACAATTTGATGGATGGGGATAGAACTCATACTATACATACAATAATATAGAATAGTGAGATAAACTCTTTTATAAAAGGTGTTTCTTAAATTATAGTCAGAACATCTCCCACCAAAACGACCCTTGTGCTAAAACAGTCACGCCAAAACGTCACAAACTGAAATGATGGGCCTAAGAAGTGTTTGTGGATACTCCATAATAGGGATTTAAGGGCCGCTTGATTGAAGGATGAAAAAGAAAAAATTAACGTTGACCAATAGAATTTGTGGGCTAGAAAATTGTGTTAGCTGTTCGGTAGCCGTTTTATTGATAGATTTAAAATCATCCACACCCCACTCTATCCAAAAAGTAAATAGACTGCGTGTGTGACTGATTTTAACAAGATATATGTAGGTAGATATGAAGGCCTAGTCTACAATAGAAACCCTGTGAGCATCTCACTTTTTGTATGCGCAGAAAAATTATCTCATAAAAAATCAATTACTAAGCTATTATTGAAAATAAAATAAAAATCTGTAAATGAAAAGACATAAAATATCAAACATTGTCAAAACCATCAGTTTCCCTTTTAGAACTGAAAACAAAAAGGTTCTTAAATAATAATGCAATCAAAACCTGAGAAAATCATATCTGATCGCATTTCGCTTACAACTAAAAAAAATTATCCAACCAATTCCATACCATTACATCTTTTAGCATCACATGTGATTTTGAATGTTTTTTTTTTGTTGTTTTTTTTTTGCCAGATATTTAGTGGAAATAAAAGAAGTAGAAATAGATGTGAGAGACAAATGGGACAGTACACCATTGTATTATGCCTGTTTGTGTGGGCATAGAGATATTGTAGAGTATCTTTTGGAAAAAGGTAATCAACGTTATTACAAAGTATAATTCAAGAAAGTTGAATACTAATACTGTTAATTTGATGTTTATACCTAATAGGATACAGACATTACTTCAAAAAAGATGATTAGGTCCTTTGCGTCATGCAGCCCACAATTATTATTAAAAACTTTTCCTATTCATTCAACTGAGACAATTTTAAGTTACCAAGGGGCGCCACCTTGGATGAAGTCCATTAAGAGTTGTAGCAGAGATCTACTTCATAAAACCCTAAGACTCTTGCAAAGGATTTCTCTCAATGGACAGGGGTGAACTAGAATTTCTTCACCCCCAGTCCTGTATGAAGGTTACTCTATGGCATTTCATGTCTCATTACCAGGGTGTATTCCTTTAGTTCTCCTCCATCCCACCTATCCTTGGGAGTTAGACACCCCTGGACATTTTATATTCCTATTATGTGATCACCAGAATCAGTGGGAAAATTGCAAATGTAAGTATTCAGTGAAATTATTTTTTTTGTGCATGCTTCTTTTTTTTGTATTGATGCTGTGTATTGTTGAAAAATGTTTACAATTTTTTGACCTTGATTTTCTTAATTCCAAAAAGTCAAACTGGTGCCCCAATAATCTGTCCATCCTTTCATGAATGTCAACATTAGACAGTCATTTTTTTTATGGTAGATGAAGTGTAAACTTGTTGAAGTTTTTGTTTGACTTGAATTTAAAGAGAACAAAAATATTTCTCCATTGATTTAATGTAGTTTTGTGTTGTATACTAAGAACTATACTTACAGCTATCGGGCCTATTGTTTTTGGGGGGGGGGGATTGTTTCAGTTAACTAAATTTCATTGTATTCTTTATATATTTAATGTAGATCAGTTTATGTTTTATGGTATTACAATTTAATTTGTTTATAATTGAAACAAAAAAAGGTGCCAAATGTGAAGCAAACACATTTGATGGTGAAAGATGTCTGTATGGAGCTCTCACAGATGAAATAAGAAACCTATTAAAGAGTTATAATGTTATATCATCAAGAACTATCAGAAGAGATTTGTACGAAGAATTCTTGCGAAGGTAAATAAACAATTAATTAATTTAAAAAAAAAATAGTGTAATAGTTTTTGTTTCTGGAACTTTTTTTTGTCTAAGTAACTTGTCAAAGATATCCAATTAGCTCAGTTTTGCATGTTCTTGGTATCCATCAATGAGTAGAATCAAACTTTTAAGTCACTGGGGCAACTCCCCTCAAACATATCTTACTGCCATCACTCTATTAACATTTATTATAGTTATAAATAGATCTAGGGGGCACAGTGGCCGAGTAGTTAAGTGGTTAACCTTGGTTTGAATTTTGGTGAAGACTGGGATTTTGAATTTATGGATTTTCAGGGCGCCCCTAAGTCCATCCAACTCTAATGGGTACCTGATTTTAATTGGGGAAAGTAATGGTCGATGTGCTGGCCACATGACACAGACACCGTGCTCTTTAACCATTGGCCAATGAAACAGATGACCTTAACATCATCTGCCCTATGATCGCAAGTTCGGAAAGGGGAACATTAATTAATTTTTTTTTGGTAGATCTAGTTCTATAATATATCCTTTTCAGTGGCACCTTAAGAAATATAAATTTCTTGTATACTTCTGTATGGTTAAGACAATTACAGTTAACTTTTTTAAATTATTAAAGTTTGTAGAATTACTTTGAGATTTTTTAGTGTAATAGCTGTTTTTTTTATTTATTTGTGCTCTACCAACAGGTTGCTTGACAGTAGCCTCTACAGTGACGCTGTGTTTAGTGTTCATGGAGAAAAGTTCCATACCCACAGGTGTCTACTGAGTGCTCGCTGCTTGTTTTTTGCTCAGATGTTTAAAACAAAATGGCATGACAAAGCTGTGGTTGAACTCAACCATTCACAGGTATGAAATTTAAAACAGAAGAACACATTCTGTATTAGCTCTGTATCTTAAGTTGCTGTGATCTATGTAAATATACATAACATTTTGTAAAGTTGAACTTTAATTCATTGCAGATGTCTCCTGGAGTCTTCAAGTCAATGCTTCAGTATTTATACACAGGTAACACTGGCATTGGTCACATTGGTACATTCTCTTGATATAAAAAGCTAGGTGCTGAAACAAATGATACATACATATAGTAAACATAAATGAATGACAGCACCAGGGACCAAGTTTTTAAGAGAGAAAGTAGTGAATTAAAATGCTACGAAAATAAGGGCATGCACCGACCGAGGCTCGAACCTGTGACTCCGGATTCGACACCACCGCCTAGCAATAACGCACCAAGCGAAACTAACCTCTAGACCATCGGAATGTCCAAAAAAACATTCTTCTGATCCAGAGTCATTTCGCCCGTATGCAAATTACCACCCCAGTGGTCAAAGGTCACAAGCCCCAGCTAGCCCCTCCCCCACCCCGCAGCATCCGTTCACTAACAATTTCGATAGAGCCGACACAGACAGCCGTTAGGCATGTATTAGACAAACGATGGCTCTATCTAATTGTATATCTCTCACAAAGACAAGTGGACAACATAAACACATTACATGTAGAAGCTTCAGTGGGTACGAGCAATAATGCTGTAAATGTAAACATAGAGTTGAAGCTAGGTGCTGAAACAAATGATACATTCACATATTAAACATAAATGAATGACAGCACCAGGGACCGAGTTTTTAAGAGAGAAAGTAGTGAATTAAAATGCTACGAAAATAAGAGGCTCGAATCCGGAGTCACCTGTGAGGTTCGAGCCTCGGTCAGCGCATGCTCTTATTTTATCCATCGTTTGTCTAATACATGCCTAACGGCGTCTGTGTCGGCTCTATCGAAATTGTTTGTGAACGGATGCTGTGGGGGAGGGGCTAGCTGGGGCTTGTGACCTTTGATCACTGGGGTGGTAATTTGCATACGGGCGAAATGACTCTGGAACAGAAGAATGTTTTTTTTTGGACATTCCGATGGTCTAGAGGTTAGTTTCGCTTGGTGCGTTATCACGAGGCGGTGGTGTCGAATCCGGAGTCACAGGTTCGAGCCTCGGTCGGCGCATGCTCTTATTTTTGTAGCATTTTAATTCACTACTTTCTCTCTTAAAAACTTGGTCCCTGGTGCTGTCATTCATTTATGTTTAATATATGTATGTATAAAAAATTTAAATGTTTGTGCTAAAGAATTTTTTTCTGATGTATATATAGTTCATCCATCGTGGTTCGATTATGACCACTTTTGTCAACCAGGGGGGCTAAGGGCTTTGCATTGGGGTTTTGTGCTTCCTCATGTGGCTGGTGAGACATGTGAGCCAGAATTTTGAGCCTTCATGCCATCATGAAATAGTCTCACCATGGATATAAATTTTTGTGGACATCCATACTTAGACATGATTTTCCAGAGTCCTTCTCTGCTAACAGTGTCGAATGTTTTTGTTACGTGACAATGATGAGAAAAAAGTCAATATTTTTTTCTTGGCATTTTTCCTGGAGCTGCCTTGCCGCAAAAATCATGTCAATGGTTCTATGCTCCTTTCTGAAGCTGCATTGGCTTTCTGGTAGTAGACCATGTTCTAAATGATGCATGAACCGATTTAGTAGGATGTGTGTGAGGATTTTCCCAGCAATAGAGAGAAGAAATATTCCTCTGTTGTTGTCACAGATTTGGCGGTTTCATTTTCACTTGAATAAATGGACAATTGTGGCATCTTTAAAGTTTTTTGGTATTCACTCTTGTTCCCACGTAATTAAGAACAGCTCATGAAGTCTTTCAATCAGGGCTAATCAACCTTTTTTGTAGACCTCTGTGGGAATGGAGTCAGCTCCTGGGGCTTTTCCACTTGCAAGCTGTTGAATGGCAAAATCTGTTTTCTTTTGTGTAGGGGGAACATCTATTTTCTCATTTATTGTTACTTTGCAGTAGCCTGCCTTTGGCCGCTTCATTTAAAAAAAATTATAATTTCTGATGTATAATTGTATATGTATGTATAAAACAGAAAAAAAACTTTATTTCTGACTTTCTTCACTACTTCAAGCTGTTCTTTTATTTAAATTTATGTGTAAACCATTTGTAGACAGTCACCACAAGAGTGGCCTGCTTGTAGAGGTTCTGGATTACTTTTATTATGTTTTTATTTACATTGCTTTTCCTTTGTGACATAGAGTGCCCATGCCATACTATGTCAAAAGTTTTCTTGAGATCAATGAAAAAGATTCTGTTTGTGTTAAAGGATAATGGAAGATGCTCTTAAGAGCTATGAGGGTACTGTAAGCATTAGAGGAAGAAGCATTACTAACATGTACTTTGCAGACAACATAGATGATCTGGCAGGGAAAGAAGAAAAATGATCTGACTTGGTGATGCATGTAGACAAGTCTTCCACAGCATATGGTGATGCACGTAGACAAGTCTTCCACAGCATATGGTGATGCATGTAGACAAGTCTTCCACAGCATATGGTGATGCACATAGACAAGTCTTCCACAGCATATGGTGATGCACGTAGACAATTCTTCCACAGCATATGGTGATGCACGTAGACAAGTTTTCCACAGCATATGGTGATGCACGTAGACAAGTCTTCCACAGCATATGGTATGCAAATCAACACCAATAAAACACAAATTATAACCAATAGCCAACAGGGCTTTAAAGGGGACATCAGTACTAGTATAAGCTGACAATGTGTCAGTAGTTCATCTCAGATGAAGGAACCAAACCTGAACTACAAGCCAGAATTGCACAATCCACAGTTGCACTTGCAAAACTCAAAACAATCTGGAAAGACAAAGACATACACTAACATCAGACTGATGTGCTCCCTGGTTAGATGACATTCTTATATTATATGCTGACTGACAAACTAGAGAGGAGGATACTAGGAATGGAATTGAGATGCTACAGAAAGATCCTAGGTATCATATACAAAGACCAAATCACAAACGAAGAGATTAGAAACAGGATTAATACAATGATTGGACCCCACTATGATCTGTTAACTACTGTCGAAAATTGGAAACTAAAACTCTATGGCCATATCATAAGGTCCTCAGGGCTCGCAAAGACCTTTCTTCAGGGAACAGTACCAGGAAAAAGGCAGAGAAAGCAATTTGAAGACATCATTAAAGAATTGAAGGGCCTGTCATTAAAAGAGATTCTGTCCAAGGAAAAAGAATGGAAAAAGATGGTCATCATATCTTTATGGTTCCCAAAGGCCCAACAGGGAAAGGTGAAGGTAAACCACCAAGGATCTAGAATGGCTACAGATATTAAATACCTCACCCTCATAACTTACTAAAACATAATTTTGAAAAAAAATGATATTCTGATCTACTTACTCAGTAACAAAGTTCATTTAACTTGTAACTTGGTTTAGTTGTTTTAAGTCTCTGCTATGAGACAATGACTAACTAATTAAATTTTTCTAAACTGAACTTAACACACTAATGAGCTTAGGTGGTATTAGGAACATTAATAATTAAAGATAAATACAGTTTCAAGCCTAAGTAACTTAACTAAAATAAATATACTTAATTCATCAGCTTAAAGTCAAAACATTAATGTATTATGTTATTATTGAGTAAAAAAGAATAAGGACTTGTTTTCCTTTGACCTTTGAGACTTACCATAACATATAATTTATTCATTATTTATAATTATCTCTGCCTCAGGACACATGGAGGTAGCAATGGACCTTGTCAGTGACTGTCTCAAGCTTGCCAAACAATGTCAATTGACAGGACTCATCAGTGAACTTGAAGATAGAATGAAAAAGGCTCAATCTTGGGGTACAACAATTTTTTTAAAATTTCATTGTCTTGTGACCCAACCATCTTTCAAGCCTAAATAACTTAACTAAAATAAATATAATTAAATCATCAGCTGGATGGCTGCCTGGTCATGTGGTTTGCGCGGTGGACTGTCGTTCAGATTTATTGATGGTCCCGGGTTCAAACCCTGCCCGCTCCCATCCCCCGTCGTCCTGCGGAAGGTTTGGACTAGGAAGTAATCATCTTCAACTCTAAAGGAACATCCGAAACATGTAAAACATACTACAAACATACAAACATCTTAAACATTCTATTTAACAAGTCTGATTTCAAGTCATCTCAGCTGGCAAAAATAAAATATGCTAAGTCTATGTGGTTAGGTTGTAGCTTCAGAAAGCTTATCCAATTAATCAGTTGACTGTAATACTTTATTAATTCTGATCTTGAAAAATACTTGTAAAAACTTTTTAAACATGCATAAACTTAACTTTTAATGACAGTATATATACAGCTCCAAAATCTGCTAGTTTACTCATATCAGATTCTGTCTGGACTCAAGAATAAACCAAAACCAGTGATTTATTTGAATGCATCTATTGTCTTATGAGACAGGAGGAACCATATACATATATATTTCAACTTCAATGTAGTTGTATGCAGAAACACAATGAAATAATATGTTAAACATTAAAAACAAAATACAATTCACAACTACTTTGACTCACCCCTTTGTATAACCTCATGGTCTTACTCATGTTTGTGATGATTTCTGTTTTTCTTAAGTGCCAATTTTGTATTGATTTTATATTTACAAAGTTTATATCAACTCACTCTGTCTGGTAAAAAGTTTCTACACATTATTTCTCCCACACCCAATCTCAGATTACGCTGAAATTTTTCACAATTATTTCTTTTTATTTCTTTTACCTGACAACACAAGAATGAATAAACAAAATGAACCAATTAGTTAATTAACTATTGGTACCAGTAATAAATTATTTTGTTTTGTATTTCAAACAAGGGAAAGAAATCATAATTGACTGAAGCGGTGGTATAAACTGAATCAGTCCCCTTTCTAGGTCATCATTTGAGTTTTAGTGAACACAAACCTGAAAAATAGGTCGAGACTATAGAAATAATAGATAACTATACAATCTTCCATGTTCATAAGCTCTCCACTTGCAGAGTGGTTACCATGTTGGCTTAAGAAGGCTTGAGCCATGAGTTTGAATTCAGGTTATTCCCCCTTTTTTTTTTTTTTATTTTATAAATTTTGTAGTCTAAATCTATTACAAATTTAACCCTTAAAGGGTACCCTGGGGTACTGGAGTACCCCAGTCCAGTACCCCAGACAAAAAATAAATTGCAAATTCTCAGCCGCTTTTAACCGGAAGTACTTCATCGTTTGTTTACCTTCCTGTCATTATGCTGTGTTTACATGGCTGATAGTGTCGATTTTTTTTCGTTTTCGGTTTTAGCAGGGGAGGGGTCATGGGGTACTCCAGTACCCCAGGGTACCATTAATACTATATGTTTTTTGCTTGATATTTTTTCCAGTTATTTTCTTTTTTTAAATAATTCGGTAGAATATCCGGGTCGTCTCCAAGAAAATTTATAGTTACGCTATATATTTTCTGAATGCTCTAATTCCAACCCTAAAACTACACACAATCTAAGTTTGGCACTTATTGCACAATAGGATTAGGTTGGAATTAGGTACAATTATAATGCGAACGATAATGAAAAATTTCTCTTGGAGACGACTTTGATATTTTACCAATAATTCTGTAATTCTGTTGAGGCGATAGTGACGTTAAAGTAAAAAAATTAAAGTCGTTTAACTTGTTTTAATTATGTATTTTTTAGCGGGGTACTGAGGTACCCCAGGGTACCATTAGTGTTATTTTTTCGCATGGGTACCCTTTAAGGGTTAATTACGTAACTGATCCAAACTAATTGATACAAGTACGCTAAATATAAGCTTTGTTTTTTTGTTTTTTTTTTTAATATTTTCTTATTTTTGTGTTTCAACACATTGCTTATCTTTCCTTTGTATATACATGATGGCACAAATAGAATCACTTGCTGTGGAATTGTAAAGTAACTAAAATACATTGAAGAAACTTCTTTTTTTCTTTATTTTAATGAACTTCAAAACATTAATTCAAGTAATTCATAATACAGCATTACTTGAAATATATTCTTACACAACCAAGAAGTAATACATTCCCAATGTAATAGCACTAGACTATATTGATACAACTGAACCACTGAGCTTTTCTATCTTCTTCACTGAAAGTTTACTTTCGTTAATAATTGACTTCAAATATATTTAAAATACTTAAATACTTATGAAGCTGCTACAACCTAATGACTTTGAGCTCAAGGACACACTACAAACACAGGACACACTACAAACACAGGACCCGTTACATTGTAAGGAACTCAACTAACTCATTTGCCCCCAATTTATACCTTTTGAAATTGTCTTTTCTAGAATCCAAGAAACTTCTGTTCCAAATATTTCTCTTAGCTATGACCTTCTAGAAACTGATGTATGCAACTTTTTTACTGACCTCTTTCTCTGATTGGTTAGCTGTAATTAACACTGCGACTTATGTGAAATTGTTTTGACTTAACCCTCGTTTCTAGAAAGAAGTAGAATGAGGTTACAGTATTGATTCATGGCACATGGTTACATCAGAATCTATTCAGTTAATCTGAACATACACCCACATTCTGTAACAGTTTTTATTGGTGGTTTTGTTGTTTAATGACCAATTTGGTTGTTTTAAGCAGTATAATGATACAAAAACATTAAAATACAAAGCACTACCAAGCCTAAAAAAAAATGCCTATAATTTATGAATCTGTATATGCCTTTTTTTTAATTAAGAGATGTCTCCATACTTGAGAAGAAAATAGACATTTTTGCCATGAGTGCCTAGGCAGAGCTGAACACAAAGAATTTTAGATTCCCATTTCTCTTTTACCAGTTCTTTTGCCTTTGCAACAAATGTCATCATTATATATTCATACCTTGTTTCAACAAGCACCCCCAAACTCAATTTTTTTTGGTTATTAACCTCCTATTCATATTTCTCAAATGCTTTCTTTCCCCCACATATCCCAAGAAATGTCATAGCATGCAATTTCTTTTTTTGTTCCTAATAAAGAAAGTTCAAAACTTGGCGTTAAGGTCACAACACTAGTACTAGAGCCAGTGAAAGGAAGTGATGATGTACAGAGAGACCTGGCACAGTTGGCGCACTGGGCATTGCCAGAAGAACTTACTTCATGGGTACACTTTTTTTTTTTCATAATTTGTCTTATACTGCTTTCTTTGTACATTTTCCTTTAGAATACTTAGTATTAAAAAAATCTAAAATGAACTCAGAGATGATTGGTCACCTTTAATTGATATATAATAGCTATACAACTAGATAGTCTAGACTAAAATATTTACACTTAACTCTTTCTCTCTGTAATTATTTTCCTCATTTATTCATTTTGCTCATTTGCGTTTCATTATCCTGTTATAATTAAACTTCAATAATGTTTTTGTTTGTTATCAGAAAATGTGATATTTGGTATTGAATTCTAGGAGAATGCATGCTCTTCTTTACACAACACAAATTAAAGTTTATAAATCCAAACATCAATTTAGTTTAATGGGGGACAAATCATTGCTGGCATCAATTAGGAGAGAAAGAGTTAAGTAACAATCACTTTAATGTTAACAAAAAATCCATCTAGCAACAAGTTAAATTGTATTAATATAGTCAATTGGGATGTTAGATTACAAAATATCTATATTATGAACAATAATCTTATTTTTTTAACAGATTTAATGAATATAGTTCACTGTTGTTGTTTTTTATTGTATAGGATAGGATTTTCCATTCCCATTCAAACTTTTTCAAACTATTATGATGTGTTGAACAGATTGTGGGGGAGTTGCCCTTTGAGCCTGAAACCATGCCTCTTACTTATCCAGATGTTTGTTTCATAGTGGATGATCACAGATTTATGTGTCACAAGGTACTTATATTATAAATGTCAGAAATTCCTTTAAAATATAAGATTATTACTTTATAATTAGAGGTGCATTTTTTTGTATACATTTGTAAATTTCCATTTTCTAGGATTTAATGATGTTTTCTGCTTGCCTGAAATTATGTAAACATATTGAAAGATTTTGTAAATTCCTACTTTTATTTAACTTCCAAGAGGGATTATGCATTGTGATGTACTTGTTCAGGCTGTCTTGAGGTCAACTATAGATGACTTGAATTTCAATTAATTACTCTGCAAGCGTTTGAGTTTCATTGTTCGGGTGTATTCAATGTAGTTGATCAACAATACAGAATAAACAAGACGATCGATTTAACGAGTAAAGAGATGTAGTCAACACTGATGAACAGTTCATACTATATTTATTCTAATAAAAGGCCACAGTAAAAGTCTCTGTCAACTAAACACGTCTTTACCCTAGAGAATTCTATCGCTAACTGATTTTCCGGTCTCTAACCCAAAATATCCCAAACGTCACTAGTCCTGTTCAATATACGTCTTCTATGGTGCGTCGCTAAATAACTATTACTAGGTGTCTAACAGATTCCTCCCCCCCTTGAAAAAAAAATATGTCAATATTTTTCTACTACTGTCAAGACTTACAAGGGCATTTGCATTATATGGGGAAGACAACAAACATAAAATAAGGCATTTTGAAATCTTCATCTTGGCTTGACAGTTCATGATGTTCATGCCAATGTTCATATCATTACACTGTGTAGACTTCCAAAGTCATCTTCATTTAATAAACAGTTCATCATGGAAATGTGGCATCTCATGGGCACGTCATACAGTATCATCTCTCACTAATGCTCTCCTCTGGCAGTAATCTGACAAAATATACTATTTTAAAAACAAATTATAAACTTTATCTCCACATTCAATAAGTTTTTCCTTACCACCCTTTTATAAGCTTTCGTCCATTTGTCTTTTCCACTCACCCTTTTCCATGGACATTTTCCAATGAGACATGAAATGATTCACAAACAAATATATATACTTACTTTCAAAAGCTTAACGATCAAATTTAGTTATTTCCCTTTTCAACTAACATTCAAATTGTGCAATGTTAATTAATAATACCATATAATAACAAACAGCAATGTACTATATACATAGTATTTACAATTATCAGTTCCTCATGTCAATCTAGACATCATATAACCAATTTAAAATTATCGATCAATATCCATATGTCAATAAAGTACAGGAGGTACTTCCACCTTAGTTTTATAACTTTAAAAGTTTCAAACATATCATTACTAGTCTATGGAATGTCACATCATAGAATTTACTCATTATCATTATAGTCCTAAACTTGATCAATCAACATTATACTTCAATTTAAAATTCATTTGTCTCATATTATTTCTCTATACATAAATAAACTTTAATATACAAGTTTAAACCTGATCACTATTCCATATTCAGAATACTTATTTATTTTACATCATATCTTGTCCTGTCATTTTGTTTATCATAAGTTCTGTACCCATTTGATCTATGATCATTGTATTTGTTTCTACTTTGGTTAATTCTTTCATTATTCATTATTTTTACCATAATAAGAACTCGCTATCTTCTGATTGTTATGAGACCTACTCCAACATTCTGTAGCAAAATGTCCTTGCTTATGACAATTATAACAAGTCATGTTTCTTCTATTGTATGAGTTATTCATAGGTCTACTGTACTGTTTAGTATTTCTGTTTCTCATATTTCTGTTTAACAAATGACCATATTTGTTTTGCCATCTCTCAATGCCCCTCATAGTACAAGACTTAATTCCTCTAATGTTACCCAATAACATATCTTGTGTCAAACTAGGTATTGCTACAGCATTACAGTAACCAATGAAAAATGGTGTCTTGATAAAAATTCTGCAAGCTTTAAATTTCTTAATACTGCCATCTAACAATCTAACCTTTTTCATGTAACCTAAATAACACCATGGTTCTACAAATTTTGAATGAATTGCAATTGTTGTGCAAGCTGTGTCCCTGATAAAATTGATAGATTTTCCATTTACTTGACCTTTGACTAGTTTAAAAGTATTTCTCTTTCCCTCAACCATGTTCATTTCTTCTATAGTGTTACCATAATTTAGTTGCTCAATTTCACTATTCTCATCACTATAATCCCTATCCTGATTTTCATTAGTATAGTAAACTCTACTTGTTTGATTCCTATCTCTATGTTTACTACTACTTCTGTTTTGATTTTATCTCTATATGAGTTCTTATAATTTGTTCTATAGTATGTTGTTTTTTTTTGCAATGGGAAGCTATGTGACCTTTCTTATGGCAATTGAAACAAGTTATTTCCTCAGAATGATTATCCCTAGATTTTGATCTTCCATTTCTATCTCTATTTCTATTTTCAAACCTATTTTCATTTTCTCTAGAATATCTATCATTACTTCTGACTTTTGTCTCACTTGTGTCTCCTATTAAATCTACCTTATTCTTATCTTTAGTAGAGAATGGATTAGTTGGATAAGTATTGTTATACATTCTCATTAGTTCTGTGACTTCATCTAAACATTTTGGACTTCTCTCTTTAATGAATGATTGAAGTTGGGGATCACACTTGTTAATAAAGTTATCTAATAGAATGACATTTTTAAATCCCTCATAAGAATTTCCCACTTTTTCTAACTTTACCCATTTATTGAAAAAATCTTTCTCCATATTAATAGTAGTTTGGGGTTCTACTTCTAATGATGGTATATTGTCAAAATATTTCTTTCTGAAAGTTGTAGCATTATGACCATAGGCATTCAACAACTCTCTTTTCAAAACTTGATAGCTATCATCAATATGATGGTCATGATTTTGGCATATTGTTAAAGCTTGACCATGAACGAAGTCTATCAGTATTTCAGACCATTCTTCCTCTGGCATATTAAATGTAGACATTTTTGCCTCATATCTTTTCAGAAAATCACCAATGTCATCCTTCTGTTCATCAAAACTTTGTATCTTTCTCTTTAACCATGTTTGCGAAATAGGGTTGTCTCTTTGTGTGGTAGCATTATTTGAATTATTTGTCTTATTTCCTTGAGTTGTCTGTGCAGTTTGAGCTCTGGCTTGTGCTGCATCCAATCTCATCTTCTCCATTTTAGCCTCATGCTCTCTGGTTTTTTCTTTCTCTTTGTCTTGCCTTTCTTGGTCCTCTTTTTGCTTCTCATATTCTTCCTTTCTGATCCTATCTTGTCTTTCTATCTCTTGTCTTTGACGTTCTTCTTGTCTCTCTATCTCTTGTCTTTTTTCTTCTTTCTGTCTCTCTATCTCTTCTTTTTCCCTTCTTATTTTATATTGACATTCCATTTCTTTCCTCACAACTTGCTGTACATAAGCTGCCAAGTCCTTTCCTTTTAACTCCATGGCCTTTCCATCCTGCATAGCTGCTTCCTTATTATAGATCAAGAGTTAGCAAGAGCACCATGACTATGAGTATGAATAATTATGACCAATTTCAAATTTGATATGACTGAAGTATATGAAGACAGTGAAGTCTTAGTCTAGATAAGTAGATTCGATAAATCTAATCCAGAAATTATGCCAATTATGGTTCTATTTAACCATATGTAATAAATATGTCCATACAATATGCCAAATATATCTTTAACAAGATATATATCTAGAATGTACTACCTTCATTCATCTTTCAAATTAATATTCAAAATTAAAGTCTAGATCAGTAGATGTACCAACGAAATGTACAAAAATTTGTGGATCTAAAATTAGCCAGATGACAATGTTTGACTACATACCAGTTTCAGCATTATTCTCATGTCAAAATCATATTTGATTTTAACCGCTCAAACTAAAAATGTATTTTAGTCTGATTCACAATAAAATAATCTTACCTGCACTTTCTATCATTAAGTGAAAAAATAACAGATCTAATTAAATTAATAAAAAATAAATAATATAATATACAAAATGAAATAATTAAATTAGACTAACGCTATGGGTTGGGATATGACAATATGGCACACATTGATAACGTCATGAAGTAACCAAGCGACAACGGATATGACGTTTACACAAACAAAACAATCACTATCCTAAACATATAATATAGCTTTTCATCTAAATTACGTCTTTCCCCGACAGTTTAAGGCGCACCACCTGATTTTACTCAGGCTAAAGTACCAAATTTAGACAAAATCTATTTCTAAGGGCAATCTAAACATATACTAATAAGAAAAATGGCACTTAGCTTTGATAAGAAAGATCCTATGCTCGGATTCCAGAATATGATAGATCTACAGCAAATTCCACTGCCTCTCTTCCAGTTCTGACTCTGTTCTCCGGTGCTGCCAGTGGATACAATCCGTGTTGAGTATCCCACGTAATGCCCCAGATGTCTTGATATGCCACAGCAAAATGTTTCAGTTTCTTAGATGACTTTTGATGACCGTATGTAAAGTTCCGACGACTTTGTGTAAACAGTTACTGACGAATAGGTTAACGGTTCTCCTGACGACGACTTGATTTGCATAGAGGACTACAGGCAAATAACAGTGACAGTCTCTTGACGGCAACTTGATCTGGGCGACTGACAAATAACGAATTTCTTGACGATGACTTGATCTGGGCGGGCGAATAACGACTTTCTTGACGATGACTCGATCTGGGCTGACGAATAACGATTCTCTAAAATAGTTCACTGCTTCTGCTGTTAATCTGGTAGTACGACGAAGTCTGCTGCTGTATGCTGCTTCACTAGACCAAAATGTCCGTAATGTTCAATGTAGACTAGGTGAGACCAAGGTTATATGATTAACGGTTTTCAAAAAAAATAAGTGGATGTAGCTGTTTCCACTACTTCAACACTAACAAGTCTAGATATGGTCTAGACCAACGTATAATAAATAGATCAATGTTCAGCAACGACAAATACGAATTCACTAACCTTCCAAAGGTTAAATGCAGTGACCGTTATCCTAGTGGCAACCGGTTCAATGAGCAAACTTCTCCACAAGAATCTCTCATAGGGTAAGACAGAGTGATTTAGTTAGCTAACAAACTTGTAGTACTCACAATACTTCTGACAGCGGGCAAACTGTCCTTCTCAAAACTGACGAGGTAAAACTTGATATGACTATGTGGCTCCTACGACTGTTTTCGCTAGCGAAGAAAATATATGTCAAACAGGTTTACTGACAATCTCTCACCCGTTATGAATGAAGGGTTCCTCTGGCTGTAGGTCGATTCAGCATACGAAGATCAGGCGTTGATAATATACTCGTTGAGTAGACCAGACTTTGAGATGATCACTGTCCTGTCGAAGGTCACCCTGAGTTAACGGCTTGTTGAACGTACGATCGAGCAGGGGATGACTGCATGTAGAACTGACGACATAGCCTAAACAAAGTCACTCTGCGATGATGCTTTGTTCAGCCGTACTCTGATGAAACTTTATATCTTCGAGTGCACAACCCTCACCTGAGCAAACATTCAGCTTTGAGGTCCGGTTCAAGGTTCGGCTTCGAGGTTTGGGGTCGCCACTGTGATGTACTTGTTCAGGCTGTCTTGAGGTCAACTATAGATGACTTGAATTTCAATTAATTACTCTGCAAGTGTTTGAGTTTCATTGTTCGGGTGTATTCAATGTAGTTGATCAACAATACAGAATAAACAAGACGATCGATTTAACGAGTAAAGAGATGTAGTCAACACTGATGAACAGTTCATACTATATTTATTCTAATAAAAGGCCACAGTAAAAGTCTCTGTCAACTAAACACGTCTTTACCCTAGAGAATTCTATCGCTAACTGATTTTCCGGTCTCTAACCCAAAATATCCCAAACGTCACTAGTCCCGTTCAATATACGTCTTCTATGGTGCGTCGCTAAATAACTAATACTATAAACTAGGTGTCTAACAGCATCAAAATAGCCTAAGAAATGTGTAATATTTATTGAACTAGGCTAGAACAATTGATTTTGTCTTAAACTTTTGGACAGCTGAAAATTTGTTAAATAATGTACAAATTCCTTGCATTTTTTTTTCAAAGGCATTCTTTTGTGGCAGAAGTGATTATTTCAAAGCATTGTTAGAAAATCACTTTGGGGAAAATGAAAATAGTGGAAATATTCCTGTTGTTTATCTTCATGAGGTTTCTATCGATGTATTTCTCAGAATTTTGACTTATATTTATTCAGACTCTGCTGATGTAAGTAAAGTTAACTATCTATTTCAAAAGTTGTTATACTGTTATATAATTTTTTAGATTTATAACATTTACAATAATATAATACAAAATCTAAATATAAGCTAGTTTACTTGTATATTGTTATTCAGACATGTTGTTACCATGTTTTTAGCTGAACCCTGAGATAGTCAGTGACGTTCTTGTGGCAGCTGATATGTATCTTCTTCCTGGACTTAAAGGTCTATGTGGCATCTCTCTCATGGAGTATGTTGATAGCAGCAATGTAGCCAACATGATTAGAACTTCACGACTCTTTAACTTGAGTCGACTTGAATCTCATTGTGCTGAATTCATTGCTAATAATTTACCAGAGGTAGTGTTTGAGGCATTTTTATTTTACTGTTAAAAAATGAATTTGTCATACTTCAAATTTTCTTTTCACATATAGCTTTCTTTAATTGAGCATGTTATACCCCTTATTTAAGTGAGCATGTTATACCCCTTATTTAAGTGAGCATGTTATACCCCTTATTTAAGTGAGCATGTTATACCCCTTATTTAAGTGAGCATGTTATATCCCTTATTTAAGTGAGCATGTTATACCCCTTATTTAAGTGAGCATGTTATACCCCTTATTTAAGTGAGCATGTTATACCCCTTATTTAAGTGAGCATGTTATACCCCTTATTTAAGTGAGCATGTTATATCCCTTATTTAAGTGAGCATATTATACCCCTTATTTAAGTGAGCATGTTATACCCCTTATTTAAGTGAGCATGTTATACCCCTTATTTAAGTGAGCATGTTATACCCCTTATTTAAGTGAGCATGTTATACCCCTTATTTAAGTGAGCATGTTATATCCCTTATTTAAGTGAGCATGTTATACCCCTTATTTAAGTGAGCATGTTATACCCCTTATTTAAGTGAGCATGTTATATCCCTTATTTAAGTGAGCATATTATACCCCTTATTTAAGTGAGCATGTTATACCCCTTATTTAAGTGAGCATGTTATACCCCTTATTTAAGTGAGCATGTTATATCCCTTATTTAAGTGAGCATGTTATACCCCTTATTTAAGTGAGCATGCTATATCCCTTATTTAAGTGAGCATGTTATACCCCTTATTTAAGTGAGCATGTCATACCCCTTATTTAAGTGAGCATGCTACACCCCTTATTTAAGTGAGCATATTATACCCCTTATTTAAGTGAGCATGTTATATTCCTTATTTAAGTGAGCATATTATACCCCTTATTTAAGTGAGCATGTTATATCCCTTATTTAAGTGAGCATGTTATATTCCTTATTTAAGTGAGCATATTATACCCCTTATTTAAGTGAGCATGCTACACCCCTTATTTAAGTGAGCATATTATACCCCTTATTTAAGTGAGCATGCTACACCCCTTATTTAAGTGAGCATATTATACCCCTTATTTAAGTGAGCATCTTATCCCTCTAAAAAAGAGATGTTAAAATGTAACATTTTTCTAATTGTTTTAGTATACTTTTGAGTGTAAATTGTATTTTCTTTACTTAACAGACTTACTTGACCCCCCCCCCCCCCCCCCGAAAAGTAAAGATATTAAGGTTAAACTTACCTGAATGGACATTAGTAAAAGTGTGATAGTGTAGTGTGTACTTGTAATTGGGGTTTGAAAAATGAACTTCATTTAATACATAACCATTGATAAAGTTCTAACAAGTGACAGATTAGAGCAGTGACTGTAGGGAAGATGGCAGCCCCTCCCAGTCATATATGCATCCTGGACTGTCATCTTAATGCCCCTCCATGCCATCATCCCCCTGCTACCTTGTGGGAGGTTTGGGCTGTAATAATCTTCGATTCTGGAGGAACATTCAAAACATGTCAAACAATTAAACTCCAGTAAATGTTGAGCTGTTAAGATGATTATTACTAAGAATTTAATGATATTCTTCTGCATCATCAGATCTTCTGGGCACAGGAAACTTCAGATTCCTAAGGAAAGTAAATGTTAGTGTTTAGATATGAAGGTTGTTTTCTGTGAATAGTGTTGGCTTATTGAGCTGTCTTCTGAAACATGAACTCCAGTTCCACACAGAACTAGATCTTCAAGAAAAAAAACCCTCTTTCTTACATTCTTGTAGACATTTTTTTAATGCATAACTAGATCTTCAAGAAAAACACCTTTCTTACATGCAGAACAAGATCTTCAAGAAAAACATCTTTCTTACATTGTTTCACTAATTTTGCTGTTTTATTCAGGTAATACATCAAGAAGAATTTCGCCAACTGGTAGTTGAAGATGCTAGCAATGTGAAAGAGAGGGAAGAGACAGACACCATAGACATTGTGGATGAAATAAGATATTACATATCCAGTTTTGTCTTGACCTACAGTGAAATGGAGGAAGCCAATGAAAAGTTAAAGCTGATTGATAACCTTCTAGAAGAGTTGGACATAGAGGGTTAAGTTATTGGGTGCTTGGAGGGTTACACTGGTGAGACTGACCATGAGATCTTATTACCAATATATTTAAGAGCAAAAATATACATCTTATAACTGTTTGAGAAAGAAATATATTATTATAAATGTATTTTATACAAAAATCAACTTATCATTGTAATTTCTTATCTTTTTTACTTGATATATATTTCTAACCAAAAATGTTTTAGATTTTTTTGTTCATTCTACTACTCAGTTTTGAGTATGTGTCTGAATTGCAGTCTTGATAAAGTTTTTTCCATTGAATTAGTAACTTTGTCCATCTTTATATTTTTTTCTAACTACAAATTACAACAGGCATTAAGGTTGTGAGTAGATTGTTTAGGAGCATGTATGTCTAGATCTAGAGGTTAAGTATCAGTATCCTATCCAATGGACAAAGCTGTAAACTGTGATATGTGTGCACTTGCCTGTTAATATTTTATTTTCAAGCCAGTTCAGTTGAAAACTGAAGAGCTTGTATGTTGATTTCACACAGAACTTTGTAGGTCCTACTTCAATACTGTCCTCATGGGAAAGTGAATGAAATCATCTTTTCTTCTGACAACATTTGAGTTTGTTAAGAAATCCCTTTCTTATTCCTTCAAATCTATTTGGATCTTATCTGGTCTAAGATTGAATAGATATGCTCTTTGTACATCCAACATCTTGAAGTGTACTTTTTTAGTTTCACTTGGTTAGGGTTAGGAAGGTATCCAGAAAGTAATGTTATCTAAATCCAGTTTTATCCTTAGTTTTGATGCAGCTGGCCACACCATTATACAGCTATAGTACCAACTCTAGTACCAAAGTCTTTCAAACACTTTCTTAAGCCTCATTGAAGAAGGCAAATCTGAAAACTCAAACCTGAAGATTGACCAGTCTGTATCAAATCTAAAGTACTGAAACGATATGTGCTTGCATAGACTCTAGCTTACTTCGAGAAACAGCTTTTTTCTTTTTTTTGAACTTTTTAATCTACATATAATACATTTGAAGTTGTCATGTGGAGTTGTGCATCACACTTCGAACTCTAAAGCCAGCAAAAGAGAAAAAGAACGGTGTTCACCTTGTATTTACCATTCTGTCTGGCGGGGGGTCAGACTCGTGGTTACCAAGTTTAATTTGACGTTCACTACCAGTGACACAGATGCTCCAGGCTTGCGGACTAGAGACCCCGCCATATTCCTTTATTCTACCAGGCTGACTATGTGGGGCGCACCATTTATGCAACGGCCCCTTGAGGTTGTGCGAACTCTTTTACAACCCTGCACAGTGCAATGGGGATGCTCTTGCACCCCCACGGGAGTTTAGTTTTGCTACCCTATGGCCTTATTGTCCCCTCTCACAATCGTTTTCACCCAATCGCCATGGTGAGGCAGGGTAGCTTTCCCAGGGCATATAATACATAGGAAGTGTACTAGTATATGAGAGCATTCATCAGAGTATTAACTGATCTATAAGTATTAGACTGTATTCCATTGGTACTATTTTGGATTCCAATAAGCTTTAAAGATTGAGCATAAGATGGCAACTGTTTGTAGTCAATGCATTAACAATGGTGATAACTTGCACCTGTAATTAAGAAATGAATCTCATCATAGACTTTGCGAAAATCTCTAGGCTCCTTAAAGTCATTGTGTGTAGTTCTCAAGGTTTCTATAAATAAAAAAAATGTAGCTGTAGGGTCTTTTCAGTACATGGCCCAAAACGTATGCAAAAAGCTCCTTGTCCATCTTAGGCTACATACTTGAATATTTTCCCATTTTTTTTACAAATGTATTTTCATTTGTTGTCAAAGTTTTAACAATTTTCTATGCATATACATATAGTCTTGTTTGTTTTTAAAAGAGCCTTGAGCTTAATTTTTTTATAGTGCTATATAAATTTGATGATATTGTGATATAAAAAAAAAAGCTCTGCTGACCTAAACCAAGAAAATTTTTGTTCTATTTTTGCTTCTGTTGTTATAATGATGGTGTAGAAAACTATATTCGATAAGCTGTTCCATATGGAAAACCTTTCTACCTCTCATGCTGCTGTCTTTGAAACAGATTATTTTCACCTGGATCATCCTCACTCAACTGCTTGTACTACCCAAAACAACTCTATTTAAATGAATGAAGACTTATCAAGTTTACTAGAGCCTTAAAAGCCCAGGATGGCTGCCTGGTGGTGCTGTATTCATGCTGGAATGCTGTTCGGTCGTGATGATGATCCTGGGTTCACACTTGGCCCGCTGCCATCCCCTGTCATCCTGCTGGAGGTAATTATCTTCAACTCTGAAGGAACATCTGAAACATTTTAATATTTTACTACAGACAATGGCTTGATGGTTTAATTTTAGACTGACAATGGCTTGAAAGTTTAATTTTGGACTCTGTACTGCCATAACTATGTATAAAATTACCATAATTTTACACACCACAGCATTCTTGAGGACACCTTATGATTTAATCCTATAATGGTCATCTTAACTTTGGGCATCACACCACAGTTGCAAAGCATAACAGTAGCATAACATTTCATATATACATCTAATAGAAGCCAGGAGAGCTGCTGGTTGCCCACTTTTATGGTATACAGATGTATGCAAACGACATGAAACTCTTCAAAATTGACACTAGCAGCTAGGAAAAAGTAGCACTGGATAGATCCACATGGAGAGAGAGCATAAAGGAAGGGTCTTGGATTGCAGATGCCATACACAACAGAAGCAGAAAGAAGTGTGAAAATGCAACAGCGCCTGGTGATTACATATGCCCAACCTTGGCCTCCTTAGTCACACAGGGAGTTGCTAAGGGAAAAAGCTACATTTAGCAAAATGCCACATTATCTACATCAGTTACCTACCCTCCCTGCTTACAAAATACTGATTTAGACCCACACAAAAATTTTAGGCCATAATCAGGATAAATATAGAAAATCTTAGCTTTTAAATTGTTTTTCTGAAGTATATATCTGAGCCACTTTCAGCATGTTTATATTGAGTTCTAAATAAGCCTATATGTATATTTAGTCATATAGGCTTATGCAATTTGAACACTTGTTAGACTAATTAGAAAGTGGCATACCATATTTTATGCAGCAATATTGAGCTTGTATAAATTGCACCTGTAATTGGTTACATCAGCAAAGGTACACAACAGTAAAACAGTTGGAAAAGATACTTTTTTAATATTAGGATCTCTATTCACTATGAATTGTATTCGATTGTTGGAATTGCAGAATTTTATTTTGATATAACTCAAATTGTACTTCAGCATAAATAGATGATGAATGTAAATTATTTTGTTCTCTCTGGCTGGTCAAGCTCTAGTCTTGTTGAACTATTTACTTTTTCTCTGTGCTGAGGTTGCCTTAGACTAGCTAGTAATAGCACTAATGTCTAGCTGTATTAGTATAAAAGTAGCTTCTAATTTGCATAATACAACTTGTGCTAATCTATGGAATCAAATGTGTATTATCATCATTGTATCCTTTTTTTTTTGCTATGATTTTTAGTCATGCTAAAAAAATATCGGCAATATTTTTATTTTAATCACAACCATGCTTTTAAGACTATGGGGCATTGGTATGTGTGTATGTTAAATCAGGCTTTTTTTTCATTTTAATTTCAGTTCCTTTTTTTTTCTTCTATTGATCTAATATCTAGAACTTATTTTTCTCTTCTAAAACATTTGTACGTAAATTTTGTTAATTTATTTTAGTTCACGCCTAGAAGAACTAATTTTTTTAAATTTCTTTTGTTACAGAGATTGATTTTAATGATATTTAATGATTGTATTGTATTGTAAAAAACTAATCAACAACTGAGTTGAACATATCTTGTTTGTTATTGCCTAAGATTATTCTGGAGAAATTAACCTTTGCTGTAGAATTATTTGTACAACTTCGGGCACCATTAAAATATCCAAAATAAGATCCATTTTGTTTTGCCCTTCATAATGATATTGTTATTTGTGATATTCTTAAAGAGACATCTTTGACCAGTGGCGTCAGTAGGGGATGACTGCCAAATGGAAAACCAATTGCACTTTTACAAACGCAGAAAGCTTTAAAGAAAAATAATATGCGTATGCACCTTCAACACAATGATCTAGATCTTTATATATAATTTTATATGTAATTTTTTTTTGCTACAAAAAATATTTGTTTAAATTTCATGAAAATATCCAAAACGATATACCTATGTGCTAACTGCTATGGCAGTCTTTTTTTAAGGACAAAAAATATATTGTAGCCTGTAGGTCTGCATTATAATTATAATTAATTATATTTAAGTATTAACTCTTCCTATCCTAATTGATGATACCATTGTTGATTTGAACTCATTAAATTAAATTAATGTTTATTTTATAAACATTATTTTGTGTACTATACAAAGAGCATGCATTCCCCTTTAATTCTAGACCAATTAAAATATTTCCAAGAACAAACGACAAAGCTATTGATGCTCAATCATAACAGGGTAGTGAAAAAGTAATGAGCAAAATGAAGATTTCCCTCCAAATGTAGAAAAATAATTACGGAGAGAAACAGTTAATCAATAACAACAACATGATTACTAATGTTTCAGACATTAAATTATTAAATTGAGTATTTCTTTCATTCGCAAGATCAATTGAAAAGCTTTTTTTAAAAAGACATTTCAGTATGTGTTTGGCAGTGAGATTCTACCTTCTTACATCAGAATGGACAAATTGCTTTTTTTCACTAACATAACAGGTCCACCACAAGATAGGTTGCTGAAGAGGAGGACAAACTTAGGATAATCAAGACCATTAAAAACGTACCTGACCTACTTTCTTGATATCTATCACAATTCAGAATGGGTTTGTTCCACCCCTTCTTAAATAATGTTTAAAATTTACCTGCAATCTTCTTTAACGTACCTGCCCTACTTTCTTGATATCTATCACAATTCAGAATGGGTTTGTTCCACCCCTTCTTAAATAATGTTTAAAATTTACCTGCAATCTTCTTACTTGGAAAATGCTTGGCAACCAGCCTAGGGCTTGGCCTTGGATCCTGATGGAAACTACAGAACATGCAAACAGACTCTTGAAATTTTTGCCCACAGACACAATTAGGCAGCAGAGGATTGATTCCACTGTACTTACTTTTTATTGTTTTTTTTTTATTGTATTATGTGTAGCTTTCACCTGAACAAAAGTTGGGTATCACTAGAGAAATATTTGAGAAACACTGGTATAACGTAAAACCTTTTCAGTAAACTCTAAATGTAAATAATAACATGTCAAAAACAATGAAATTTTAAAGTTGTTTAACAATCAATGTATATAATACTGTATTGTGGTTCAATGAAAAGTGCAAACTAAACTTTTTATTTCTAAATTTTGTGGGGAAAATTGATGGGTGAGGGGGAAAGACACTCTGAGATAACCACTTTTGAAGACACTGATGCAACAATATTTTTTACTTTTTATGCACAGGATCTATTTTTCAAATGAAGTATTATTCTCATCTCACTTGAAAAAAAAATCCAAAATGTAAAAATGTTTCTAAAAGTATGCAAGCTTGGACTGTCTTCTTCTTCTTCATCGTTCTAATTGTTATGTTGGAGCGTTCAGATGACTAGACCAATACATGAGATGAACTGCGTAGTGGTTTCCAAATCAGGGAGCTCTCCATATAGTTTTCTTTCTATTGGGGTGATTTGGGGCCAATGTCTTATACGGGCCTCTTGGTAAAGAGAGCAGTTTTGGAGGACGTGGTCGGCATTTTCTGGTGATACTCCACATGGGCAGATTTCACTGTTTCCAGTTTTGAGCTTCCGGTACATGTGTTGTCGCATTCTGTTGTGTCCGGCCCTGAGTCGAAAGATTAGACGTTGGTCTTGTCGGGATAGCTTATAGTAAGCGTCATCTTTCTTGTGATTTGGATGGGAGCTCGTCCATTTCTCATTTATTTTATCTACAATTAATTTCTTCTGGATAGAGTGCAAAGTTTACTTTTTTTTTTTGGATGCCCTCTGCGTTCCATTGTAAGAATTTTAGACATTTGGTCTTGGAGTGTTGGCCAGTAGTATTTACTTTCTTGTCCCTGCTCCTGGCTCCACAGGCAGAGATAGAAGAACCACCAGCTCGCTTGTGTGGGCTCCTTCGAGGCGGAGAGCCCGGCCCCTACATGCGTGGCGGGATTCCACAGGCAGGACGCCACATCTATCAGAATCGTTACTGAACTCCAACATAGATGAGGTTGCGTGACAATGTGTTATGCGCCAGGAGGCCCATTGACTCCAACTTCAGCCTGCTTTTCTTTCTGGGTGTGCTCCCATAGCCTTTGATCATCCAAGATCATCTGCAAGGCAGCAGGTGTTTATTTTCAGAGTTTTCTCTCCTAGATGAACTGCTATCCCTAGCTAACGAGTTTCATCTACCCGGGTTTAGAGTTAGAGATTGTCACATTGGATTCTGCAGTGCTAAACAGTGCACACACAAATTCTCATACAACTTTTCAAAAACAAAGCTTATCAACTCTTCCTTGATTCTGCACACCAGATACATCAAGAAGTAGCTATTTTTAGTTTTAGGGAGGAATTAGTATGCCGAATGGTCATGATTAGCAACTCAAAAAATCATTAGTCTCAGACATAGCCTACTTTGGAAACCACAACACTTTAACTAGATAACTACTAGAGCTTCCTGCACTTCCACTTTTCTAGTGTAGTTATTTGAATTGAATTTGTCAATTTAAAACAGTAACTATTTTAATTCTAAACTTAAACCTACGCAGTATTTTTTAGTGCATAAGTTTTATAAGAACCACAGCTTTATCCTATATATTTTTTCACATTTAATGCTGTAGTCTGCCAGAGGATTTGTCCAAGTCTTCAGAGTTAGCTTTCCTTTGGTTCTCAAATATAAATAATAAGTAAATAAAATAATATGAGGCAAAGTATGCATCTAGGACTGTGTAGCCATATGAAATACGGCACTCCTCATTTATCTTTGGATATACATGTAAACTATAAAAAAAAGTAATTTGAAAATCAAATGCACTACTAAATTAAAAATCAGTTGAACAGTCAGAGAAAGTGTGTATTTTTTTGTTTTTTTATAATACTACTCATAAACCTTCATTCTTTACATTCAAGTTTTTTTCTATTGTTTTGATAACCTGCATTGCTACTAGTAGTCCTATTGAGTGTTGTAAACACTTCTTGACATATTTCATTCTATTTCTTCTCAAATTTCTTCCACATCAAGAAATAGTTTTACAAAGCTTATATCAGCTCACTCTGTCTGTCTGGTAAAGAGTGTGTACATGTTATTTCTCCCATACCCATTATATGATTAAGTTGAAATTTTGCATAATTATTCATTGACGTAAACAAGACATGAATCAATAAAAAAATAAACCAATTAGACAATTATTGGTAATTAATTATTTAGAAACAAGAGAAATTAATACTTCAGTATTCACAAATTTGTTGGGTTTAGTCCCTTTAAATAATTGTTAACACTATTTCTCCCTCACGCATTCTCTGATAAGTTGATACTTTAAACAATTATTTATTGTACCTAACAAAACTTAAATGAATAAAAAAAATACTCAATTAGTTAATTCATTATTGGTAATTAATTATTTTGTTTGCTATCAAATTAGGGAAATAACTTGTAAATTATTTGTAGATATAGTTTAAAGGATGGAGTTCTTCCCTTTTAGATAAGCTTTGTTTTATTTTTAAAAAGATTTTAAAAAATATTTTCTTGTTCAGTGTACTATCTCTTGTGTGTTACTAAAATATCTCCTCATAGAGTAATCTAGGATTATGTCTTTTCAATAGTCAACAGCTCTGTCTACTGCTTTATGATTCCATGTAAGTACATCCTCATAATAGATGTTTTTCTTGTTTTTTGTGTATGAACAAATTAGTAAAGAAATACGAATTTTGTGAGAACCTGGGCTGAAAGCCTGCTGAATACATTTACAAACTATTTAGGGGATTTAGATTTAAGAGTTTCTGTGTTCTATTCATAGCTTCTTAGACTATTATAAATGATAAATGCATACAGAATTGTGATTTATTTACAACTTTTCATATTTGGACGTACATATTTAGCACAACATAATTTTAATTTAGAGAAACTTATTTGTATGCCTTTTGTCTAATAAAATATTAGAACTTGTATTTTATGTTGACAGGTAAGTGAAATATTAATAAAATTAATGTGATATATATATAGATAAATAAATTATGTGTCTAGAAAAATAAAGAAATAATGAATTACAGTGTTATAGTTATCACCGGTTTATTTATCATGTGTTAAGGCAAGAACATAGCCAACTTCAATGTATACAGGTTCACGAGCTGTTGTGTAAATAAATATAGTTGACAATTGTCTGAATCATTTTCCAGATTTGTCCGTAAAAGTCTCAGTTTCAGTATATGTACATATGTCAACAGAAAAAAACAAACAAACATAGAATCTTATTAGTTCACATCTGACCAAATGTAACTTCTGCTTTTTAAAACAACTAACCAATCATCTTAACAAAAAAGTCATCCTCCTAAAGCAATCTGACATCTTTTGACATGTATAATTAAAACACACACAAAAAGACATTTATATCAAAGGAAATTTAAAAAAAAAAGATTTTTTATAAATTTTATAGACAGACTTTAAATCTCACTAACAAGAGAAACAAAATTTAATAAATATGAAGTATGCATTGATATTTCATTTTTAGAGATGAATCTTTTCCTAGATTAATAAGCATCAGTATTCAGTATTCATATATATGACTAGCGACAAGGCTTAACTCTTTTTACATTCATTTATCATGCAAGAGTCATTTAGGACTACTTATAACAAATACAATAAACTCTTGTACAAGCAGTTCTCTCTCCTAGAGATTAACAAATCAAGATCCAATCTATTAGAACTTTATATAACAATTAACTGAGAAGTGTTTTCTTTCATAAATAAAAATTTTAACTGTCTTGTAGTTTACAAAAATAATTGTTCAGAATCAATTTCAGTAATGAAGTCTTTACAACATTATTATATTATTAAAATTATATACAATCAAGACAAAACTGAGTCAGAAAATTGTATTTATAAAATCACAGTTATGTAATAAAGAAAAAGTTTGATATGAAATATTTCAGTTTTCAACTGACTTTGTAGATTGAAAGAAGAAAAAAATGTAACCAGCAATAGTTAGTTTATTTTAAAAGGTATTTAAGCTTGCTGTGCCATCTTACGAATTAAGTCATAAATGTATTGCTGAGGTTTTCTTTTCTCTGTCAACCTATCAGAGGCTGCTATTAACTTGTAACTGTTTCTTCTTGTGTACATCTGAGAATCTAATTGCATCTGAGCAATTTTCTCTGGCCTAATTTCATCCAAGCTAAACTCTTCTGATAGATATGGATTAAAACGAAAATATGTTCTGGGCTGTAACAGATCCTGCAGTGTATGATGAACAGCTATAAAGAAAAAAAAATTGACAGAGTTCAAATAGTTTCAGGATTTCTTATTTGATTTATATATACAGTGAGTCCTCACTTAATGATGGGTTTGTTTAATGATGACTTAAAGTTAGTACAGACATTAATGGCCAAGTGATAGTTTTAAATTTTGAACGGAGCAGTAGCAGCACAGTGGTGTATTGTATAAGACAAGCTGGGCTGAGACAGCACATCTCTGCGAATAAGTTCCCCTTTCTAAACAAATCAGGCTTCAATGCCACTGGGATGATGCAAGTTATAAATGTCCCATATTTTCTGGAAGGGCATGTTTAGAAATCAAACCTATTAGATTTACTTCAATGTTTGTGCTTTTTGAAGCTAAGAAATAAATTGAACTAAGATAAATCACCACTAGAAAAATAGCAATGGTTAGCTATCACTTACATTCTGTGTCGGTAGCACTGTTGACTAGTGTGGAGATTTTTTGCTTGAGTGTAACTTTCCCAGGTGAAACAGTCTTAGATTCAGATCTACCAGTGCCAAGGGAGACTATACAGTGGAACTGTTCGTTGGGCCAGAGTAGCCTGCATTCATGAATGGCAAGTGCAGTTGGATTATTAGTCAATATTCCTCCATCCTGGGAAAGTACAATAAGTATTGATTAGGTTATAACAATCAAATCTTCTCTTAAAACATGAAAGCCACAATATGTGTTAAGATTTTAATGCGCAATAAAAAAGATAAGGCAGCAGATAGATATTCATCCCAAGCTTTTTGAAACTTATCTACCTGTTTCAATAAATGAAAGTAATTTCTAGCTTAATTAACTAGCATTTCTACATATATGTTTGAAAATAAAAACACATTGGAATATATTTGTCTGGGTGTTAAATCTTTATGAGAAGAACATTACATCTATATCAATGTTTTCCTTACTTCATGTATATCCTCGTCTAAAGTGAATGAATCAAAGTAGCCAGGTGCTGCAGAAGAGGCCCTTATTACTTCCCAAATTTTGTATTTGCAGCTACCACGATATTGTGATGTGACTCCTGGAGGCAGGTTATAAGTACGAAATAAATAATTGCTTAATTCAGATGAGTTGACTAATGTTGAAGCAGCAGACATCTTGGGCACATCTGGATCACGTGAAAACTCTATAAATAATCGTTCACCTATTTCTTTCCTGTTTGAAAAAGAACCATTGTAAATGTCAGACTGATATTAAACAAACAACATCATTCTATTGATTTCTTCAATATATAATGCTTTAATATTGCAAGGTGTCTATCCAGTGAAGCTTGTACAATCAAGTTCTATTGCTGTCCTGCGAATTTCAAAATAAGGTGGTGTACAAAATGTTTATTTATTAATTTGACTCCTTACTGAATACAAAAAAACATTTGAATTGGATGCAGGAATACCGGTGAAAGTGTATTCAAAATAGACAAAAGATTATAATGGTCAGTTTTCACTAAGTGGCCAATTAGCTAGTAATTTTTTTTACCAAATATATACACAACAGTTAAATTTCTAGGAAAATCATTAGAGCTGTTTTTAAAATCAACCACTCAAACAAGCTAATAAGAGGAATCATTTAAAAAAATTCTTATTTTATTCCTATAATGAAAACATTTAAAAAAAAAAAACTAGGAAAATAAAATTGTAGCTTTTTAGTAAGATGCACAATGGTAGTTTGAGTTTGTGTGTTTCATACATTAATGTATTCTTTTAAAATAGCATCATTTTATTTGTATCAACACATAATGTTAACTATGCTAAAAATTAAGTCCTCTTACTTTAAAATCTCCTCCCATGACTGGGAATCATAGAAGCCATGATTCCAGACCAATTTGGTTGTGCCAACTACTTTATTTCTTGTGAACATTTGCACAGAACAATCTTTATAAAGTTCTTCACATCTATCCAAGGGAATCTTGTACAAGCAAACCATGGCTGCCAGGAGAGCCCCAGTACTCACACCACACACATAGTCAAACAGCTGGTAAATCCTTCGATTGGTTTGTTTCTCTAGAGCTTTTAGAAACTCTATGGCAACCAGACCTCTAGAGAAAGAAAAAACAACAATAAAACAGTTTTATAAAAAAAAAATTGGGGGAAAAATAATGTTTTGATTGAATGTGATACAGATTCACAAATGAAAACACAGCCGAAAAAAAATTGAAATGTAATTATAATATGATCAGGCAGAATAGATTCTTTTAATAAAAGTATTTAGTTTGAAAAAAAAAAAGAGTATATTAAGGCTAGAATTGAAAAATGCTTTCTAAATCTCTGTACACCTTTGAAATATATTATTTGCCCCATAACATTCCAGAATAAACTTGCAATGTTTACAATTCTAGCATATTATAATAACTCTGCCCCTGCACTGGTTCATATTATAAGCACTTGCCTACTATTTAGCACACAACATGAATGGAATGTTTAGAGAGATAAAACTTGTGCTTCCCCTTAGATAAGGGAGCTGACAAGAAAGCTGTGTACAACAAAGGCAGATGGTTGTATTTGTTTGTGCATTTTTTGGGTATTAAACCTTTGTCATTGTTTGCTTCCTGTTCTTGAGTTGCTTGCCATTAGATTAATTACAATATTCTGAACCTAGTTTTTTGGTTGTTGTTTTCCACAAGATTACCTTCAAGCTAGAAATAATTGTATAATTCAGAGCTAGAATTAATTTTATTTCCATAAGCTGCATTCTGATAGCTTCAGGATATATCAATATTTGAAACTATTGACATTTATTTTTCCTTTGATGTAGGCCATTCAATAAATTATGTTTTGTTGCGATACAATTTTAAAATGTTTTGCTATAATATTATCTAAAAACAAAAACTGGATACAGATAAAGAAATAAACTATCTGAAGCTTATATGAGCTTTATGTTTCAATTTAAAAAAAAAACAACTAACTTTGTGCCACCTCCATCTATTGATAACACTCTGATCCCTGGAGATGTCAGTGGTTTGCAGTAGCCAAGCAAAGAGAGAGCCTCCATGGCTAAACCTTGCAACACTTTGTCTGGACACTTCAATAGAGACAAGAGACATGGGACAACTCTTTCCTGTTGATGACAAAGTTAGGAAATCAATACCTAGGATGAATCAAATTAAAAACAACAAACTAGATAATTATTAATCTTTATCATTGTTCTAAGATTTGTTACATTTTTATCAGATTTTTTTTATTAGTAAAAGGCACTCCAAAAGTATATATTCTGATCTTAGAAGCAAGTAACATAGTCTTTGCCTTTAGCGTAGCTACCACTTTATAGTGTTTAAAAGTTTTTAGCAATAGATGCTGCATAGCAATTACAACAACTAAATACCATAGAGTAAATTAAATTTTACAGATATCAAGAATCCACTAGTTCTGGGGAAATAAGCAATGTTATGATCCTGTAAGCGAAAACAGATTTATATGCTAATTCAGAACCCAGAATTCTGCAACTAAATGATGAACTGCTCAAAGCCCTTTCACATAATTTACATGTGATTACACTTAACACAAACACTTAAGCAGTTATTACTCTGCAGTAGTAAAACAAAAATGTATATTTAAACTTACACTTGTTGCTTCCCACACACATTCAGGATGAGCAATCAAATGCTCACACAACTCTTCTGTCCTTGTTATTTTTGACATCAATGAGTGGGCTGACTTCAACGAATGGACCAGAGATTTTGTCCGGGACTCTAAAGAAAGCCTTGAAATTTTTTCAGCTCTCCGAGCCTCAGCTTTTTTCTTTTTTGCATCAGCATTTGGTGTGATTGGAAATAAAGGTCCTATGGCTTTTGTGGCCTCTCCATACTGGTGCTCGTCTTCATGGACCTCATGTGTATACATAGTGTAAGTTGAAGAAGTTTTAGGAGCAGGGGGCATGTCTTTAACACATGATGTGTCATAAAATGATACTATACTCTGATTTATTTGGATCACTGTTTTCTCCAAGGAACTCTCTTGAACATCTACTTTTTCTTTTTTAGACTCTCTTTTTACATTGTTTCCTTTTAAAGCATCTTGCCTTAGAGACATGATCTTTTTAGAAGCATCTGTTAAAAAACTGTTTATTTCTGATATTTTATGTGGAATAGCAATTCCTATAGACATTAAACCTGCTAAGATTTTCTGTTTTCTGTCAAATGAGGTCCCTGAATTTACGTTTGACTGTGATAATGCTGTAGATGGTTCAGTTTGCTTTCTGTCTGCATCATCTGTATGAAATCTTTTTGTGATAGTAGTTTGGAATGTACTCTTTTTTTGACTACTGATACATTGTGTACAGTCTTTATCAATACAAATTGGAAATGGGACTCCAAAATATGAACATGGTATCTGTTGTTTAGCATACCGCAGACTAACTTGAAACTTTAAAACAGACATTATTTGCGTGTGAGAAAAATATTATAATTGTTCAATATTTTAATTTGAAAACATGATTTTACATCAGAAATAATTGTTAAAGTTTGATTCAGTATCTCTGAACTAGATCTCTGCAGTCATATTAATTGCATATTAAGTTATCAGAAAGTTTTGAGATACTTTGCATAACATTTGCTGAGAGAAGATCTCAGTAGACCTAGGTTGCTGTTCCTGAAAAGAAAAAAATATAGGCTCATTAATTTATTCTATCTAGTACGGAAACTATATTTGGACACATATTATATACAGTAGAATAATTACATAACACAGATGTCAATACTATCACTTATAACACTTTGAGATTCATATTTCGTGTAAATTCACATTTATGTAAAAAAAAAAAATGTTTATCTCTCCAGAAAGAACTCAAAAGTTTCAATTCCTTGTGCTATTTTTAAGGCCGAGGACAAATCTGCTAAAGGAGATTCATATATCGAGCTTCTAAAAAATTAGAAAACAAGTGTGTTTCATAGTCTGTAGATATAAAATAAAATACTCTCATTTTCATCCAAAAAACAAGAAAATGTGCAAGTTAAACATTCCATTTAGTCCAAATTCGAAGCAATAATGAGAATAGCATAGACTCACAGAGGAAGAATAGGATGAACCTACCAAATATTGATTGACTTGGTAAAACTAATGTCCTTGGTGATACAGAACAAGGTCTAAGTGACAACAAATCAATGACTTGAGAGTCAAGCTGGTTTTTATAGAAAATCACATTAAGAAATTTGAGGATTACATTATTTTAAAATATTTTTTTCTGTTAAAAAATATGTGCAAATTTTTAGCAATACTGACACTGTGGAATAATGTGATGCATTACAACCAATCAATTATTATTGTTAATGATGGATACATTCCTAGATATTTTCATTTTAATCCACAAGCATGATAAAAAAGGTATTTGTATTTTCAAACAAACTTGTAGATGGCTTAAGTGGATCTGTTGACGTATAAGCAATACAGGTCCAAGAACAAGTTTTTGAACATGGACAAACAAAAGTACAAAATTATATTTCAATTACGTTTTTCATTTTGGTGACAGATGACTGTCAATATCTTATGAAATACAGACGTTACTTTAAAAAAGATGATTATGTTCTAGGTGTGTTCCTAGGTCAATCTAATGACCTATAGAGATTATAGTAGAAACTGTTAATATATAGAATAATGCAAAATCAAAACATCAAAGGAAACCTTTGTGTGTGGATATGAAGACAAACTACCGGTAGCAATAACAACAACCCTATTTTCCTTCAAACTAATATAATATGTATCAAACAAGACTGCCCACAATCCGACACATCCAAAGTTCCTCTGTCTAAAATAAAGCCAGCATAAATATTGCAGGATTTTTATACATAGACTAAAAAATGATGGAAGCAGAAGTAAAAAATGATCACTAACTATGATTACATAACACCTATAAAGGGGTATATATGGTTTTTTAAAGCAAAAGTATTTCTGTAAACTGTATGTAGCTAATACATCCAGGAATACTTAAATAAGATTCATATTTTCAATAACATTATTTTAACAAATAACAAGCAACTATAAAAAAAATATTTAAAAAAAACTAAGTTTATCTAAGGGGAATAACAAAAAATCACTCCCATATATATCTATCTATCTATATTTATCTATAAATTTGCCCTATATAAAGCAAAATTAATTTATTAACACTAATTGATTGACTAATTTATTTTTTAAAATTGTTTTATGTATATGTATGTATTGTTTTAAACCTGGTGGTGACTCAGAAGGGAATAGCTCTGTGTGCAAATCAATCCATGCCAGCACATGACTAGCGGTCAACTGTGATTGAGTTGTGACAGCAAGTCGCAACAAGCAATAGGACACGAAAATTTGAGAATGATCTGTGTCGTGAATAGTACTCAGGCAAGTCACGTTGAATGTAGTCATGTGATAAACCAGAATGGTGGAGCAGCGTTCCACCGGATTCTAAAAGTCTTATAGGGACCGTTACAGCGTTACAGAGTCAAGAGAATTTAAATAGAGAATTTACACAATTTAAGTACAATACTATTTACTTATCAATTATATATGCATATTACTTTTTATAACCAATTTTTATATTGTCACCCACCCTTTTTTCTGGTATGTTGTGGGATGGGAGGGGAAAATTTTTATAGAGAAATCATGCAATTTGTGTATAAAACTTTTTATTTATCTTAATAATATATACTAACTCCCCCCCCCTCCACCAGTTACATCTCCAGCATATTATCTAGATTTAAAATCTAGAGGTTATCATCTAGAAAATCTAGATTCTAGATCTTGATTGATCATCATCAGGAAAAAAAAAGTAAAGTTCCCCTTTCAGATCTAGCAATCTAAAAACAAATGATGTTAAGGTCATCTATTCTTTGGGCAATGGTTAACGAGGGTGTCATGTGGCCAGCACAACAACCAACCGCCTTATTGTTCCTCAACTAATGTCAGATACCCATCAGAGTTGGGTGAACTCAGGGGCACCCTTAAAATCTTGATATTCAAAATCGCAGTCTTCAATTAGATTCGAACCCAGGACCCTAGGCCCTTATACGGTATCAATTAATTCATGTACTACCGTGCAGTGATTAGGACCAGCTTTTAAGCACACATTCAGGAGCACAAAAATGGCGGTGTTGAAGTATCTCTATTGACTCTATTATAAGATAGATATAACTATTCTAGAATCTAGATCTTATGGTAATAGTTTAGATACCCAGATACCTTTACTGACCACCATGTTGTTTTTAAGCATATTTATCTCCCTTATCAATATTAAACTTTTTTTAAAGAGATTTGTGTTCTTATGCTGTCAACTTATGAATTTTTAAGTGTATTTACTGAAATGAAGGTCTAAAAAAAATGTTAATAATAAATTGATGAAGTTGTTTCTTCTTTTTTTCAATAACTTTTTTTAAAGAGAGTTTTTTGTTCTTATGCTATCATTTTAAATGAATTTTAATATTAGATCTAATAACTAATAGCTGCTAAAAAGAAAGACAAAACAGCAACAGAAAAAAGTTAGCAAGTAATACAAGGGAGATAGTCTAGTATTAAGCCTTAAAACCAAAATGGTGTATTTGTCACATTACTATTTCAATGTCAATATATGGTAATAATAAATAAAACTTAAAAATATATATTTTAAAAAATATTTATCTCAGAGGAAATCAAATTACATAATTGTAATTTGCATTTTTTTTTGTTGCATATTCTTAAAATATAAGAGAAGCCTGATTTAGTGTTTCTAGTCACCTAAACTAATACCCTGATAATAGTAGATTAGTAATAGTATCACCACTATAGTTATTATACTATAGTTATAGTATACTGTTATCTGTAGTGACTAGTATATAGACATAGTAAATAATTAAAATAATTATAATAGACAATCACAATCGTGACAATGGTTATAGATCTGGTAGTAGTAGATTAGTAATAGTATCATGACTCTAGTTATTATACTATAGTTATAGTATACTGTATAGTATAGAGTATAGAAAATAATTATATTTATAATAGACAATTACAATAGTCTAAGACAATAAGTAATAAGTTATATTTATAATATAACTATAAATAAATGACGTCATATGATTATTGATTTTGAGTGTCTTGAGTAACTCAACAGTAACAGTTACAGTAACAATATAGACAATATTATTATAATTATAGTGATAATAGTCATAGATCTACAATGTCTACATCTATAGGCTATATGATATATCTAGTAAATTCTAGTAACAGCTAATACGTACCAAGTGTAGTAGATCTAGATAAAGACTTTATTCTAGAATAGATTAAATCTAGTCTAGAGTCTAGACTTTTAGAATACTTTAGATTACTCTGGATCTAGATCTATCCTGAATAGAAACCGGTGACAAATTTATCATAATATGGCGTGATACTTTTTAACAAACTAATGTATTCCTTCACCTTTGACCTAGATATCTATATAATTTACTTGAAACATTTGCTTGAAAAATACGTTATAGACTACCTGATATAGATCTACGACTTTTAGATCAAGGTCTTTATGATACTATTCAGGGTAATAAATATTATAGATTACAGTACAATTTATTGAGTAGTCTGTAATATAGAATCTAAATCTATATTTGTGTGTCGCACTTAAAAATACTATTTTTAAAAATCTATTTATAGGAATCATGACCATGATGGCATACCTTACTTTCCCACCAATAAACGATCGGTCGAACCACACGCCCCCATTTTGAACCAATCACACAGAGTCTAGTAAAAGATAGTTCATTGTTTGTAAATAAGACTCCAATTCCTGTATTGTAGGCCTACTCGTAGTTATGTAGGACTAAGCATAAATTAAAATATCAGCAGACCATGATAGACTCCTGTCTATTTTTAGCGGATTTTTTTTATTAATCCCGGAAGAAGACTGGCTCCTGCCGTTCCTCCAGCACCCTGTCACGGTACGCTATACTGCGGCTATACTCTCATAAGTAAAGGATGTAACATATGCTGACCAAATGCTTCAAAATAATGTAGACTCTACGTGGAAATGAACAAATGCTTAGGAGATGAACCACGGTTGTTTTACGACTGAAGATGTCCAACCATGGAAATTACCCCCCCCCCTTGGGGAGGGAATTTAGTGATTAATTTGTTGCTTTTATTTTGTTTATTTTATATGAGATTCTAATACTAAACCATCACTTGCCACAGCACAGTCAATGGGGGTATTGAGTTTAAAACCCCCTAACACGGGGTTTTACAGTTAAATCCCCCTCTTCTATAAAACAAAATATTTAAAAAATGCAAACGACAATCCCCCAACTCCAAGAGTACAGCTAAGTAAGATTTTGATTTTAAAACCCTCTCCAAAATTTACGATAAAACCCCTCTTCAATATAAATTACACACTTATAGAGATCGGGTCTCAATCTAAGAAATCCTATGCCGAACTGGGAGTCGACCCCTTAATAAAGGTTGTGACAGAGCGCCGCATGAGGATTGCAGACATGTTCTCTGACAAAATGAATTACGCATAATAAGAGTAGCAATAACATCCTAATACAACATTACGCAACACTTTCACGGAGGTCCTCAGAGCAGGTGGGAAGAGGCTTCAGACATTGCCAGTGACAGATTTTTGTGGAAACAGCTTATCGCCCAATACGCCGAACGGCGCAGGAGGGTCTAAGTCAGTAAGAATAGCACACTAGGTTTTTAAAAGAAGACTTTTTAATAGCAGGAAAATGCACTATAGATACCTCAGAATATACATTTTGTTGGCTTTCAATACCAGAAATAGTGCTCTTGGCGGGGAGGGAGGAGAAAAAATTCTCCCCAACAATAAAAAAAATTCTGGCTACGCCCATATTATGTGTCCAACAATGTCATATGTGTAAATAAATAGAATTAATTTTTATTTATCTTTATAAGAAATGGGTCATAATGACATCACATGACACACAAAGAGTTTCGATCATTGACTGACCATTACACACATACATCGTATCTTAATCTTTTTCACGTCCCCCCTTTTTTCACACAGTCAACGAGCAGCTATGATACGGTCTGACGAAGTAACTGTAAGTACTTAGATCTAATAGCATTCAGTTATTGCCTTACTGAGACTATTTGACATGGCGACATGTGGTTGGGCGGGTTACGGTTGTCTTAAAAACATTTTGACACGATTTTAAAAAGGTGTCTATCACGATTAAAGATATCGCAGTTATAGAGCTTGACTGTCACTGTTTGTAAGTTTCTTTCTTGTCAGTTGAGTTCATTGATGATCTTTGCCGAATCGTCTGGGAGGTTGATATCTTGTAACCGTGATGCCGAGGATTCTATTGTATATCTCTAGATCAGGGGTCTCAAACTCATTTCAGCATGTGGCCACAGTGGAAAGTAATAACCATTCAGCGGGCCGCACCACAAAAAGAGAATGTTTTTTCATTAACTTCTACGAACACTACTGTCAGTGCAGTTAAATGCTAAAATAAAGTTTTTATAATTATTAATTATATTTAGTGTAGTTTATTACATGCACAGGCAGTTTAGTTCACTAAAATAAGTTGACGCTGTCTCTGTTACTTATTAAAAAGCAGAAACTGTAGTTCCCCAAAAAACAACAACTATAATTTCTAGGCCTATTGCAGATGGCTCGTCACTCATGTTTCTGTTCACTCAGCTGAGAGCGTTTGGCAGTGACCAGACCATCAACGTTAGGCCTGAAGTCGCGTGTAGTGGCAAGCCGCAAGGTTGCTCTCAGATGCTTATCAGTCAGTCTTGATCGTAATGCTGTTTTGTTGATCTTCAGTCTGGAGAAAAACTGTTTGCAAACGTACGTACTCCCAAACATCGCTAGAATTCTAGCAGCTGCGCAGAATAAGTTTGGAAACTTCTCTCTGGGAAGAAACTGGTAGAAATCTCGAACACCAATATCAGCGTATTTTTGCTTCTGAACAGTGTCACACTGCAGGTCCAGGAGTTCCATCTGAAACGTTTTTCACAGCTGCGAACGGAGTGGCAACAAGGGAAAACTGTGGTTCGAGAGCAGTGAATTGCTGAATGCGGTGTTCAAACTCTTCCATTAGTCTGGTGAGGATGTCTACGTAGTCTTTTAGGCGCTGTGGTTCAACCGTAATGCTCTGTAGAAAAGACAAATTTGCCAGGTTTCCATCTGCCAGTTGAGTGGCCCACACAGTCAGCTTGCATCTGAATGATTTGATGCGGTCAAACATCACGGTAATCAGCTGCTTTGTGCCCTGTAGTTGTGAATTGAGTGCATTGAGATGTTGCGTGATGCCAGTAAGAAAAGCAGGATCCGACAAAACATTGGGTCAATGAGCTGAGGTATGTCTCCGTCTTTCATTGCCATGAACAATGCTAGTTCCCGTCTCAGTTCAAAAAATCTCTGCAGCACTTTTCCACGACTCAACCATCTGACTTCCGTATGATAAAGCAACTCTCCGTATTCCGTATCTAAATCAGTTAGAAAGACACAAACTGTCAGTGGTTGAGACCCCGTGCACGTATGAAGTTCACCGTCTTCACGACAACATCCATCACGTTCTTCATTTGTAGATTTTTGCCACAGAGTGCTTCTTGGTGCAGAATGCAGTGTATGGCTGCAAAAGGTCCCGCAAAGCTGAGCTGATACCGTTTCTCTACCATTAATCCAACAACACCAACCTTCTCTGAACACATTGCTGGTGCACCGTCCGTAGCCACTGAAACAAGTTTTTTTCCCCGGTAGCCCATACACCTGTCAATACAAGCTTCCAGTTTTTGAAACACGTCGCGGCTAATTGTTCCTTTCATGGGTAGTAAGTCCAATAGCTCTTCAACAATGTTCTTCGTCGACCCCACGAATGAATACGGCACAGTATGCGGGGTCTGTTACACCAGTAGACTCGTCCAGTGCAATGGAATATGCTACAAAGTTTTATGCAGCGGCAATCAGTTGCTGTTGAACATTTGTCGCTGACTCGGTGATCCTGCTTGCAACTGTGGTCGCAGACAAACTTATGCCTTCGAAGAGTTTCTTTTTCTTGGGGAAGATAATTTCACACGCCTGTAGCATACACTTTTTTACAAACTGGCCTTCAGTGAAAGGTCGAGATGCTTTTGCTATCATCTCGCTAACAACAAAGCTTGCCTTCACAGAATCTTCGCTTGCAGTGGGCGGACACCTCATTTACTGATTTGTGCAGTTGTAAATCATTTCACGGCTTATATGTGGTCATTGTACATTTTATCAAATTTTTTTGAATTCGCGGACGTGGCCGCGGGCCACACAAAAATATGGCCCGCGGGTCACGTGTTTGAGACCCCTGCCTCTAGATCTAAATACTATCTTAGAGATTGAATAAGTGAAGATCCTTATAAATCAAATACAGAACTTTAATTCAAAAACTAGGAATCACTGCAATGTACAGTATTTACACTAGTAAACTGTATCAAAATAGAATATTCAAATTTAATAGTCGATTGAATACAAATACAAATAGAAGTCTGATCTCTACAAAGTAGAACTCAAAACTAATATACGCTTTATCTCTTTGAGAATCTCGACACGACTGAAGTTTTTCTGTATTCGAGTTCTCGCGTCTCCTTTAACCTCTACCTAGACACTTGGCTTTAGCTACCAGATACCTAACATTTTCATTTTGTTTTAGTTTTCAATACCGGAAATAATGCTTGGCTGCAGAGCTCCGCTGGACCCCCTGGCTGGCAAGGGGTGGGGTGTCTACTGTCTTTCCACTAACAAAAAACATACGAAAGAATGAAGGGTCAGAATGTAGTGACAAGTAATTACAAGCGACTATGGATCATTTCATGGAAATGAGATGAATGCCTAGGCATTAGCTGTTGTCGGTACGGGAAATTCCCTCAAACCCCTCCCCCGAAAAAAAAATCCTGGTTACGCCCAAGCCTTTATTTATGCGTGTATATAGGCTAACGAGACCTGCGTAGGCCTACATATAAATGATATAATTATAATCCCTGGATTTTAATGCACATATTCTAAGTTTATGTCTTGTTGTTTACTAAATGATTACAAAATGTAGCCTATGCAGTGCTACCAAATATTTTGATGTAGGAACAAGTACAAGAACTAGTCTTAAAATTAGGTAGATATGTGTGGCCTTGAGAATGTAGTTTAGTAGGTTAACCAAAGAATGCGATAACGAACGTTGACGTCATAAACGGAAGTGTAATCTAGTTGTAGCGGCGGGATAAATTGTGGTCAAATAAACGCGCCTGTTTCTAGGTCATATGGTCTGAAATCATTCATTAATCATTGACTAATTGTTTTTAAATTACATTGTTTCAACTTGATCTGAGACAGAATTATTGTAGGAGAAATAACGTGTACAATTATCTAAAGCAGAGGTTCTCAAGAATTTTGGACCCCTTTATATAATCAAAGACTCAAAACTTGCCTAAGATCCCTAAGTAAAAAAAAAATCAATTTGTTTGTTTGCGTGTTTGTTGAAATTATAACTTTGGTTTTTAAAAAAATAAATAAGACTTCGATAAATGTGATGAGATTTTATGATTGTATTTATGTCCGGCTCAATGTTTATAAACAGCAACCGCAAATCTCACCGAGCACAAGTTCCATGCTCTACCAAATAAGAAGAGACGGGAAAGCAGTCAACAACGTCTGTACAATGACCTATAATGCAAGATATAAAAGTTGAATCTGTTTTTGAAACCAGAGTTTGTGGGTATCCTTGTCCAAACATATTTTTAAAGTTCCTCGTATTTGGATATTCAATAAGCTGCTCCTGTATTAAAATGGATTCAGCCGGAAATGGCCAATTGAAGAATGTCTTCAAATCTTTGGTTTAGGTCGTCATAGCTCGTAAAAAAATAAAATGATCTTTAGTGTCCGTAAGGAAATTTGTTTTACAAATTGTGCATTACACCAAAAAAAAAAAAAAGCGACATTATAGACCTATTAAACAGTAGTGAGGGACCGGTGCTTTTTTTTTTTATTTACTCCGTGATGGATTGCCTAACTTTTAACTACTAATAAGCTAATAATAAACGTTAAAATGCAAGAAAAGTAGCCTACTGATTTTCCCCCACATTGAAAAAGGTGCCGGTACGCCGTACCCGTGCTTACCGTCACAAAAAAAGCAATGTGAGGGACGAGTAAATCATTTGATCAGATAAACTGCTTTTTAGCGAAGAAATAATTTAATTAAATACAATTTTCCTCTGTTTTCGGATCCCCTACGGTCGTAAGGGGTCCGCGTACCACAGTTTGAGAACCACTGATCTAAGGAGACACATTCCTATCCATATATAGTCCCCACAAACAATTATATTTTTGAGTCAACACCTATTGCAGCCTGAGGCGGGCCGGCTCTTGGTGGGGTGTGCAATCACGTGGCCCTCGATGGTGGTGTTGGACCAAATATCTATACTATCTATACTCGTTTGAACGCTCCTTTTGGGGGGGGGGGGCGGGATGGCGAAACTGAATGTTAGTTTGGTACCTGGTTGCTGCTAGGCGATGGTGCCGAGTCAGAGTCAGTGGTTCGAATCCTCTTAATAACCTAGGTACCATAGTGCTGCTATTATTATATGTTACATCATAACTTACGGTTAATTACATGTAACAAAAGCTTCTGGACCCGATAAAACAAGCGGCAAGCTGATCAAGCTATGTGCGGAACAAATCTCTTCTCTCACATCTCACTACTCACTACATACGTGCCTATATAATCCACAAATCTGGAAAACTTTAGAAATCGTACCAGTATCAAAGAAACCAAAAATAGATCGTTTTTTTTTATTTCCGCTCAGTAGCACTAACACCAACAGATTTGAAACTTTTTACAAAATTTAATCGGCTATGTGCTCAAACAACTTGTAACAAAATTCAAAAACAGCTTAAAATTAGTCCTTCACCAATATGCGTATAAAGCAGCAAGGGGAACTGGAGACTGAGGATGTAATTCTATTGCTTTTGGAAAACTTTATGAGCATCAGATACACAGAATCGTATGCACGAGTGTTCTTTGTAGATTTCTCTTCGCCTTTCAACACCATTGGCCTACAGCCAAATCTAATGATCAACAAACTGAGTCTCAACCCAACGCCCCCATTTTGTTAAAGGCAACAAAACTAAATCGTCAACTCGATTTAAATTCATTAAATTCGATGATACTGCCATAGTCGGTCTTATTTCAGGAGACGAAACTCAATATCGAAGCTCGATAGAAGAGTTTACAAACTGGTGCACTGACAACTTTTTTAGAACTGAATGTCACAAAAACAAAAGAACTCAAAACAGATTTCAGAAGGAACAAACAACGGATCATGGGCGTAGCCAGGATTTTTTTTCGGGGGGGGGATTTTTTTTCTCCCCCCCCCCCCAGCGAAAAAAAATGTATATGTATTTATGTGTGTGTGTGTGTGTACATAATCTTTATTACATTCTGACCCTTCATTCTTTCGGAAGACGTTTATTGTGCCCTAGAATAGTTTCTTCCACGAGTTAGTGGAAAAATTGTAGATTCCCTCCCATTACTAGCAAGGGGATCTGGGGAAGCGCTAGGAGCTATCCCAGCGCGGGGCTAAGCCCCGCCGCCAAGCACTATTTCTGGAATTGAAAGCCAACAAAATGCATATTTTGAGGTATCTACACTGCATTTTCCTGCTATTAAAAAGTTTTATTTCAAAAAAAAATATGTGCTATTCTTACTGACTTAGACCCTCCCGCGCCGTTCGAAGCTTTTGACGTCAAGCTGTTTCCATAAAAATCTGTCACTGGTAATGTCTGAAGCCTCTTCCCATCTGCCATGAGGACCTCCATGAATGAGTGGCGTCAAGTTGTACTAGGATATCATTGCAACTCTTCTTATGCGTTATTCATTTTGTCGGAGAACATGTCCGCAAACCTCATGTGTCGCTCTCTCACAATCTTACTAAGGGGTCGACTCCCAGTTCGTCATAGGATTTCCTTGATTTAGACCCGATCTCTATCATCATCATCATCATCAAACTCCATTAGAGTGAGAGCTTGAGAGGCTCAAATCCTCTCTTGCAAAAGCCCTGGACAGAAACCCTGCTGTCTTGCGTAGTGCATAAATGTCGCCATACAGGTCGAGAATTTCGGGTTTCCCAGACCTGTCGAGACGGAGATCAACAAGTCTGGGGCAGTCAGACAGAATATGAGGCACGGTTTCCTCTCATTTCCCGCAGCGAGGAAGAAGAGGACGCACGCTCGTCTGGTGTAGGGATTTGTGTCTGTCGGGGCTTTAGCTAATGCTGAACTGATCAGCCGCCGCACTGGACTAGTGGAGGGTCAAGCCATCAAAATTTGCGGGCTCTAAACTGGTGGCTTTAAAAAAAAGGTCTCCTGCCTCACTCCACTTTCGTGGATTAAACCCGATCTCTATAACTGACTCCTAAAATCTGTCTTAGCCATCTTTGTTGAGCCACATTTAGTGTTTTTCAATTTCGGCAGATGACTATTCACTGCACTTTATTAATGGAGCCCTGCCACTGGTAGAAATGTGTAACCTCTCTTGAATACGCTCTTGGAATTAAGTGACTGTAGTTTGCTTTAGATTTTATATCGAAAAGAGAAGTTTTATCGTCAAAATCATCTGTTGGGGGTTTTCCACCTCAAAATGCTCTGTAGGGGGATCTAAACTCAAAACCATCTGGAGGGGTTTTAAACTTAAAAAAAAAAGCCATCTGTAGAAGAGGGGTTTAAACTCAAAACCCCCGATTGGATTGGCTACGCTCAAATAATTTTAGTGTGTAATTTGCTTTTTTTTTTTATATTGAAGATGTATTTTTTAGCATCAAACCCCTCTGAATGGGGGTTTAAACTCAAAACCCCTTTTGGCAACGCTCATAGCATTTTGAATGCGTAATTTGCTTTTTTTTTTACACTGAAGATGTATTTTTTAGCCTCAAACCCCCCTGGCGGGGGGTTTAAACTCAAAACTCCTTTGGCTACGCTCATAGATTTTATAGTGAGTAATTTGCTTTTATTTATATTGAAGAGGTACTTTTTAGCTTCAAACTCCACTGGAGGGGAGTTTAAACTCGAAACCCATTTGACTACACTCATAACATTTTGAGTGTATAATTTGCTTTGTTTTTATTATTAAAGAGGTATTTTGTACCTTCAAACCCCGCTGAAGTGGGGTTTAAACTCAAAACTGAGTCAAAACCCATTTAACTACGCTCATAACATTTTGAGTGCGTAATTAGCTTTTTTTTATATTGAAGAGTGGGTTTATCGTAAATTTTACAGGGGGTTTTAAAATCAAAATCTTTCTTAACTGTACTCTTGGAATTAGGGGATTTTCGTTTGCATTTTTTGTGTTTTGTTTTATAGAAGAGGGGGAGTTAACTGCAAAAACCCCAGGTTAGGGGTTTAAAACTCAAAACCCCTGGTAGGGAGTTTTAAACTCAAAACGGCTGGTAGGGATGCTTAAACTCGAACCCCTCTGGTAGGGGTTTTAAACTCGACCCCCCCTGGTAGGGGTTTTCAAGCTCGAACCCCCCTGGTAGGGATTTTTAAACTCAAAACCCCTTTGGTTATGCTGGGGCAAGTGATGGTTTAGTATTAAAATCTCACCTAAAATAAACAAAAGCAAAGCAAAAAATCAGTCACTAAATTCCGATCCCCCCCCCCCGCAGGGAGGGGGGATTTCATTTCGGGGGGGGGGGGGGGGTTAAACCCCAAGAACCCCCCCCCCTGGCTACGCCCATGCAATGGATACATAAACTCAGAGCCCCGCGAGGGTTGTGGCCGCCTGCGTGCGAAATTTAAAAATGCCGCCCCCCCCTTTTTTTTAGAAAAAAATATTCATTTAGACTGAGCTGGACACTGTACCTAAAGCGCTCTTAGATTTAAATCCATTTTGTACCATTCCTTTTTCCTTTCATATTCGCATGCCCTCTAATATGTTGTATTTTCAATTTTAACTTTGCATTTTTTTAAAGAATGTAATGAAAAAGAAAAGAAACTTTGTCTTAATTATAACACAATTTTTTCCAGGTTTTATTTTTCATTTATATTTTTTATATTTACGTATGGAATCCATATTTTGGGAATGAAATATCCCTAAAATGAGTCCGCTTCGCAGACCCATATATAGGTCTATGATCAGTTGTTGTTTTTTTCCGAAATATTGTTGCCTACATAAATTTTAAGCGTTGTAAAAGTTTCATCATGGAGATGGAATTGAAGACGCAGCAAGAGGTTTGATTCCGGGCGGGACTCTGCGCTAAGCGTATTCTGGGCTTTTTCTCTTAGTAAGAAGAGAGAATTTAAGAATTTAATATTGATTTGTTTTCTTTCAGAACGCACTATTCATCCTAATAAAAAAAAGTCGATGGCCATATTAAATCTAAAGGCAGCCCTGGCTAATAGTATTATGCGAGGGACATTCTAGGTAGGCCTACATATTGCACACGGATGTTTGTAATGGGCGTGATCTTTCGCGGACGTTTTTTTTTTCATACAAAAGTCGTCACTATAATAAAGTGCAATAGACGGAAGAAATTCAACCATTCTGAACCAATGTAGGCGTTTTATATTTTTAATAAATACACTTTAAATAACTTGAACAAACTTCTTATGTGAACATAAACTCAATATAACTGTTATAACAATATTGACATATTTAACTTCAGATAGAGATCTAATAGTAATGAAATGATCTGATGTTGAAACGAAATCTTGAATCTTGTTACTCTTTAACGTCACAAGATCGTCGCCATTTCACATTGGCATTACGCTCACTTCATCCTCCTAAACTGTCTATCAATCACTTAACCTTTTCTTTCGCCTCTAAGGAAACACTCGCATTCTATAACAACCCTTTTTGTCAGGAAGTTGCTCCCCCCGCCCTCATTTAAAGTTTGAGAAGCGCTGCATTAAAAATACAGATTATTAATAATGCAAAACAGAATAATAGTAATAATAATCCAATACAGAATACTTTTGAAAAATAAAACACTAAAAAGAAATTTAAATATCGTTATATAGACCTATAATTAAATATTAAGTAGTTCTTATATTAAATATTTATAAAACAGATTCCGTTTTTAACTGATTTTACTAAATAAAGAAGAGAATTAAAAATGTATTTTAAACTAGAACACAAATGAACTTAATGTAGATCTACATCTACACTCTATAATCGGCGAAAAATATTGTACTCTCAACTAACAGCTGTAGATTAACATTATACCAATACAAGTGGGTGTCATTGTTAAAAACAAGCTTTCGTGGGAAGACCATCTAATTGAAACTCTGATAAAAGAAAATAGCACAGCGGCTTTTTTTCCCCCTATACAAACTTAAGAACGTTTATATATATATAAATATCTTAGATATTTTTACTGTGCAACAATCCAAAATTTGCTAACATATGGAACAGCGGCGTCACTCTTGTCGGTGTCTCCTGGTGAGGTTAGCTCAGGGTGTCACCCCTCCCCATCAACTTTCTTCAAATATGTTCCAATAAACACTATTGTTAGTTAGTTCTTTTTGTTGAACCAATGCAGTGAGCTGATTACCCACTTTTATTGTAAAATGAATGTCGATTTTATTATCCCACTGTTTATGACATTTATTCAGTTGTTATTGCAAATTTACAATGAAATTTAATTAAAATTAAAAACAGACTTAACATCACCTGAAATGGTTTCCTTTGATATACTTTGACACAGAAATGGTATAACGTTGTGCTGTGTTATTTAAACTTACACTACCATCTAGATTTGTCTAGGCATAATAATAATAATAATAAGGCTAGTCCGAAGATTAGTGAGGAATGCTGTATTTCTCGTGGCTGCGCAGCCCCAGCTGAGACTTACATATTTTGCCACATCCAGAACAAACATAACGGTATCGTACCATTGTCCGCAGGTGGTCGATGTAGATTTTCTTTTCGCCGTCTGCATTTGTGCTGAGCAGCAGATTTTCTTTTGTTCTCAAATGTGTATCCCGCGGCCTTCGTTTGTGACCTCCAGCTGTCTCGTTCTGAGGCTGCATGCAACCAGGTGTCTAGGCATATTTGGGCATATATCTAGGGATTTTATTATTGTTATCTTTTCCGATGTGTCTGCATTTGCCAAGATAAAATATTGCCAACTTGGTTGTCACCCCCAAAAGGGTGTAACCCAGTGCGGACCGCACCCCTCGAATCCCCCCCTTATATGGAATAACTTGGCGAGGCAACGTTTCGTCGAGACTTATAATAAAGCATCAAAAAAACACACTCAACATTTCGAAAGCTGCCAACTACAAATAAACATTACTTTTACAAATCTAACTACTATTTTTTGTATAAGAAAACGATTTTATTTTATGCAGATCTAAAAAAAAACAACAAAAAAAAACAATTTGATAAATTATTGTAAATATATATTTTTGTTTTTGTATTTTTATTTCAAGTGCACATTGTTTGTTTAGAGTTTTGATCTATATCTATGTCAAAAATACATATATTTATAGGCCAATATATATATCTATATATATATATATATATAAATCTTACTCTGGAATAAATGTAACCTAACACAACTACACCAAGCTGCATTAAACTTTCAACAAACATTCTTATTAGAAAAAGACATTAACCAACCAGTCGATGACCTCTGGAATTTCATTAAAAACCATCTTAAAAGCATTATAGAAAATCGTATACCAACTAAATACACATCAAACAAAATAAATAAATGCTGGTTTAATAATAGACTAAAGAAGCTTTGTAAACAGAAGGAAAACCTATATAGAAAATTTAAAGAAACCAAGGCAGAAAGAGTTTACAAAAAGTATATAAAAATTAAACACCTAACCCAAAAAGTAAGCAGACAGCTGCAGAGTGAATACATAAGCAATGTAATATCTAAAGATAACAACAAAAACCTATGGTCATACATTAAGTCTAAGAAAATGGAAACAACAGGCATAGCGCCATTAAAAGATGAACATAACATAATATATAATGATAATGAAACTAAAGCAAACATCCTAAACAAATACTTTGCATCAGCATTCTCAGCCCCAGGAGACAAAGACATATTTCTTAATTTGAACCAAGTAGACAACATAGAAGATTTAGTAGTACAAGAAAATGGAATTAAAAAACTATTAGCCAACACCAAACCAAATAAAGCGTCTGGACCTGATGGTATTCCAGCTAGATTACTCAAAGAACTAAGCAATGAGCTAGCCCCAGTGTTCAAAATACTCTTTCAGGCATCGCTTAACCAGGGCAGAGTACCAAAGGACTGGAAAGAAGCTAATGTCACCCCCCTATTTAAAAAAGGAGAAAAATCTGATCCAGGAAACTACAGACCAGTATCACTTACCAGCATCACATGTAAAATCCTAGAACACATAATATGTAGCAACATCATAAACCACTTAGACAAACAAAATGTCCTCACGCCATACCAACATGGCTTTAGGAAATATAGATCATGTGAAACACAACTAATAGGACTAATTGATGATTTTTTTCTAAAGGTTTAGATAATAGTGAACAAATAGATGCTATCTTACTAGATTTTTCTAATGCTTTTGACAAAGTTCACCTCCATAGTTTGCTTAAAAAATTTAAATATTTTGGCATTAATGGTCCACTGCATCAGTGGATTAAAGATTTTCTGATAGGGAGAGAACAAACTGTAATAATAAATGGCTCTAAATCAACACCGATAACAGTAAACTCAGGTGTACCTCAAGGAACAGTCTTGGGTCCACTACTATTTTTAATTTACATAAATGATTTACCAAATTGCATTACTTCAGGAACAAAAGTCAGATTATTTGCAGACGATTGCATAATATATAGAACAATAAAAACAACACAAGACACAGATATTTTACAAAGAGAATTAGATGAATTACAGAAATGGGAATCAAATTGGAGCATGTCTTTCCACCCAGAAAAATGTCAGTTGCTAAGAGTAACAAAAAAAACTAAAACAAATTAATTCCACTTATCTTATTCATGGCAAACCAGTAACACAGACTAAAAACTCAAAATACCTAGGTGTTATAATAAATGAAAAACTGTCATGGAATCCACATATTGATGAAACTATAAAAAAATCCAACAAAGCATTAGGGTTTATTAAAAGAAATTTCTATAAATCAAATAAGAACATAAAACTAAAATGTTATTTAACCTTGGTTAGGCCAATAATAGAATATGCATCCACCGTGTGGGACCCCTCAACTCAAGAAAACATTAAGAAACTGGAACAAACACAAAATAGAGCAGTGAGATTCATAACAAACGAATATTCACATTTGACTAGGGTAACACCATTAGTAAAATCACTAAATCTAGAAAGCCTTCAGGACAGAAGACTCAAAAGTAAAATAGCAATTATACATAAAACACTGAACCATAATCTTCAAATACAAAAACAAAATTTAATAAAATACTCTGAAAGACACAAAAATAAAGGCACATTCCTCGTCCCATATGCTAGGACAAATTTGTACAAATACTCCTTCTTCCCTAGTGCTATTAGAGCATGGAATGGGTTGCCTGAGCTAGCCAGAAAAACCAGTGACTTGGCAGAATTTAAGTCATTGGTTAATATGCATGACTAAATGCATGACGCGTAGGACGTAATCATCTTCTTTTTTGAAGTAACGTCTGTATTATATAAGATAAGAAGATAAGATATATATATAATATGCTCTTATGCTGTGATTGTTTTAGATCTATGTCCAGATTTATTAGATACCTCACCAGTATAAATAATTATTATGTCTTATGTTTTTCTTTAGGCTCTGTTACTCATTTTTTCCAGAATTTTTTTTTCAGAAATTAAAAAACTTAAAATAGTAAAATACTGTGATCAAATTACAGCCATTGACAAATATAAGAAATAGAGATGTCAATGTTAGTAGAACTTTACCATGACAAGATTTTAGGAGACTTTAAGGATGGAATGTATGATCTATATGTAGGCCTATGTGTGATATATGTGTGATATATATATACATATATATTAACAATATATTCATATACACATTTATATATTCAGTTTGTCCTGCCCTGTTTGATGCATTGTAAAACATACACAAAATTATGCATTATTAAAATAAATTATTGGTACTTGATTGTGGAAATAATAAATATCTTGCCAACATCCCAGCCAGAGCAGAGGACAATGTTATCTTTTTTTCCAAAGATTTATTTTAAACATCTCAAATACGTCGCTATTCCATATTTTTTAAAATAAGAAACATTCTTTTAGAGATGCCTTCATAATATTCTCTGTGGTGAAAATGTATATTTTTAGTACCTATATGTATCTTATAAATGGTCATGGTGTGCATTTGTGCGAATTATATTCACTAGATTCTAGTGATTTAGCGTATATATCGAGAACATTAAATTGACTAAATTTCAAATAGTTTTCAGGTAAGATGCGAATTATCTTCACTACATCTTAGATCTAAAGGTAGACACTGTCACTAGGTAGATCTACGGACTGTCCACTGCTACAAGTAGGCTTAGATTTTAGGTGAGGGCAATTTTTAGGAGGATTTTATGAGACTTTTCATTTTTTAGGAGCACTATGAACCTTGGTGCTGTAAATGCAGGGGTGCATTGGCTATATTGGCGTTCGGGCAAATGCCCGGTGGGCCGGCACCAAAATGGACCGGTGGGGCCACAGGAAGGAGCAAATGGATGCCACTTATGTATCAAATTGTTAAAATGTTTTATGATATATATGCTCTTATAAAAGGAACGCCCCTAATTCTACAGTGTAATACTAATTTAATGTAGGCTCTAACACATTTTTCAAAATAATGTAATAGCCTACATGCGTTTACGTGCTACTAGTAAAGGCTTAATCCTTTTAGGACCTACACACTGAGAGATTAAGATAAGGCCTATATTTATTGTGAGGAGTCCAATATTTGCACGCGTACAGTTACCGATTGTGACGAGATGTTTAATTAGTCAATAGTTGGCTAGTTTATTTAAGTCTAGGGGAGATTTATTAATTTTATCCCGCTCACATATAAGATTTTGTACAGGCACACCGCAACTAACAGTAAGAACAGACCAATATTATAAGTTTATAAATAAAAATAATTTAATAAATGAAAGTTTACAAAAGATAAATGATCAAATAAATTTATAATTAAGAAATGAAATGAAGGTGCTAATATTTAATATGACTGCTCATCATGGATTGCTAATTGGTGAGTGATTGGAAGAGAAGAAGAGTGTTCCTATGCCTTGGGTACTTATACTCTTTGCTGCTAGCCCGTGGGTTGTGGGTCGTCTTCTGGCGGTCGAAGGACTAGCACTCAGAAGGATGATTCATCCGGCTCTGTCTTAGGACGTCGGCTCGGGATAGTCTCTATGCTGTAGGAAAGCTGGCTCTATGGTGAGGCCGCTGCCTGTTTAGCAGTAGAGAGGGTTGGTGCTACAGACTAAGTTGTAGTGGGGTGATCTCTCAGCTGTGATCTCTAGCTCGTAGAGAGCCGTGCTAACTCAACACCAGTTTGTCTTCTGCAACGAAGGTTGCTCTAATCTGTCGGCATTAGGCAGTAGCTATAGGGCAGTGGACAGTTTGGGCCGGGTACTGGGCAGATAATACTGGGCAGTATAAGGCACTGTGGACACTGGTCAATATGTTAAGGTCAAGGACAGTAGGCAATGCCTTCTTGCTAACAGGTATATAATTGGGGGGGGGGTGTATCTGGTGTGGTCTGCCCCGGTTACAGCTTTGGGTGGAGATCTGGTAGTTGTAGCAATCGGGTGTAGCAATCGTGCGTAGCAATCAGGGGTAGCAACCAGGGGTAGCAACCAGGCTGGGGATAAGACAGACAATTAGGAACCTCCTAAAGGCATTGAGCAGGGATTCCCATATGCCTTGCAATCAATCAGATGTAGGCATTGGTATCAATCCCAATAAGGCATTTAAGACAATTAAGTATAAAATCTTAAAGCATGCGTATAACTCAATAACAAAAGATACAAGTAAGATAACCACAATAAATGTGTCATCATACAATGTAGGATGATACTAGTCAAGATTCATCCATTAAATTTGATTACGACGATAAGCAATCAGTTATAGTACAATGGGGAATGAGCATATTATATACTAAAGGATAAGATGAAAATAAAATACTAGGGATCGAGATACAATGATAAGGGTTTGATATAATTAATCAAAATTAAACTCATCTAAGGAATTATAAGTTCACAAGTGTGTGAGACATAATAATATGTATGAGGGATATAATAGAAAAGTGAAATAATTAATTTCACATGGGCTCTGTAAGTTTAGAGCACTGTGATCTAAGTTCATAGACAGTACTAAGATTCACGAAAGGTTATTGTTTACATCAATCACTAAGATACAGGAATGGATGAAACATAACACATCAAATATAATAACTATGGCTTCAAACTTGGACAATCACAGCGGCATTAATAATACTATATGAAGATATAGCATTGACATAGAATAGCACAATGTACATACACAATAATGTCATAATGTAATGACGGGGAACGTGGTTGTGTACTAATGTGTACTCACACATTCCTATAAGATAAAATAAGTATAGTAAAATGTTTACACTTACCCGTTTGTCCCTAATGAAACCTCACAACTAAACTTCCTAATAGAGGAGACTATATGAATCCTAGCGGGCCTAACTTAGAATGCTTGGGTCTCTCTCTATATATAGTTAGGGCATTTCGTTTAACGGGTGGGGAAGAAAGCTATGTGATTTTCTCACAGGTATCGATGTACCGGAGATGTCAGGCGTCATGTCCGATTTATGGCCTGTACCGTGAGAGTAGGGACTAAGACGAATATGCATTTGTCCAGTCCGGGTGCAACGCTATTCTTAGAGCGGTGCGTATCCTGCGGGGGGGGGGGGGCGAAGAAGGGGGAATGGGTGTGAAAAGTTATTAAGCCGCTGCGTGTAGCGCTGGTGCCGCGACCATTGTGTGCTGGTCAGCTGTCCAGCGGTCAAAAATTAAAAGTTAGCCCTAGAGAAGCTAGATAATGTTTTACGTCGAGATTTGTCCCGTGAGAAACAGTACGAGGGGAGATAAATCCTACAAGAATTCAGTTATGGGTGGACAGGAAAATAATCGTTTTAAGTTAAAATTTAAAGTTTCTCACGGTTTGCTGGGAACACCTCAAATGAACTTTTGCATGCAAGTTTCGTATCGTCACACCGATACATTATCAAACTTGACCTAATGATTTTGAAGACAGGTAGACCTAGAATAGGAATGTCGTTCTATTATTAGATTAAATTAAATCAAGAAAAATTCAACAAAAACAAAATCGAACACTTAAAACACAATGTAAACCATATGCAATGTTAATATTTATTTTACCATAACATGAAAAATCTTGGAGCTAGGCAATGGCCAAATTTTTTAAAAGTGTCACGTACTATATTAGATCTAGAAATTTTAAATTGGCACATAACATATGCATAGTTCATACACATGCATGTTAACAAACACGCACACACACAAATATTCCATATATATATCGTTATGGTAGAAACGACAACCAACCTACCAACACCATCAAACCATCCAACCAACCACAACCAACTATCCACATCAAATCAACAACATCCAAACATCAAACAACCAACCATCAAACACCCTAACATAACCATCAAACCAACCAGCCACTGACAACCAACCATCCACAGTAAACCAACAATATCCAACCATCAAACACCCTAACACAACCATAACCAACCACTGTCAACCAACCATCCACAGCAAACAAACAATATCCAACCATCAAATACTGTAACAGAACCATCCAGCCAACCACAACCAACCAAACACTTCTAACCAACCAAAACAACAAACCACAACCAAACATCAATCAAATCAACCAACAAACCATCCATACGACCAACAAACCTACCAAAACCAACCAACCACAACCAACCAACATACCTAACAACACCATCAAACCATCCAAACAACCATAACCAACCAACCATTATCAACCAAGTATACACAGCAAAACAACAATATCCAACCTACAAACCTAACAACATCATCAAACCAACCAACCAACCATAAACAACCAACCATTGTCAACCAGCCATCCACAGCAAATCAACAATATCATACCAACCAACCTACCAACACCATTCACTGCCAACCAAACAACCAACACCATCAAACCATCCAACCAACCCACCATCCACGGCAAACCTACAATATCCAACCAACCAACAAATGTAACAACACCACCAAACCAACCACAACCAACCAACCAACATGCCAACCAACCCCATCAAACCAACAATATCCAACCAACCAACAAACCTACCAATACCATCAAACCAACCACAACCAACCAACCAACACCATCAAACCATCCAATCAACCACAACCAACCAACCACTGCCAACCAACCCCATCAAACCATCCAACCAACATTAACCAACCAACCATCCTCAGCAAACCAACAATATCCAACCAACCTACCAACCCCATCAAACCACCCAACCAACCATCCACAGCAAACCAATAATATCCAACTAACCTACCAATACCATCAAACCAACCACAACCAACCTAGCAACACCATCAAACCATCCAACCAACCAACCACTGCCAATCAACCAAAAAAACAACAAACCACTAACAACCATTAAACCATCCATCCAACCAACCAAAACCACATAAAATCAACATCCAACCATCAGACACCTTAACACAACCTTCCAGCCAACCATCTATCCATTCAACCACAACCAAAAAACCACTGCCAACCAACAAAAAAATCACAACCAACCATCAATCAAATCAACCAACAAACTATCCATCCAATCAACCACAATCAACCTACCAACACCATCCAACCACTGCCAACCGAAAAATCACAGCAAAATAACAACATCCAACCATCAAACATCCTAACACAACAATCCATCCAACCAACCACAGCAAACCAACAACATCCAACCATCAAACACCCTAACACAACCATGCAACCAACCATCAATCCAAGCAAATAACCAACCATAAACATCCATCCACCCATCTATCCATCGTCAAAATTTACCTTAGTTTCTATAATTAATTACTTAATTTATCTTTAGTACACTTGCAACAGCCTTTAGTAAACAAAATGTGAAAAAAAAAAAGATCCTTAAAATACTACCAGTTGGCAACACCACTGTACATTACCAACAAACAAAATGGCGGCGTGCAGATCATATTAAAAGTCGCTAACGTACTTTATTCATGTCATTCATAATGTAAAGGTTCTTTTTTTTAAATACAAATTTATTTAAAACACTAATTATAATTACATGTATTAAATGAATTAAATTTTATCCTGGCTAATTATCGGCATTTTATGAACGCGGGACGCTGATATACAGGATTACCCTGACCCTGCTGCCCTATCATTAGTTTAGTATCATCTATGATCTAGACAATCTAGTGACTAGTCTAGTACTTACTTAGTATTACTAGTATTAGTACTATCTAGAATCAAAGAATCTAGACTCAGTTAGACTGTAATTGTACTACTAGTTGTACTAGTATTGTATGTAGTGTAGTAGTCTTAGTCTAGACTCTCACTCCTCTGACTCTAGCTAGTACTCTAGTCACCTAGGCTAGTGACTCTAGACTAGTTACTAGTCTAGTAATCTAGATTCTAGATAATTAATAATTATTCTAGATTTAGATTTTAGATTAGGTACTTCGATAAACTGACCTAGATCCATTTTTTTTCTCCCAAAAAATGGCTGAACAGTGTGTCAGCACATTTTACCCTTTTTTTTAGGGGTGGTCACTACCATCAAAGTTTTAGCACATTCAGACATTGTATTTGATTTCAGGACTAATTGTGACTACTTTTTGTAAACATAAGATACCAGAGCTCATTTTTATTTGCTTTTGAAGCCAATCTGTTAAATGTTTCTTAACAAAAGTTTAAGTGAAAGTTGACATTTTTACAACTTTTTTCCTATAAAAGTTACAACAATGCTGTTTGCTACAATAATTTATCATGATGCATATAAATAGCTATTTAAATACAGTAGTATTATAATTAAACAAAATAAAACACACTACAGATCTCTGATTTGTTTTATTTGTGATTTTTGGGCTCATATGATGACAAAATCACATATATTTGTATTTTTTGTCGAAGGCTTTTTTTAATATATTAATTCACTTTTTTTCAAAGATTTGATTGCTTGGTCTTATTTTTTAAATTGGTTTTAACAGAATACAGGTTAATGAAAAAGAGTGTGAAGTTTCAACCCCATATCTTTAAGACTTTTATAATACTGTTAATTAAAGTTCAACTGTCAGTTGTTTCGGTCACAGATTTTTTTTTTGCTTTACAAATTCTAAAGAAGGCTAATTTTTGGCCACCAAAAATTTAATAACTTCCCTCACAATTAACTCAGCAATATAAAATTGGTATAATTGGAAACCATTTCTCAAGCTCTATCTAACCAAATAGGTTCCATTGCATTGTGATCATTTTTAAATTTTTATCGCATTACCTATTTAGTTACATAACATGTATTAATATTATTCATTGTAGATTCATCTTATAGAGGTATTACTATAAGATTAGAATATTTTAGTAACTTAGTAGTCTCATTTCCACTGTTTCTTATTGTTATTGAGAACTTCCATTTGAAACATTTGTCACGATTTGTGATGGGTAATCAATCTTCTTTATCAAGGAATTTAATGTAATGTTATGAATAGATCTATGATCTAGGAAGTACCGGTATTTTTGAAGTTGTATATTAATTGAGGCATTTGTCATGGTTTGTGATGGGTGATCAATCTTCTTTATTAATGAATTTAAATTGAATGTAATGTTATGAATAGATCTATGATCTGGTAATTTCCTATTTTGTGGGCGGGGTTGCCATTTTGAGAAAGGTACACCAACAAACCAGATTGGCTGTATTTACTTTTATTTAAACAGAATTCTACAGGCAAGAAGCACTATTAAAAAAGCCACCACTCTCTACCATTTCCTGGCCATTACCAACACATACATAATTAAAACCACTACTTTTTACCATTCCCTGGCTACTTGGAACACAAGGTAGGCAAGGACGACAACCTGGTAATGGTGACCCCACCTGCCAATACGGATATTACCCTATGATCTATGAGTCTGACTTACACACTAGATCTATCTATGATAATGACTTTCATTTTTAAGTAAGTTAAATTTTAATGTTGACTGAAACTGAGGTAGATCTATTCTAGATCTGTGTTCAGTTATGAGTTAATGTATGTTTAGTAGATAGATCTATTTATAAATAGCCAGGGCCAGAGCAATTTCAAGATTGCTATTGTCACCTGTTGTTGGATTGTTGGAATTTAGTTTTTAGCTTTTAAAAGGTCTTACACTCTAGGTTCAGTAGAGACTGTCTACTTGAGTCTAGTCTAAATTCTAAAACTAGATCTAGTTTAAAGTAACGCCTAAGGCTAAGAGGAAAGCTAGTTTACAATGGTTTATTGATTAGTATTTATTAGCTATCTATTCTAGTTTGGTAATCAAATCTGTAAGTCTCTTAAAATTTTAGAGATCTAGAATAAGACACCAGTGCTTTTTTTGTGACGGTAGGCACTGGTACAGCGTACCAGCACCTTTTTCAATGTGGGGAAAAAAGGATTACTTTTCTTGCATTTTAACGTTTATTATTAGTTTATTAGTAGTTAAAAGTTAGGCAATACATCACTGAGTACTTGCACTATATTTTTAAAAAAAAAGCACTGAATAAAACTATTTAGTCCTAGACTAAAAGTTGTTAAGTTACATTAATTAATGGAAATATTGCTAATTTAAGTTGTATCTATAATTTAAAGTTATTAGTTTCTTTTTAAGGGATTAGGTTTTGATTTTAATTAATACAAAAAAAATAATTTACCCCATCTTTGATGACCGAATACAAAAAGCAGACATCTTGACAAGAGCACATTTAACAAATTTTATTGAGTTGTAAATGACATGAAAAGAATTTTGAAAATCGAATAATTAGTACAAAAGACATGAATTTTTTACTGAATTATTGTGACCTTTTCTTTGCCTTTAAGTTGTATTTCATATTATTTAATCCCACTTTTGGTTACTTTGTTTTGTCCTGCATTGTGATTGTGACTTTATTTTTTTGTTGAATCTACATAAATATTATTTAGCTTTTAAATATATATTGTTACGTATCTAGGCATTGTTTTTTTTCTTCTTTGACCTGTTGCGGTCGAGAGACGGGGAGGTTGTCTGCCCCTTGTGTAATAAGTTTTTTTTTTCGTCAAGCCACACAGACAGTGACCGGTCCTTGACCTGTGTGTGTACCTCTGGTTGAAAGGAGGGTGTTTTTTTTTCTGTCTCTTTGAAGAGCGTTCTAGATCTGGGAAATTGATGACGTATTTGTTTCGAGAAATTCCTAGATTTGTCTTGAAATCGACGCGCGGTATATTATATAAAGACCGCCCGCGTGACGTTGACAGACAGACATACGGAGACAGCCGTGAGACAGAATAGCGGAGACATTGCGTGACCCGTGCGTGGTATACCATTTATCGTGTAAGTTAATATTTTTTTTAAGGCCTTGCTTGCTTGTATTTGTAATTACATTTTCAAACTCTTGTATTGTAATATTTTTACATGCCATTTTTGTAAAAGGGTTTTGGTCAACACATCAATTCTGTATTGAGTAAATGTTTATTTTTCTTTCTTGTAACTTTATATTTGATTAAACATTAAGTTGATAGTTTACCTTCCGATTTCTTGTGTCATTTTTTTTTTGTTATTCATTGTAAGTCTTTGATTAAATTCAGACTTATTATAAGTGACACAACTGCTATTCTATTGTCACGTTCCCCTAGGCAAGCCATTTAAAAGTAGAATTCAATTCGTAATACGTGACAAAAGAAGTTTGGGGGCTCGTCCGGGATATTTTTCTGAACCTATTTTCATCTTACTTGAGTAATTTTGTAAAGGCGAAGTTGACTTTAACAAAATTTTTTTTGTTTTGTTCAAAGAGTCGGAAGTAAAGTATCAATAGTATTGACCAAACTCTCTTAAGGTTTTTTTTTGTTGTACTGATTTTGTACTGTATATTTACATTGTATACATATTTTTGCTTGTAATAGTTGCTAGTTAGTCATGGATATTCAGGTTTTTCTTGCAAATCCCTCTGTGGAAGAGCTTGATGCTTTTACTAGGAAGGAACTGGTCCTTATTTCTAAACATTTAGGGTTAAAAATAAAATCAAATGCCCTTAAACAAGAAATCAGAGATAACATTGTAATCCATTATGTAGACGAGGAAGTGTTTTCTGAAGACCTTTTAGAAACCCTTAGACCCGATGAGGGTAAATCAGATTTAGAACTTCAGATAAAATTAAAACAAATGGAAATAGAAGCCCAGAAGGAAATGGCTAGAGAGCAGAGAGAAATTAAACAAAAAGAATTAGAGCTTGCAGCGGCTAGAGAGCAGAAAGAAATGGAAATGAAATTACAAATAGAGTTAAAGAAATTAGAGTTAGCTGCTAATGTAAGACCAGATTCTTCCCCTGCCAGTCATACTGCTGAAGCAACAAAATTTTTGAAAATAATTCCACGCTTTAATGAAGCCACAATTGACAATTATTTTCCACAATTTGAACTTGCTGTGAAAAATTTTAATGTACCTGAAACTTTGTGGCCCACTTTGCTGCAAACAGTTTTGACTGGTAGAGCTGCAGAGGTATTTTGTTCTTTGACCATTGAACAACAAAAAGATTATAATGTTGTTAAGGCCTTAATTCTTAAGGCATATGAACTTGTTCCGGAAGCTTACCGAAAGCAGTTCAGGGATTGTCGCAAATCGGATGGCCAAACCCATGTAGAATTCCTGCGGGAAAAGGAGCGACGCTTTGAGAAATGGCTCACTTCCAGGGAAATCGGCACCGACTTTGCCAAATTCAAGAACCTAATGCTGATGGAAGAGTTCAAGAGTTGTGTGCGGCTGGACGTCCGTACGCATATAGCTGATCGTGGCGAGGAAGATGTGCACAAGGCTGCAGTGTTGGCAGACGATTATATAATATCACATCAATTTGCCAAGTATACGACGGATGTCAAGCCAAAACAAGTCAAACGACAGAAAACCTACTACAAGTAAAGCTACTTGTTCCTACTGCAAACGAGAAGGCCATAAAATTGACGATTGTTGGAAATTGAGGAAGAGAAACGAAAAAGCTCCTTCAAAAGTCAGCGCTTGCACAGTACAGTGGTCGGCGAGGTTTACTCCCTCATCATCAAGTCATATCAAGAATACCTCGACACCACCTGTTTCAAATGTATTGACTGTACAAGACTCTCCGAAAATGTCTCCACGGTGTTCAAATGACTCAACCAAGAGTTTTTCAAATACATCAAGCCGATGTTCCAATGACTCAAACAAGAGTTTTTCAAATACATCAAGCCGATGTTCCAATGACTCAAACAAGAGTTTTTCAAATACATCAAGCCGATGTTCCAATGACTCAAACAAGAGTTTTTCAAATACATCACATCGATGTTCCAATGACTCTATCCAGAGTTCCCATAATACATCACCCCGATGTTCCCATGACTCTATCCAGAGTTCCCATAATACATCATCCCGATGTTCCCATGACTCTATCAAGAGTTCCCATAATACATCATCCCGATGTTCCCATGACTCTATCAAGAGTTCCTATAAGACATCACCCCGATGTTTCAATGACTCTATCCAGAGTTCCCATAATACATCATCCCGATGTTCCCATGACTCTATCAAGAGTTCCCATAAGACATCACCCCGATGTTCCAATGACTCCATCAAGAGTTCTCCAAATACATCCAAAAGATGTTCTACTGACTCAAGAAAGAGTTTCTCCACTGCGTCTCCTAGAGATGTCAATGACTCCAGCGAGAGTTCGACCCAAGTCCAGTCTGCATCAACCAAACTTGATGTTTTATTAGAGGATTTTAAGCCTTTCATTTCCGAAGGATTCGTATCACTACCCGGTGATTCTACAAGTCTACGACCTATCACCATTTTGAGAGACACAGGTGCCTCACAATCGCTACTTTTAGAGGGTATCTTGCCCTTGTCAAAATCATCATCGACTGGGAAGAGCATCCTGTTACGAGGCGTAGAGCTTGGATGTATAGATGTGCCTCTACATCTAATCGACATAAAGTCAAATCTCATTACTGGACCGGTTGTTGTAGGTGTCCGACCAACATTACCATTGGAAGGCATCTCGTTGCTGTTAGGCAATGACTTAGCAGGTGGAAAGGTGATAGCCGAACCCATCGTCACTCAAACACCCGACTTATCTGCCACACCCGAGGAAGACCTAGAGTTATATCCAGCGTGTGCAGTAACAAGGGCAATGAGGTTGAAAGCATCTCAAGAAGAGAACGTCGTCAAAGCCAACAGTAACCACGATGATGTGGACTTGAGCACCACATTCTTTGCTTCTCTTGAAGAAGAACCAACGCCAAATTCTGAAAAGCCGGCATCAACTCGAAAACAGTTGATTGAGGACCAAAAGAAGGATCCAGAGCTCGCCAAACTCCGAGAAACCGCAATGACATCACAAGAGGCAGAGCTAGCATCAACGTGCTACTACATCCAAGATGATATGCTCTTCAGGAAATGGAAACCTCCAGACGCATCCAACGAAGAAGAATGGAGAATATGCCATCAAATCGTGTTACCAGAAAGATACCGAGCGTACATCATGAATCTGGCTCATGACACACCAATGTCAGGTCATCTCGGCATCCACAAGACATACCACAAGATTATGTCACACTTCTTCTGGCCACGTTTGAAGAAAGATGTCATCCAGTACTGCCGATCCTGTCATGCCTGTCAGATGGTTGGCAAGCCAAATCAAAAGATCCCTGTTGCTCCTCTGAAGCCGATTCCAGCCTTTGAAGAACCTTTCAGCAGAGTACTTATTGACTGTGTTGGTCCTCTCCCAAGGACAAAAGCTGGCAACCAATACCTGTTGACCATTATGTGTGCTTCAACTCGTTTTCCTGAGGCTATTCCTCTAAGGAACATAAAAGCATCAAACATTGTGAAGGCCTTAATCAAGTTCTTTACTCTATTTGGTCTACCAAAGTCCATCCAATCGGACCAAGGAACGAATTTCACGGCCAATCTTTTCAAGCAAGTCATGACTCAGTTGGGCATCAAACACTGCATGTCGAGTGCGTATCATGCCGAGTCGCAAGGCGCTCTTGAGCGATTCCATCAGACTCTCAAGAACATGATCCGAACCTATTGCTTTGAGCACGAAAAAGACTGGGACGAAGGAATCCACATGCTGCTGTTTGCAACCCGTGAATCCGTCCAGGAATCGTTGGGATTCAGCCCTTTTGACTTAGTCTTTGGCCATTCGGTGCGCGGTCCCTTGAAATGTATAAAAGAGACTTTGTTGTCACCAACAGCCACTGAAGGACTTTTAGACTATGTAATTAAGTTTAAAACTAGACTTTATGATGCTTGTGTTCTGGCCAAAAATAACTTACAAAACACCCAATCCAGCATGAAACGCTGGTATGATAGAAAGGCCCGTGTTAGAGAATTTTCTCCCGGGGATAAGGTGCTTGTATTTTTGCCCATACCAGGTCAACCCTTGCAAGCCAGATATTTTGGTCCCTATGAAATTGAGACCAAAATTAGTGACCTCAATTACACAATTAAAACCCCTGACCGTAGGAAAAAGACTCAGCTATGTCATATAAACATGCTGAAGCCTTATGTATCTCGGCCAGATCACTCAGATAAGAGTAATTGTGTTTTAAATACAGTCAAAAGTTGTTCAAATAGCCATGTTTCTCCTATTGATGATGATATTGTAAAGGAGAAATTTGGACAATACAAAATACCTAATTCTTTTGTATTACAGAATTTGGATGTAAAACTGTCTCATCTGTCTTCGACAGAAAGGCCAGTTATCATGAAACTCATTAATGAATTTAATGACATTTTTTCTGATGTACCAAAACAGACTAATGTTATAATGCATGATGTAGATGTTGGCGAGGCTACTCCAGTCAAGCAGCATCCTTACAGGGTCAACCCTGAAAAACTTGCCATACTTAGGTCAGAAATCAAGTATATGCTTGAAAATGACCTCATTGAACCAAGTTCCAGTAGTTGGAGCTCCCCATGTGTCTTGATACCTAAACAGGACAAGACTTATCGTTTTTGTACAGACTACCGTAAGGTAAATGCTGTAACAAAGACCGATTCGTTTCCTATCCCTAGGATAGACGATCTCATAGATCGTATTGGTGACGCTAAGTACATCACCAAAATAGACCTACTTTCAGGTTATTGGCAGGTTCCCCTGACTGATAGGGCAAAGGAAATCTCCGCCTTTGTCACCCCTGATGGTCTGTACCAATACAAAGTGATGCCATTTGGCATGAAGAATGCTCCTGCCACTTTCCAGAGAATGATAAATGCCCTGCTTGCTGACATGGAGAATTGCCACGCATACATAGACGATGTAGTAATTTTTAGCCAAGATTTTTCTAGCCATTGTAAACAACTGCATTGTTTTTTTACTAAACTGTTACATGCAAAAATTACTGTAAACCTGAGTAAGAGTGATTTTTGCCAGGCTTCAATCCAATACTTAGGCCATATTGTAGGACAAGGCCAGGTGAAACCTGTAATGGCCAAAGTAGAAGCTATCCAAGCTTTCCCTATCCCTGCTGACCGGAAACAACTCCGAAGATTTTTGGGAATGTCTGGATATTATAGAAAATTTTGCGAAAATTTTTCTGTCATTGCCAGTCCTTTAACAAACCTCCTGAGAAAGAACGTCCGATTTACTTGGACGGATGAATGTCAGAAAGCCTTTAACCAAATCAAGCAGATATTATCTAGCTCCCCCATTTTAATGGCTCCTGACTTCGGAAAACCTTTTAGGTTAGCTATTGACGCCAGTGACACAGGTGTTGGGTCAGTCCTTTACCAAGAAGATAATTTCCAAGTAGAGCACCCTATTTGTTTCTTTTCCAAGAAATTTAATAGACATCAAAGAAATTATTCTACTGTGGAAAAAGAATGTCTTGGGTTGATTCTTTCTATACAACACTTTGATTTTTATATCAGTGGGTCCAGATGGCCACTGGTTGTATTTACTGACCACAATCCCCTTACATTTATCCACAAAATGTCTGGCAAGAACCAACGACTTCTCAGGTGGAGTTTATTTTTACAAGAGTACAACCTAGATCTTAAACACATAAAAGGCAGCGAAAATGTTATCGCCGATGCCTTATCTAGATTGTAAAAAGTATTTTGATGTATATTTTTTTTTATATATATATCATGATAAATACATTCTGTAATGTAAATATTTTTTGTAATTCTAAAAAGATTTCCATTTCGTTGAAATGTAAACTTTTTATTTTTAGGAGGGAGGTGTTACGTATCTAGGCATTGTTTTTTTTCTTCTTTGACCTGTTGCGGTCGAGAGACGGGGAGGTTGTCTGCCCCTTGTGTAATAAGTTTTTTTTTTCGTCAAGCCACACAGACAGTGACCGGTCCTTGACCTGTGTGTGTACCTCTGGTTGAAAGGAGGGTGTTTTTTTTTCTGTCTCTTTGAAGAGCGTTCTAGATCTGGGAAATTGATGACGTATTTGTTTCGAGAAATTCCTAGATTTGTCTTGAAATCGACGCGCGGTATATTATATAAAGACCGCCCGCGTGACGTTGACAGACAGACATACGGAGACAGCCGTGAGACAGAATAGCGGAGACATTGCGTGACCCGTGCGTGGTATACCATTTATCGTGTAAGTTAATATTTTTTTTAAGGCCTTGCTTGCTTGTATTTGTAATTACATTTTCAAACTCTTGTATTGTAATATTTTTACATGCCATTTTTGTAAAAGGGTTTTGGTCAACACATCAATTCTGTATTGAGTAAATGTTTATTTTTCTTTCTTGTAACTTTATATTTGATTAAACATTAAGTTGATAGTTTACCTTCCGATTTCTTGTGTCATTTTTTTTTTGTTATTCATTGTAAGTCTTTGATTAAATTCAGACTTATTATAAGTGACACAACTGCTATTCTATTGTCACGTTCCCCTAGGCAAGCCATTTAAAAGTAGAATTCAATTCGTAATACGTGACAATATCAACATTTTAAGTTACACTAAAATGAATATTCTTGTGATTTTTATTATGTTATTTAACATATTATATATGTAAGGAAGACCAAAAAGAACATGGCAACGCAGTGTACTTGAAGAAGCAGAGAGGACCGGGAAGAGCTTGGAAACCATAAAAAAACTAGCAAGTGACAGTGGAGAGTGGCATGTTTTTGTCGAGGCCCTATGTTCCATGAGGAACTCAAAGGAGTGATGATGATGATGATATATATGTAAAAAAATATTTTAAGTGAGAAAATACGTTCTTGACATTCATGATCACTCTCCTTTCCTGGTGATGTCTAGATCTAGACTTATTTTATTTTTCAGTATTAAAATGCTCAAATGTCAAAATGAACAACTACCTAAGCAGTTAATCTCATGGGCTAAAGATGAAATGAAGTACCAAGCCACATCCCTGAGTTCCAGAAATAACTATGAATTCCCTTCAGAACAAGATTTTAAACTGTAAGAAGTTAAATTTTGGTAATATTTGGAAGGGGGAAAAATATTTTGCTGTTTTTTAGCATATGTCACTAATTTTGTTGTTCCTCCCAATAGATAAGCTTTTTTTTTTATACATATAATATTTTGTTTGTTATTAATGAAAATTAAGAAACAAAAAAATGCTGTTGTCAATTTTTGGATGATGAAGTTTTTGTTCTCTTGCCCTTGCAAGAGCTTGGAGACAAAATAGTTAATGTAGCATTTGTTTTTTTAGATTCTCAAAAGAACAACAACATAAAACTTCAGCATTTCCTCAAGTTATTATGTTTTTATAAAATAATGTAGGAGTATTTTAAAATCAAAGCTATTTAATAGAGAACCACCTTAGAGTTAAGCATAAGCAGTAGAGTTGTTTTCAGAACAGCATAAGTAGTTAAAGGTGTTATCCAAGATTAATGAAGGAATACAAATCAAACATATCTGTAGAAAGGAATATAAATTATTTGGAAGCACTTACTTAAAAATGGAAATCTGAATGGCATTTTACTTCTCTGTGAATGGGTAGAAAAGGGAGGCAGGTAAAGAGGGTTGTTGATGAATTTGCCCTCTGATTTATACAACAGTTGACTGGGGAACAAGTTTTGGTTAAGATCTAAATACAATAGGTGTAGATTGGAGTGGACATCAACATGTGATGGTATGTCTTATAATAGAAGAACAAAATCTGTTTTGGTTTAGTGAAAGTCTATCTTGATTGTTCATCTGACTTCAGTTACACTTTCTAATCATTTCTATCTTCATTGTTTGATCACTACTGTATTGGACTTCATTCACCAAACGTAAACAAACAACATTTTGCCGCACAGTTTTCTATATCTTCTTTACAAATATGCAATCCATAAAGGCTGTCACGTGATACTTAATTTTCATTGTTTTATCAATATTATCACGAGGCTAAATGTTGTTTGTTTACGATTGGTCAATGAGGTCCATTAGGAAGATTTCCATCTTTCATTTGATTTTAAGAATTTCAATATTTGTTGTATTATTTTTTGATGCTAGTTTACCATACTAATGTAAGTCACTCATTAGTTCAGGGTTGACTGAATATCACTGTAAAATTCTAAATTAAAGTTCTTTTTTTTAAATCAGAATTTCAATTAGAGACCCTTGGTTTTGAACCTAAGCACTTGGACACAATCCCCTCACAAAAGATAGAACATATAGTACTTTCATAGGAAATCTGGTTGAAATGAAACTTGTTTATAAAAGACCTAGTTTGCAGCAGAGAAATGAAATACAAAATTTCAAGTGGGCTTTCAGACCTGAACAAAAAGCTTCAACCATTTCATTGCCTTGTAAACTATAACATAATGTCATACCATTTAATCATGCATATATTTTGAAATGTAATTTGTTATTTCCTTTTTGTTTTTAAAGTTTATTTCAGAAACCTCTGGATGATGTGTGGAAGTATATTTTAAAACATGTCAAGTCAGTTCAGTAAGTCTTAGCAGATACTTAATGATATTATTTGTATCTTAATGTTAACTAGTCTATCAATACATTGTTTTTGTTAGATACTCATTTTAAAGGAAGCTCAATGTGTTGTTGTTTTTTTAATGACTTGTTATTCTGTAGAATTAAACTGACTGATAATTAGGGGGCACTTACTCTATAGCAGTAAATGTTTTGCATAAGATTTTATTAGTTTTTACAAAGCTTATATCAACTCACTTGTCTGTCTGTCTGGACAAAAGTTTGTACACATTATTTCTCTTACACCCAATCTCGGATCAAATTGAAATTTTGCACAATTATTTCTTTTACCTGACAAAACAAGAATCAAAAATAAAAATTGATAATTAACTATTGGTAATAAATTATTCTGTTTGGTATGTCTAACAAGGGAAATAAATAGTACTTGTCTAAATGGGTGGTATAAGCTGAATTAGTCCCCTTTATATTAGGCTTAGTGACAACAAAAATGAAATAGAAACAATAGATAACTATACAATCTTTCATGTTCATAGACTCTTCACTAGCAGAATCCTGAGGAGGCTTCAGCCCACAAGTTTGAATTCAGATCCTTCCCTTTTTTTTTTTAAAATGCATTTAAAAAGTGATCACCCAAATACCCCCTTCTTTCTCTCTGACACCTTTCCAACTGGTGCAGACTAGTGATAGCAACATAGCATATTGAGAACAATAAAAACATGAAATTGCACTAAACAAAAACAATAGGTAAAAAAATATTTCTACTCGCACAGATTTATTATTGTTAGTCTAGATCTATAACAAATAACTGATCCAAACTAATTGATACACTTAATATAAGCTTTGTTTTTAAAAAAAACTTTTTTTTGTAATTTGTTTGTTTTAATTAGGTTTAAAAACAATGCACACAATCTTATAGTGCTGCAAATCAGACAAATGGAGTTGCTAGGAGTGGTGCAACAATTAGAAATCATTTTTTACTACCAACTGATCAGAAGAAAAGCAAATTCTCCTACTTTATAACATAAATACATGCTATCAAGGCTTTCATATCAGTGTTTCTTAGTGAAAAGATAATATGCTAACTTTTGATTTATTTTATTGCTATGTAATTTATTTTGTAAAATATAATTAAATTAATTTTTTTTTTATAATACTTTCTGTGGTTTTTGCACTTTAAATTGATATAAATTCAAGTCAGATTATTTATAGTCAGGCTTCCCTTATTTTTGGTGCCAAGGGAATGCTAAGCATTACATTTTGTACCTACTAATTTAGTTGCAGGAACTTTCAGAAGGAAAAACATAATTGATAGTACCAATACCTAAGGGACTTGACTGCTAGTGTATTCTTGAAGTTTGAAATAAAGGCATCCTTTTCCTACATGAATACCTTTGGGTGATATGCTTCACCTGTCTAAAATTTCTGGCTTTATATGTGCCAGTAATCTATATACATTCACTTTTTACCTATCAATAGTAGCAGTTTAGACAGGCTATGTCACACAGGTTTTGGATGCAGTTGTCAAGAGTTGTTTTTTTATGATGCATGCTATTAATTTTTTTTTTTAGACATTGGTAGGTTGTTTTTAAATGACACAACAGACAACCATGCAACTAAATTACTTACATAGGAAATAATTGCAATATGGAAAAATGCTTGTTTTCATTTAGAGTTATCTCATTCCTACAAACTATTTATTGTTATGTTTATTTCTCTGAACTCTAGGACAGTCAAACATGTCAAAGGAAATATTGCAGTGTATCCTTTTATTGAGTTGTAATCCATATTTCAGAAAGATACATTTTTCTTTTTATGGAACTGATATTTGTGGATGAAAAAAACAAATGACTGTTATAAAAACATAAAAGAAATATGATTTTACTTTCTCCTTTTGATGTCCTTACCAAATATAGTTTCTTCTGACTTTTAATAGCTGGAAAGGAACTTTGCAATCTAATAGAAAAAAAATAATTTACATAAAAAGATGTTAATAAGAAAAGAATAAAATAACATAATCAGGACGTTTTGAAACTGGCCAATATGCACAGTATCTATGCTCTTCTGACACAAAAAAGACTGTGCTGGCTAGGACATGACACCCACATGCCAGATGGAAAAATCCCTAAAGGCTGAACTTGTGGAGGGAGTCAGTCATGCCCAAAGGCTACCCAAGACTAACCTATAGACATGAGAACCACAGGCATCAATGAAAGTATGTGGGAGGAAAAATCCCAAAATCAGACAGAATGGAGACAGACTGTGCATTCTGGTACAAACGTCGCAGAGAGCAAAGCAAAGGAGAGAAGAAAAAAAGCTGCCTTATCAGCTATCCCTAAAACAGATACATTCACATGTGTGAACTGTGGCAAACTTTGCCACTCCAGAATTGGCTTGATTAGTCACACCAGATTCTGCTCTGTCTCAAGACGAAACCAAAACCAGTGACTCATTTAGGCACATCCTTTGTCTTCTGCAACAGAAGGAGCCCTACGTATATAATGAATGAAGTCCAGAAAACTAGACCTAATGTGGACTGAGGGTTTGTGGAAAATACAGTACTGTACTTGTATGTGTGTACCTTCTTAAAGCTTAGATATAAAGCCTTTACAAGTTGAAATGAAATTAATGTAGACTCAACTTGCATATGTACATGTTTTAATATATTCTCTTAAAATCTTTGTATTTAATTATCTGATGATCCTTAATTTACTATCAAGAAAGTGCAGTTTGGATGCTCAGAAATGCTTAAAGTCACAACCTGAAAAAGAAAATGAAGAAGAAAGTCTTAAGTCTAAAAAATCTCTATCAAAAGATGCCAAAGAATTAACCAGCTGTATAATTGATATCAGCTACCTGCAAAAAGAAATGGAACAAATCAGTAAAGATGTTATGGAAACTGGTAAATCAAGTGATTGTTTACAAACAATAAATGAGAACTTGTGCATTAGCTAGTGTGTATACATTGTCCCCCACAACGTCCCCACATAGTTGTTGTCCGCCCTCCAAATTAACTGGAAAAAATAATAACAATTTGGTATAAGCAGCATTTGCAGGACTTGCTAGAATGTAGCGCTGTGTGCTGCAAACTACCTAAGGGTTACCTTTTGACTCCTAAAGCCTTTCCAATGTTTGTCTTAGCTTTAAAGCTGTGGATATAGTTTGATATTTTTCTTCTAGCTGAATTAAAGGCTATAAAGTCACTTCTCAGGGATATAGGTTGGTCAGCATAAGAACAATTTACTGTTTTCTAGTATATGATATATATATTTATGGTCATAAAAGCTACAGCTATTAATTATAATTTCACTTTTCAGAAATAACTTAAAACATAGCTTGTCCTTTGAAATTTGAAACTATTTTTCTATTACTAGAATTTCTCAATCTGATAGATGTTTCGTATTATGCAATAATATGCAGAAATTTTCTTCACTGATGTTAGTGAGCCTCAGATATCTTTTTAAATTTATAATTATTTAAAAGCTCTGTAAAATTATAAAATTGATTGGAATCAAATGAGTGAACTGTTAAACAAATTGAAGTTTAAATATTTCTATCTGCCTCATATTTAACATTTATTATTTTATCTCTATATATTCTTGTTCATTGATTGTATTTTGTTTTATTTTTCCACAGAATTGTCTTATCAGGGTATCAGCCAACATGTCAGAGACTTACAAAGAAAGGAAAGTCTGTTGGAGGTAGTTTGCAGGGCATCAGAGGTTCGAATCAATCAGTATACAAACTGTGCTAAACAAATCACAGAACATATAGATCAAATTAAAAAGACCAGGTTAAGATTTTTTTCTTCTAAAATTCCTATTTAGATTTTGAAATATGTATCATAATCATGATGAAATGATTTCCTTCTTTTTGTATGAACAGTGATAAGTCTTCAGACAATTTTGTACTGGGTGGAAAAATTCACAAAGAAGGTTTACTGGAAACTAAAAGAGATGTAAGCATCAGCCATTATTATTCACATGAATCTTTAATGAATATGGTCTCAGAATGAATTAACTGTTATATTCTAAATAACAGAACTTTCTACCCTGTTTTAAAACTATTAATTAGAACAGTTGTATAGACTTGTAGAATAAAAGACATTTTGATGATTGTCAGTATACACGATTTTTTTTTTTTCATAAACATTGTGCTTCTATTTAAGCCAGAAATTGACTGCCAATGTATTATTTCATAATCATATCATAATGATCACCATACAAACAAGAAAAACATAAAAAATACTTTAAAAAAAAACAAGCTTATGCAAAGTGTAAATATAGAGTTGAAGCTAGGTGCTGAAACAAATATGATACATATATTAAACATAAATGAATAGCAGCACCAGGGACCAAGTTTTCTCTCTTAGAGAAAGTAGTGAATTAAATGCTAAGAAAATAAGGGACTGCGCCGACCAAGGCTCAAACCAGTGACCCTGGAAACGACAACACCGCCTAGCGATAACGCACTAAGAGAACTTAACCTCTAGACCATCGGAATGTCCAAAAAACATTCTTCTGGTCCAGAGTCATTTCACCCATATGCAAATGACCACCCTAGTGGTCAATGGTCCCATGCCCTAGCTAGCCCCTCCCCCACTTCGCCACATCCGTTCACCAACATTTTCAATAGAGCCGACACAGACAGCCGTTAGGCATGTATAAGACAAACAATGGCTCTATTTATTTGTGTATCTCTCATAATGATAAGTACATTACATATAGAAACTTTAATGGGTATGAGCAATTAAGCTACTTGGAATCAACAATTGCCAGTAACCTAGATTTAGACATCGAGCTGACAATAAAGAATAGGAAAAGCTACTACAGCATTGGCAAAACTCTCCAAGCGCATTTGGGAAAATGCCAAATTGACCACAGCAACCAAAATCCTAGTCTACAATGCCTGTGTTGTGAGCAGTTTTCTTTATGGCAGTGAAAGCCATAATGGGAATAATTCAGCTTCAGTCAAGCAGTCAAATACAATTTTTTTCCCTTATTAGAGACTTTACTTAGACTTAATTCCTCCCGCGCCGTTCGGCGCATTGGGCGGCAAGCTGTCTCCATAAAGATCTGTCACTGGCAATGTCTGAAGCCTCCTCCCACCTGGTGTCCACTGTTCTGAGGTCCTCCATGAAGGTGTGTCGCCAAGTAATACGAGGACGTCCCTGTTTGCGCTTTCCTCGTTTTGGCTTCCATGTTCTTGGTGTGCGTAATTCATTTTGACATAGAACATGTCCCGCAAACCTCATGCGACGCTCAGTCACAACCTCACTAAGTGTTCGACTCCCACTTCGGCATAGGATTTCCTTGTTTGAGACCCGATCTGTGTAACTGACTCCCAAAATCCGTTTCAGCCATCTCTGTTGAGCCACATTTAGTCTTTTCTCAATTTTAACAGATGACTTCCATGTCTCACATGCATATGTAGCAGTTGGAATGACGATTGTGTTGAGAAGGTGTATTTTTGTCTTGAATCCAATGGCTTGGCTAGTCCAAATAGGCTGCAGCCTTTGGAAAATGCTCCCTGCCTTTCCTCTTCGGCACGCAACATCATGGTAAGCATCTCCATCATTTGTTATGATGCTGCCAAGGTACGTGAGCTTGTCCAGCTCTACAAGCGTTGACTCGCCAAGTCTGACGGGGACACCCTTGGCCTTATATCCCACTCGCATAATTTTAGTCTTATCCAAGTTTATGCGAAGGCCAATTTTGGGTGCCTTTCTGTCTAGGCTCTCCGTCATTTCTTGAATGCATTTATTTGTAGCCCCGAGTAGTGCAACATCAGCAAAGACCAAGTCCGTCAATCGGAGTTGTTCATGCCATGGAGTACCAAAGGCAGTCTGGTTCATTGCTCTCCTCATTATGTAGTCGATGGCTAGGAGGAAAAGGAAGGGAGATAAGATGCACCCCTGTCTCACACCTGTCTCGATTGTAAAAAACTCTGTTGTTCCCTCTTCTGTTTTAATGCAGCAACTAGACTGACTGTAAAGGTGTCGTTGGATCTGGACGAATTTTTCTGGGATACCATATTCTCTAACTATTTTCCATAATGATTCTCGGTGGACACTATCAAATGCTTTATTGAAGTCCACGAAACTGATCATTAGCCGTTGTTGGTACTCAAGACTTTGTTCTATGATATTTCGTAGAATGAAAATCTGCTCTGTACATGATCTGCATCTTCAGAAACCTGCTTGTTCTTCTGAGCCTTTCATCTACAGACTGTTGAAGCCGTCTCAACAAAACAGTGCTGAAAACTTTGCCCGGGCAGAGAGGAAAGTAATGCCCCTCCAGTTGTTGCAGTCTGCCAAGTTGCCCTTTTTTGGAAGCTTTACAATCACTCCCTTTTGCCAGTCCTCTGGGACTTTTGAAGTTCGCCAACAGAGATTTAAGAGATCAGTCATTCTGTAAACAATGCACTGTCCCCCATATTTTAGCATTTCTGCTGATATCATGTCTAGCCCTGGTGCTTTGTTATTCTTTAGCACTGCAATGGCCATGGTAACCTCCTCAGCAGTTATTGGGTCTGTCTATTAGAGAGGCCAAACAAAATAATTACCGTATTTTTCGCCGTATAAGACGCACTTTTTCTTCTCCAAAACTGGGGGGGGAAAGTTGGTGCGTCTTATACAGCAAATACACATTTTACATGCATTAAAACTGCCCCCAACTTTGTGTGGCGCTTACTCGCAGTCCTTTCCTTATGCAGTGTGTGCTGCGGGCTGGATTTGGGGCACGTACTGCGACAGTCTAACCATGTGCTGCACGGGCATCATGCTGAGCTTACTGCCGGTACACACCGCCCTCCCTACGTCATAATGTGCCGTCTGGGTAGATCACAGACAACGTGTATGGTGTATGTGAGAAAGTGATCAGGCGGACCAACTACAGGGTAAATTAAATGTAAAATGTTCATTACATTAGTAATGCCTTGGACGGAACAGAAGACGACGTCTTATTTGACACCAGTGAGGAAGAAAGTGATGACAATGACTGCGAGGATCTGTCCTTCCTCATTTCTGATAGCAGCGAAGACGAGGAATTCTTGGGGTTCGAATAAAAACATTACAGACTGATTTTTGTTACTTTCACTGTTTACTGACTTTACTGACTGTTAATGAGAGTAAAAATTGTTCTTAATATGTTACATGGTTGACATAAAATTGTTCTTAAACTGCTGTTTACTTTATACAGTTGATATAAAATATTTTAGTATAGTATTTGGTTCAGAATCTTTTTTTTCTAGATTTTCCTCCTTTAAAATTGGGTGCGTCTTATATGCCGGAGCGTCTTATACGGCGAAAAATACGGTAGTTACCAATAGTTAATCAACTAATTGGTTAATTTTTTAAATTGATTCTTGTGTTGTCTGGTAAAAGAAATGATTGTGCTAAATTTCAGCTTGATCTGAGATCAAGTGTCAATGTGTACAAACTTATTACAGACAGAGTTGATATAAGCTTTGTAAAAGTCTTATCCATGCACTAAATCAGTCTACCTTTGATGTGTTTCTAGAGAGATGTGAGACTTGCCTGTGAGCATTTAAGTAGATTTCTTAGAGACTTCTATGACGGTGCTTTCTCTTCCAACAAAGAAACATTGTAAGTAGCAAGTCTAAAACATTGTAAACCTAAAACATTCTAAGTAGCAAGTCTAAAACATTGTAAACCTAAAACATTGTAGGTAGCAAGTCTAAAACATTGTGAGTAGTAAGTCTAAAACATTGTAAACCTAAAACATTGTAAGTAGCAAGCCTAAAACATTGTAAGTAGCAAGTCTAAAACATTGTAAACCTAAAACATTGTAAGTAGCAAGTCTAAAACATTGTAAACCTAAAACATTGTAAGTAGCAAGTCTAAAACATTGTAAACCTAAAACATTGTAAGTAGCAAGTCTAAACATTGTAAACCTAAAACATTGTAAGTAGCAAGTCTAAAACATTGTAAGTAGCAAGCCTAAAACATTGTAAACCTAAAACATTGTAAGTAGCAAGTCTAAAACATTGTGAGTAGTAAGTCTAAAACATTGTAAACCTGAAACATTCTAAGTAGCAAGTCTAAAACATTGTGAGTAGTAAGTCTAAAACATTGTAAACCAAAAAATTTTAAGTAGCAAGTCTAAAACATTGTAAACCTAAAACATTCTAAGTAGCAAGTCTAAAACATTGTAAACCTAAAACATTGAAAGTAGCAAGTCTAAAACATTGTAAGTAGCAAGCCTAAAACATTGTTAACCTAAAACATTGTAAGTAGCAAGTCTAAAACATTGTGAGTAGCAAGTCTAAAACATTGTAAACCTAAAACATTGTAAGTAGCAAGTCTAAAACATTGTAAACCTAAAACATTCTAAGTAGCAAGTCTAAAACATTGTAAACCTAAAACATTGTAAGTAGCAAGTCTAAAACATTGTAAACCTAAAACATTGTAAGTAGCAAGTCTAAAACATTGTAAACCTAAAACATTGTAAGTAGCAAGTCTAAAACATTGTAAACCTAAAACATTCTAAGTAGCAAGTCTAAAACATTGTAAACCTAAAACATTGTAAGTAGCAAGTCTAAAACATTGTAAACCTAAAACATTCTAAGTAGCAAGTCTAAAACATTGTAAACCTAAAACATTGTAAGTAGCAAGTCTAAAACATTGTAAACCTAAAACATTGTAAGTAGCAAGTCTAAAACATTGTAAACCTAAAACATTGTAAGTAGCAAATCTAAAACATTGTAAACCTAAAACATTCTAAGTAGCAAGTCTAAAACATTGTAAGTAGCAAGTCTAAAACATTGTAAGTAGCAAGTCTAAAACATTGTAAACCTAAAACATTGTAAGTAGCAAATCTAAAACATTGTAAACCTAAAACATTCTAAGTAGCAAGTCTAAAACATTGTAAGCCTAAAACATTGTAAGTAGCAAGCCTAAAACATTGTAAGCCTAAAACATTGTAAGTAGCAAGCCTAAAACATTGTAAACCTAAAATATTGTGAGTAGTAAGTCTAAAACATTGTAAGCCTAAAACATTGTAAGTAGCAAGTCTAAAACATTGTAAACCTAAAACATTGTAAGTAGCAAGTCTAAAACATTGTGAGTAGTAAGTCTAAAACATTGTAAACCTAAAACATTGTAAGTAGCAAGTCTAAAACATTGTAAACCTAAAACATTGTAAGTAGCAAGTCTAAAACATTGTAAACCTAAAACATTGTAAGTAGCAAGTCTAAAACATTGTGAGTAGCAAGTCTAAAACATTGTTAACCTAAAACATTGTAAGTAGCAAGTCTAAAACATTGTAAACCTAAAACATTGTAAGTAGCAAGTCTAAAACATTGTAAACCTAAAACATTCTAAGTAGCAAGTCTAAAACATTGTAAACCTAAAACATTGTAAGTAGCAAGTCTAAAACATTGTAAACCTAAAACATTGTAAGTAGCAAGTCTAAAACATTGTAAACCTGAAACATTCTAAGTAGCAAGTCTAAAACATTGTGAGTAGCAAGTCTAAAACATTGTAAACCTATAACATTGTAAGTAGCAAGCCTAAAACATTGTAAACCTAAAACATTGTAAGTAGCAAGTCTAAAACATTGTGAGTAGCAAGTCTAAAACATTGTTAACCTAAAACATTGTAAGTAGCAAGTCTAAAACATTGTAAACCTAAAACATTGTAAGTAGCAAGTCTAAAACATTGTAAACCTAAAACATTCTAAGTAGCAAGTCTAAAACATTGTAAACCTAAAACATTGTAAGTAGCAAGTCTAAAACATTGTAAACCTAAAACATTGTAAGTAGCAAGTCTAAAACATTGTAAACCTAAAACATTGTAAGTAGCAAGTCTAAAACATTGTAAACCTAAAACATTCTAAGTAGCAAGTCTAAAACATTGTAAACCTAAAACATTCTAAGTAGCAAGTCTAAAACATTGTAAACCTAAAACATTCTAAGTAGCAAGTCTAAAACATTGTAAACCTAAAACATTGTAAGTAGCAAGTCTAAAACATTGTAAACCTAAAACATTGTAAGTAGCAAGTCTAAAACATTGTAAACCTAAAACATTGTAAGTAGCAAATCTAAAACATTGTAAACCTAAAACATTCTAAGTAGCAAGTCTAAAACATTGTAAGTAGCAAGTCTAAAACATTGTAAGTAGCAAGTCTAAAACATTGTAAACCTAAAACATTGTAAGTAGCAAATCTAAAACATTGTAAACCTAAAACATTCTAAGTAGCAAGTCTAAAACATTGTAAGTAGCAAGTCTAAAACATTGTAAGTAGCAAGTCTAAAACATTGTAAACCTAAAACATTGTAAGTAGCAAGTCTAAAACATTGTAAACCTAAAACATTGTAAGTAGCAAGTCTAAAACATTGTAAACCTGAAACATTGTAAGTAGCAAGCCTAAAACATTGTAAACCTAAAATATTGTGAGTAGTAAGTCTAAAACATTGTAAGCCTAAAACATTGTAAGTAGCAAGTCTAAAACATTGTAAACCTAAAACATTGTAAGTAGCAAGTCTAAAACATTGTGAGTAGTAAGTCTAAAACATTGTAAACCTAAAACATTGTAAGTAGCAAGTCTAAAACATTGTAAACCTAAAACATTGTAAGTAGCAAGTCTAAAACATTGTAAACCTAAAACATTGTAAGTAGCAAGTCTAAAACATTGTAAACCTGAAACATTCTAAGTAGCAAGTCTAAAACATTGTGAGTAGTAAGTCTAAAACATTGTAAACCAAAAAATTTTAAGTAGCAAGTCTAAAACATTGTAAACCTAAATCATTCTAAGTAGCAAGCCTAAAACATTGTTAACCTAAAACATTGTAAGTAGCAAGTCTAAAACATTGTAAACCTAAAACATTGTAAGTAGCAAGTCTAAAACATTGTAAACCTAAAACATTCTAAGTAGCAAGTCTAAAACATTGTAAACCTAAAACATTGTAAGTAGCAAGTCTAAAACATTGTAAACCTAAAACATTGTAAGTAGCAAGCCTAAAACATTGTAAACCTAAAATATTGTGAGTAGTAAGTCTAAAACATTGTAAGCCTAAAACATTGTAAGTAGCAAGCCTAAAACATTGTGAGTAGTAAGCCTAAAACATTGTTAGCCTAAAACATTATAAGTGGTAAGTCTAAAACATTGTAAGCCTAAAACATTGTAAGTAGCAACCTTAAAACATTGTAAGTAGTAAAAAAAAAATGAAATAAAAATAAACCAGTTCATTTAACTGTTGAGAATTGATCTGATTTTCTATTCAACTGAATGCTATCATTTAACTCCTTGTATTTACATTTGATTATTATTTGTTTAAACTAGTTCTGAGTTGTTTTCACTTTGCAACTGGCACTAGTTCCTTTAGGGTTTTGTACTGGCAAAGGATCATATAACTAATAACAATAATAGGTCAGGTTAAATATTGTATTAATTGGCTTTAATAAATATTATAATAATGCAAACTATGTTTATATCCCATACCATCAGACAGATTAGAGTTGTTGTTTTTTTTGTTTTATTTTCCATAAAGTGCATTTTTAACAAACATTGAATTTAACTTTTTTTTTAAAGTAATTATCTAGAAGATGTTAAAAAAAAGAAATTGAAATAGTCCCCAGGCTATTCTGTATCTTAATCCTACAAACAATAGTTCAAATTTGTCTTCTGTGTCATGTAGACAGAAAGCAGAGTCAACCATCTGGAAAAATGTTCTCAACATAGCTGGCTTGTACAGCACACAAAGTATTGTAACCTCTCTGATCTCACATGTGGAGAACACAACAAAAAGCCTAAGAGAAGAGACAGCCAAGTTTGATCTTATCAAAGATGCACAAGAGTTAAGGTAGTCCATGGTCTCGAAAAACATGTTGACCTTTTGTATAGATAAATCTCCTCATACAGATCAATTTTTGTGGATAGATTAGAAATATAATATTTATCTAAATTGTCTTTTTTTAAACACTCTTTTTGTGATCTGAAATTTATGGGAATAAAAAGCCCAACTCTTCCATTGTTTTGTAATAGAAAAGTTATGAAAATAGTATGAGGATTGCATGTCACTGAAAGTCATAGAGTGACTTCTTAATTTGGACAATCTAACCTAAGCATTGAGGTAAAAACGTGAGCAGAGTGGTAAAGTCTGAAGAATAGAAGCTGAGAACAATTGAAAGGAAACAAATAATCTTTTTAAGTTCCCTTGTTAAATATTTGCATAAATACATATTTAAAAATAATTTTGATCAAACTTTTTATATTCCACAATCACAAAGTTTTGTCATCATCATCATCATCTCATACGTACATAATTTTAAACAATTAATTGGTCAATATTTAAATGTTTCTTCAAATATTTGTGTCTATTCCTACTTCTCCAGCCTAACTTCTTCATTGCTAACAAATTGTTTAGCAGCCTACTGACATTGTGTCAAGTACAACTCTAGGACTAAATAAAAAATATTTGTATTTGAAATTTTAAAAAAATGCATCCTCAAATTAAAAACTTGAATGTTTTGAAATAATCTCTGATGGTTGTGTCTCAGTTTTACTTTTGAAGAGGATCAAAGTTTACATGATGTCTCACAACCAGTGCCAGTAGAGAAAACAGTCAAACAGTTACTGGAGGTATGTGAAATAATCTATCCAAGTTATAGTTTAATAATAATCTAGGCAAGTTATATTTTAAGAATAATCTATCCAAGTTATAGTTTAATAATAATCTATCCAAGTTATATTTTAATCATAATCTAGGCAAGTTATATTTTCATCATAATATATTGATGTTTAAATGTTTACACGCAAGTTCATTTCAAAGACTATACTATGTTAGATAATCCATTTTATTTTACTTAGGCAAGTAATTTGTGTCATGTATTGAGGTGGTTCAAGGAACAGGAACATAAGAATGATGAGTGGAAGTTAACAGCCAGACTTGAGGACATCAAGATGGAAATACACAAGCACATCAGTAGACTGCTGGAAGATCACCCTCGCAATATTCAGTTGGCCAAGTAGGTTCACATTAGTGTAGAATTGTAAATGTCTACTATGTTTGTATGTTATTTGTAGGAAATGCTATTTCATTATCTTGCACCCTCATTCTTGTGTTAACTTATTGTTAACCCCACATCTGCTTTTGCCTCGTGAATTAGAACCACACTGTTTGACAGAAAATGAAGATAATTTGTTTAAATTGCAGGGGCTATGTTGATTCCTTGATCCAGCTAGCAGTGGAACGTGCTGTGTTACCATGTCTAAGGGAAGAGGTCACCAGAATCAGTGAGGCTATTGAAATAGCCAAACAGGAAAAACAGGAGCTGCATTTCAAATTTGAAAAAATTCAAGACTTTAAAAAAATTGTGGTATGTTTTATGTGTATGGAAATAAATGATCAAACAAAAACTTTAACATCTAAGAGCTTTAATAACAGTTGTGCATAACATGCCAGTCATACACACAACAGGAACACACACTTCAAGCACACAAAGTTTAGTAAAATGTTTCTGTATCTAGCAGATAATTCTTTAAAATCTTACAAATTGTTCCACATGAATAAAATAAAAGAAAATGAAAATGTCAAAACTCTATTATTTTAGGGTAAGAAACAAGCCATTATCTCTGCCTTGGCCAAACAAAACTCATCTGCACCTGAACGGTTGTCTAATAAGAAATCCCAGGTAACCTATCCATTTTTTCAAACTTTTAAACATTGCTTTAGTTTTATAGGTTCATCATCCTTTGATCATTGACTCGCACTGTCTGATGTTAGGGTTTAATGATGAATAATCTTGTCCAACGAATCATGTCTTTAAAGCATGTCAGCTATCCCAGGTTTTGTTACTTCACAGTGTCTGACAAATTATGCACTCACAAGCTCCTTTGTTTTCTACTAGTATCACATATCCAGTAACCTCATTTAGTATTTACTTTTAAGGTCAGAATCCTACTTCCAGGTTCAAGGTTCAGTATCTAACATTTGCCAAACAGAAACTATATGAATGAGTAAAATTTTAATTTTCTGAAATGCTGAGATTATGCCACCTTTTTCTCCATATTTTGACTATGATGGAAGAAGCCAGGCTTCACCATCTCAATGATGAAAGTAAAACAAAATATTATTTATACAATTAGTACAAGTAATAATAAACATTTTAAAAATGTGAATAGTTATACAATATAGAAAGCTAACTCTAGTTGTTTGAAAAACTTTATTTTGATAATTTTATTTGGTTTCTTGAAGTCTTAGTGGTAAGTATCTGTTGTTCCTGTAAATAAATGATCTTCATTATTATAAACATAATTGAACATATTTTCAAAATCCATTTTAATTAAACTAACATGTTCTCAGGTTTTATCTTTTGTTGCTGCTAAATCAGTAGAAGCTCAGGTATCTGAAATGAAGCTTCTTACTTCTGGCCTACGAGGTAACCTATCATCAGAAGTGGACAAATTTTCCTCTATGGTGTTACCATGTTTGCTGGTTTTATCACTAGACAGGTATTTACAAAAGTGTCAAGTTTCTTATAATGACTTAATAATGAAACATATTTTGTAGGCAATTCAAAAGCCATAAGATGAATATAATTGATTAAGAATGCTGTCTGTATAATATTATAGTTCGATTAGAATTGTTTATATTTTAACTTTTCATTTATAAATGAAATTTTATCATTATTGGACCATTCAAAATAAAATAGTTTTGACATAATGTATAGATTGAGTCAAACTCGGTTATGTGTTCTGGACCTGTCAATCGCACCATCAATGTTTTATGTCCTACAAGAGAAGCCATGGATTCACGCAGATGTGTATGCAGCTCTTTGTTTCCCAGGTTTTAAAGTAGGTTTAGATCACATCTTTTTTTTACATTTTGTGCATTCATTCAGATTTGTTTGTTTTAGTCTTTTTGACTCCTAGTTGAGCGTAGGACTGCAACAGTTCTTTACCATGGAACTCTGTTTAGTGCAATTCCACTCAGTTGGGTCCATGTTCATTCTGCCATCTTTGCTTCTTGGTCGCAGATCTGGAGGTGCGATGGCTGAGTGGTGAAGACTGGGATTTATACATTTGGGATCTTTAAGGTGGCTCTGGGTCCACACAGCTTTATTGGGTACCTGTCATTAGTTGGTCATTGTGCTGGCCACTTGACACCCTTGTTAACTGTGGGCCACAGAAACAGATGACCTTTACATCATCTAGACCACAAAGTCTGAAAGGGGAACTTAACTTCTGATCTCCTCCATGTTTGGTCTCTCTCCCTATGGGTTCTAGAGCCTGTCTTGCAATGTTTTCTGCTTGGATTTTAGGCCCAAATCTAGCTTCAATTGCAGCCTCTGATTTCTTGCTCTATAGATGTTTGCTGAGTTGTAACCCACAGGCTGTAAATTCAGATTTTGTTCAGCCAGATTTAAATCCCGTTTTTCTTACAAATGCCCAGATTTGTTTGAAATCCCATTTTTCTTTAAAATTCCCAAATTTGTTTGAAAGCTCAACATATTAACGCCCTCTAGTGAAATATTCTCTCTTAGATGTCCAGCTTGCATTCAACATTTGTAAATGAAGGTGCTTGTCACCTTCTCTCTTCCCCAACAGTTTGTTAGAGGCAGTAGAGCACACAGTGTTAGAGGCAGTAGAGCACACAGTGTTAGAGGCAGTAGAGCACACAGTGTTAGAGGCAGTAGAGCACACAGTGTTAGAGGCAGTAGAGCACACAGTGTTAGAGGCAGTAGAGCACACAGTGTTAGAGGCAGTAGAGCACACAGTGTTAGAGGCAGTAGAGCACACAGTGTTAGAGGCAGTAGAGCACACAGTGTTTGTTAGAGGCAGTAGAGCACACAGTGTTAGAGGCAGTAGAGCACACAGTGTTAGAGGCAGTTGAGCACACAGTGTTAGAGGCATTAGAGCACACAGTGTTTGTTAGAGGCAGTAGAGCACACAGTGTTTGTTAGAGGCAGTAGAGCACACAGTGTTTGTTAGAGGCAGTAGAGCACACAGTGTTAGAGGCAGTTGAGCACACAGTGTTTGTTAGAGGCAGTAGAGCACACAGTGTTTGTTAGAGGCAGTAGAGCACACAGTGTTAGAGGCAGTAGAGCACACAGTGTTAGAGGCAGTAGAGCACACAGTGTTAGAGGCAGTTGAGCACACAGTGTTAGAGGCAGTAGAGCACACAGTGTTTGTTAGAGGCAGTAGAGCACACAGTGTTTGTTAGAGGCAGTAGAGCACACAGTGTTTGTTAGAGGCAGTAGAGCACACAGTGTTAGAGGCAGTAGAGCACACAGTGTTAGAGGCAGTAGAGCACACAGTGTTAGAGGCAGTTGAGCACACAGTGTTTGTTAGAGGCAGTAGAGCACACAGTGTTTGTTAGAGGCGGTAGAGCACACAGTGTTTGTTAGAGGCAGTAGAGCACACAGTGTTAGAGGCAGTAGAGCACACAGTGTTAGAGGCAGTTGAGCACACAGTGTTAGAGGCAGTAGAGTACACAGTCTACCTAGATCTTTCCATTCTATATCAGCCACATTTGCTCCATAAATATTAAAAGTTAAATAGACAAAACATTGCCCAGATTAAAAGTAAACAATCTGGCATCAGAACTATCAGTCATATTTTTGATGATCATATTTTTTACAAAGCTTATATCAACTTACTCTGTCTGTTTGTCTGGTAAAAATCTTGTACATGTTATTTGTCCCACAACCAATCTCAGATCATGCTGAAATTTTGCACAATTATTTCTTTTACGTGACAACAGGAGAATGAATTTTAAAAAATAGCCAATTAGTTAATTATGTATTGGTAATTAATTATTTTGTTTGGTATGGAACAAGGAAAAGAAATAGTACTTGACTGATGTGGTGGTATAAATTGAATTACCCCCCCCCCCCCTATACTTTATAGGTCGCCGCTTTACAGCTTGAAGCTAACAATAGATAATTATAAAACCTTCTTTTTTCATAAATGAATCACTGGCATTGTGGTGAGTGTGTTGGCTTGAGGAGTCCTGTTTTCGAATTCAGATCTCTCTCAACTTTTTTTTTAAAAATGTATTTATAAAGCAAACACAGTAACATTCACACAGATACCCCCATTTTTTTCCCCCCACCATTCTTAACTGGCGAAGACAAGTGATTGGATCATAAAATATTGAGAAAGCTAATATCGTGAAATAGCGCTGAACAAAAACATTTGGTAAAATATTTCACACAGATGTATTATTGTCAGTCTAGAGCTATTACAAATTTAATTGATCCTAACTAATTGATACAACTACAATTAATTTAAACTTTTTTTTTTTTCCTTAGGTGTTTGTTATGTTTTTGTTGTTTATTTGTTCTAGCAAAAGAGTTGATTCAGTGACCTGTATACATCATTTACTTATCTCTGTACAGTCCACAGATAGTTTACCATTACATGTGTTAGATGTACACAACAGTTTACAGGAACTCTTCAACCTTCAGCAACACAAAGAGATGAGAATCAAATCTGCTTTGAGAGGTTCTAAGACAATTGATGATATTAGTCATTTTATAGGTTAGTTTAAATTAGATAGTTTCTTTCCTCTTAGAAATTGTCACATGGACTTGTGTTGTATCACATGGACTGGTGTGGTGTTACATGGACTGGTGTGATATCACATGGACTGGTGTGGTATCACTTGGACTGGTGTGGCATCACTTGGACTAATGTGGTGACACATGGACTGGTGTGGTATCGCATGGACTGGTGTGGTGTTACATGGACTGGTGTGGTATCACTTGGACTAGTGTGGTGACACATGGGCTGGGGTGGTATCACATGGACTGGTGTGGTGACACCTGGGCTGGGGTGGTATCACATGGGCTGGGGTGGTATCACATGGACTGGTGTGGTATCACATGGACTGGTGTGATATCACATGGGCTGGGGCGGTATCACATGGGCTGGTGTAGTATCACATGGACTGGTGTGGCCATGGAGACTACCCAGGCCAAAACAAGCTATTATAACCCAATGCTGGACAGGCCATGTTACTGTTGCTTCTTACTTTGCATTATTGAGGCAAAACTTTGACTCACATAGCTCACACTGCAGGTAGGAAGAGGAAACCATGTATACTATTCTTTTAGGCAGTCCAAGACTTGCTGAATTGCATTTGTCAGGGGAAGACACTCACAGTCCAAGACTTGCTGAATTGCATTTGACAGGGGAAGACACTCACAGTCCAGGACTTGCTGAATTGCATTTGACAGGGGAAGACACAGTCCAAGACTTGCTGAATTGCATTTGACAGGGGAAGACACTCACAGTCCAGGACTTGCTGAATTGCATTTGACAGGGGAAGACATTCACAGTCCAAGACTTGCTGAATTGCATTTGACAGGGGAAGACACTCACAGTCCAAGACTTGCTGAATTGCATTTGACAGGGGAATACACTTGCTCTTCACCATTATGGAAACATTCTGGACTGTAGTCCAGGGTAGTGATGTTTTCAGCCCCTCAAGTCCTTGCTAACATGTAATTTTTTTATTATGAGCTATATTTCTAAAGGTATCTATTTTTTAGAATATGCGGCCATAAAAACATAACCTTAACCATATCTTTAAATTCTGCTTTTTTTGTGTGCCTCACAATCATTATGAAAGCTTTAAAACTACATTAGATTCATTGTTTTACTATGATACTAATAAGGATGTAAAAATATTACTTTGATTCAACTCATTGCTTGCAGCTTTGTTAAAGAAGAATTGTACAGGTATTATTGACTTGTTAAGAGTTAAAAAATGGATTATTAGTTGTTGTTTTACTAACTAAAACCTTTTTTTTTGTTCCAATGTTTGTTTATGCTGAAGAAACTACTAAAACTTGTGCTGTTTAATATTTTATATTAGCTCAATGTTGTGCAATAATCTACTATTGTTATAACAAAAGAGATTTTTTAAAATTTAAAAGAGAAAATATTGCACATCTTTAGAATACATTACTAGGAAACCTTTCATAAAGTTAATGTAAATTCAAAGACCATCCTTATCTAAAAATCTTTTTCCTTTTTTAAATCAAATCATCTCAAAGTCCATCTGTTAAATTTTTTAGTGCATTTAGATTTTTCCATTTCTGTTTTTGTTTTTTTCCCTTGTTAGCAACTGCATTAATACTATAGAAAAGTTGATCAAAGTAATCCACTTCCCAAACACTGGGGTCACTTTCTTCTTTCCCTCCCCCTCTCATTCTGTGTCTCTCTCTCTCTTTCTCCCTCCTTATTGTCAGCCATCTAAACTTATAACATGGATCCTAATATTCTTTAAATTGTTGGTTGCATCCTTTTTGTTAAATTTCTGGCTTATTTTTCTTTAATCTAAAATGAAATGAACTCATACTTAATTTTACTATTTGTATAATTTGATAGGGAAATCACTTGAAAGAAATTATTTTTGTTTGTTTGTTTGCTGAAGAAGAAAAGTTACTATCAATAATTATTAATCTAACTATAAAGTGCCCTTGAACGAAGGTTAGGAAATTTATTTTTTTTATTCCATAAGAATCATAAAATCTATTTTGAAACTTTCTCATAATTTATGTGTTTCAATTAATTTCAATTTAATAATTTGGGGATTTTGACTCCCCCCCCCCCCCCTAAAAAAAAGTTTACTAACTATTCTAACATCTTTTGTTTTTATTGATATCTTTTTTTTTCTGACATCTTTGTTTTTATAGATATCTTTGTTTTTGTTCTGACTTCTTTGTTTATTGAGTCGTTTATTTTAAGCTCACTCTAACAAGATGATTCTGACCTGCTCAGACTCTAAGGAAGGACCATTTAAGACAAACTATTATAGTCTATTTAAGAGATATTTTCGATATAATGATCCTAAGAAGTCATTAACGTTTTCAATGTTTTTAATCACTACAGAACTGTGTAATTTAATGGAGCAGTTTGACAAATCCCAATGTGATAAATATATTTCTAAACTGAACAAAGGCTTAGAGAGTTTAACTTCTTCTCTCAAGAAAATAGATACAATAAAAAGTCTTATTTCTGTTTGGTAAGTCTTTAGTTTTTCTTCTTTATTTTAGTAATAAATAACTTCATAAAAATATGTCAGAAAAAGGTGATAGAGGTAAAATTCTAGTCATCAGTTGAAGAGGAAAATACACACAAACTCTTGCCTTGCATTTACAGAATTAACTTAGAACAATTAACCATCATGAGTTCATTAGTAAAAATACAGAATTTAAAAAGAACTTTTAAAAGGTGTTTTACACTTAAAAGGTTTTTTTGCTATGCTTTTTTATACACATCTGCATTTTAAATGACTTATATTGTGATATTTTAAAATGGAAATTAGACAGGCTTTAAAAAAAATGTTCTTTGAAAATTAAGAATGGACTAGGGAAGTAATGTGCAAACTTTTTTAGGAGCGGGCCAAAACCTTAAAGGAAAAGTTTTTAAGGGTCATAATAAAAAAACAAACAACAGAAGTGTTGTATCGAATTTAATGTATGAAGCTGGTAGTGTTTTGATTCTAGTACTTCATCATTTGGTTAAATCTTAAGAGTGAACTAGGGTGTTCATCTGTCAATTTATTTCTGACATAGCTTTTTCTAAGTCTCATTGAAAAAAAGCTACTTAGAAAAATATAAAAATGCAAACATAGAGTTGGGCAACTTTTTTTTTTTTGAGGATCTTAAATTTGTTTTAGGGCTACTTTACATATGTTACTTTTCCAGGTAGTATCTAAGGAACATTTATGCAAAGTTTTATCAAGATTGGTAAAACGGTTTTGAACTATTGAAAATATGTTTTCACCATGTTCTGTAATTTTTTAAAAGTTGACATGCTAAAAATGGGATGAACAGTTCTGCAATTTTTGGTTCTGTTTATTTTTAGATTAAATATGTAAGACATTTTCTAAACAAAACCTAAGAATCTTGTATAGTTGTGTAAGTATATATTTATAAAGCATTAACAATTGTAATCTAATTTCACTATCATGTTTGATCAATACACTTTCATCTGCTTGCTTACCAAACAACAGACAGGGGTGGCTAAAACTGTCATTGTTATCTTTATGATAAATTTTGTTTGCAGCCATTTAGTAAACTGAATCTTAGAACCCTACATGCTAGAGACCAAATGTTTAGATCTGAGTGCTGATTTATCATATTGTTTTTTTTTCATCCTGTTCAATATTGATTCCAATTGTATTTTAAGGTGGGAACAACCAGCCAAAAACACCACTCCCTGGGTTGTACAAGAAGGAAAAACATTGGAACAGTGGATGCAGAAATGGAGGTTAATGGTGACAGAAATTCACACAAAAAAGGATGACAGAAATGTCAAAGCCCAGAGATGATTGTTGCTTTACTTTATGACTTGGCTCAATAAACTGTTTACAATCTTAAAAGTCAGTGTTTGTTTTTTGTTTTCTATTATTCTTTTGGCTGTCCTATAGCTCTCAATAGTTATGCCTGAGCTGGATGTGGCAAAATATGTAGGTCATAGGTGGAGCTGCGTAGCCATGGGAAATACTGCATTTCTCATTAATCTTTTGACTCAAAGACAGGCCTTATTATTATTATCTCTCAGAAATAAAGAGCAAACAATTCTGATTCTGACCATTTGATATGAATTCTCTTTAAAACATGTCTAGTGATTTATTGTATATCTTTGAAATTTTTTTTTCCCTGTATTTTAGTCTCAGTTCATTACAAATCAACTTGACACAAGTCTTATCTTATAAATTACAGATGTTGTTTTAAAGTAGACTATAATTAAGTGCATGTTAATTAGAGACTTCAACTCTGCTAAGTGTCATCTGTTTTCCTAATTGATCAAGGCAAGCCATTTCTCTACTCAAGTCTAATAGTTCTAGGGATGAAATGGTGTGTTTAGGAATTTTGTCTTGGAATAAATAGGAAGTAAGAAGTGTGCCTTTACTAAACAACCAATGAACAGCTAATTATATTTCATTCACTTAAGAAAGTGGAAAAACACACTTGTAAAAATGAGTCAGTTTATTCAGTATGCTGTTAGCTATCACATCAGGACATAGGATTTTATAGTCTTAAGTAACATACATTGAAGGAACTGAAATACATTCAATACAAAATGCAGCTGTTAAAAAATGTGTATTAGCTTCAAATCTAGAATAACTTCATACAACATAAAATGCTTTAGCTAGTTTGGTGTTCATAAACTGGTAAATTAGTTTTTGCATGGCAAGTTTGACTGGGGACTGGAAGAAACTTGGTAATACTAAATAAAAATGTTCTCATATATTTTGGTACATGTCCTACACAAGTAAGAGTACACTAAGGACAGTGGCCAATACATTAATGTAGAAGGACAGTGGCCAATACATACAAAAAAAATTGTTTAAAATAAAAATCTTTTTTTTTTCCTTAACATTTAGTGTCATCCAATATATTCAATCAAGTAGCTCAACATGGTTGCAGGCTTAGGATGAAAAGAAGGAAATGGTAAAATACTGTTTGATTTGAATAAAATCATTTAGAATACAAAACAGACAACAAATAACATGCCAAGTCATTCCCTACACAAGAGATAACAACCTGCTACTATCATTAACAAGCAGCAATTCAAAACATTATTTACAGTGTGAGATATTTATGTACAAATGTAATATCAGCTAAGAGGTGATGATACGGCAACTAACATATTCTGTTCATAAAAAACAACATTATGCTGAAACATAAGATTGGATCTTATTGATTTCTATTTCTCCACAGCCCATTCTCTCATGCTTATGTTGATAAATACCAAATCTATTTGTTTGTGACCAGATCACTTCAAGTAGAAATATTAACAGATATGATATGTTGTGATTTAAGCACTACTAATGTGTCCCTAAGGCTATTTTTATTATTACAAAATATTTAGCTGTTTATATATATTGTATATTCTTTTAAATATATTTATATAAATAGATATATATAAAGTTAATAAATTATAGGTTATGTGCCAATATACATATTTCAGTGTTAACTTTTGATTATATAATAAATAATTCCCAATCTCTATAGGTGCATGGACTCAGTATACAAGTTCTGTATATTTAATAATCTTTCCATTTTGGACATTTATCTATGGCGTAACACTGTTGAAAAAGAAACAAAATACATTTTAGGCAGCAGAGGTGATAAACTCATAACACACACACATACTTGTAATGAGCAATTCTTAGAAAATCTTATAAACAGCAACAAAAGTCATACATTAGTCATAATTTAAATCAAAAAACATTTTGTATCTACAAATATAACATGCCCCAAAATAATCATTTGGAATTAAAGCTTAAGAGTATAAAACAAACTGAGCAAACATTTAAAAATAGGCTTAAAAATTATTTTCTCTAAAATATTTTACAGTCTGAAAAAAAATAATTTTTGTATTAAAAACAATAAAATGATCAAGGCATTTCATTTGATACTTATTTCTTTTGTACATACAATATTTGACCTAAGTATAAACCCAGACAAACCAAAACAGGCAGTATTCACAAACATTGACTGGAGGGCAGGAAGTTAGCTTGAAGGCTTGTCTTTGTTTTTACTCTCTGGTACAACTACAATGTTAGATGTGACTTTATGGAAGGCCTGCATCCACTGCCTCTTGTCATGCTCATCATTAGCTATCAGAGTGTGAGTTTGACCTTTCTCAGTGTCCATGAAAGATAAGCGGATGACATTTTTACCTAAGAAAGACAAAACAATGTTCAAATAGACTGTAGAAAACGAGATACTGAACTGTGCTGACAATTAATTTCTGGTGACATAGATGTCAAAATACACGTTTTATTTTTGAAATGACTCATTTGAATTGGAATTAGATGTGTCTTGGAAATGAGAAAGAAATTCTATCAATAATACTGAAGTCTTAAATAGTAATTTTAAACAACTGATAGGAAATTAAATTAGACATTCCTTGCAGATTAGGAGTAAATTAAGTCTTAAAAAGTATTTTTGAATGACGCTACAAAATATTTTTAGCCCATAAAAATCTTGGTGACAATTTAGAATTACATTTAAAAAGAAAGAGAATGCCATACATTTTTCAAATACCAGAAAACAGACTTTTTGTGTTCAGCCAGTACAATGTTCAATACTGATAACATAAAAACAATGAACTAAAATACAATACAACTAGTTCAAAGATTAAACAAACTACTCACCAGTTAGCCCTCCCTGACCAAATGCATTTCGAAAAGATCCCAACTTGACTTCCCCATCTGGAAGGTCTTGGACAAGAAGTTCTGCAGTTGGAATGGGCTGCCTATAGATCTGATACATTTGTTTGCCACTTTGTGTGCAAGACCTGGATACTAGCAGAACTTTGTCAAAGAGAAATACATGGAGTTTCTGGGAGAAGAGAAACAAATAAAATAATGTTAATTGATACTGGTTTAGAGTTTCAACCTATAATAATAATTATTGTTTTATTTATTAAGGATTCTATTAAATATCAGGTCAATTGCATTCATCAGTGTTGGCCTCTTTCAGTCGTGGAACGGGTAATGGTTCATCTCATAGTGATGGGAGCCTGGGCATTTATCAAACAATAAGTATATTGTATAAAGCATTGTTTTACGTTTTGAATGGTCTTTAAAAGTTGAGGATTACATCCTAGTCCAAACCTACAATTTAGGGGATGGGAGAGGAGAAGGGTTTGAACCCAGGACCACCAAATGATAGTCTAGAGCACATAACGCATGACCAGGCAGCCTTAGGAAATTTATATCAAACATTAGGTCAGTTTTATCAAAATTCTGTCAGTTTTATCAAACATTAGGTCAGTGGTATGTCAAACATCAGGTTGGTTTTTATCAAACATAAGGTCAGTGGTATATCAAACATTAGGTCCGTTTTATCAGTAAGTAAGTCATATCAAACAACAGGTCTTAGATAGTAAATATTGTAAAAATTATGCTAAAATTGTGCAGTGTGACTTTGGAACTATTAGGAAAGTAATTCAATTCTCTATTCATTTGAAATGAATTGGACAGTGTGTAGGACTTACGCTTCCTTTTGTATTCTTCATGCATCCACTACAGACAAAAGCCTGAGACTCTTGTATTGCTGAGACTCTCTGGAGAAAACAAAAAACAAATAAATTAAACTACAAGTTGGCTGGATCAATCAAGTACTTCTAAGTACAGATATCATGTGGGAGAATGTGCTGGCTAAACTATTTGTTTAGCACAATTGAAACAAAAATAAACATAAGAAAAATAGACTTCTTTTGAGTTCTCTATAACCTGCCTGATTAATAGAGGTCAATGACAAACATTTTTAAAGTAGGGTAGATCAAATCAATCAGATTTTAGCTTCCAAAACAAATATTTTGTAAAAAAAATAAAATAATAAGACATAAATACCAAGCACTGTTACAACTAAATAAAGTTATTTTTGCTTATCAAATAAAGGGGTGGGATGATAACAGAGCATGTTGTAGGAGGCAAGTCCTGGTGGAAACTTTTAGAATCTCATTTGTCTACAACACTGGTTTGGGAAGGTAAGCTGACAACTTAGTATAAGCCACAGAGTATATGCTAAACTCCACATATATACCTTCTTTTGTTTGTTTTATATATTTAAATTTGAAGACAATAATATTTACCTGATCATCATATAAATAAATAAGTAAACTTTTGGCATGTTCACATCTAGCTAGACCAGTTGCCTCATCTGCTTCTTGAATTATTGTCTCCATTTCTTTAATCTGAAAAAAAAACACATTAAACACTGGAATTGAATGGAAGTTTAAACATTTGAGGCATTCAACCAGACTATAAACAAAGTCAAAAAATAACTTTCAAAACAAAGATGTTCTCTAGGTCTAAAACACAAACTACTTACAGATTGTTCTAAGTTCTCAGCCTCCTCTCTATCATTTACTGTCTGTGAACACAATCAATTATAAATACAGTTGTTGTTTTAAGAAAGAAACTTTCAAACAAAATGAAATGATCATGAAACATTTACTTTAAACTTATCCCCCCATGCTAAGGCACTCTGGGCTAAGATAAGGGGGAAACTTTGAAGATAAAAAAAAATAATTTTAAATTTTTATAAACAAAAAAAACAACATAAAATACTTTCTCTATACTAATAGTAACATAAATTTGTAACTTTTCTTAATTCACAATAAAAATATATTTAAAAAGTTCAATAAAAAGTTGTTTTTTTAAAAGGTAAAGTTGCTGTAGCCCAATGATTGACCCCCCAAGGAATGAGTTGTGTGAGCACCATTAAGACTTACGTATTTGGCAATGCTTCGGATGAGAAGAGGATATTTCACAAACCTCCCTCTAGCACCATCTAAATGAACACAAACAAAAAACATTTAATATTGAATTGTAACCAGTATCTGCACCTAGTCTAAGTTACATAACAATTAGTGAGATATAATTTCACAGAGAACTTTGAAGTAAACAAAGTAATAGTAAGAACTTACCAAGTAGTGACCAGAGGTCAAGCTTCCTACTGAAGGGGGAGGCCTGGCATCGCTGGTAGAAATCATTCAAAGCAGGCTCATTTTTCTTTTCATCAAATATTTCTTTAGCTTTAATTTGATTTGCACAGAATGTAACATAGGCACTTAGTTTATTGGTCTGTATAGAAAACAAAACAAAACTACACATTAGCAAAGAAGCAAACAGTGAATGCTTTACCTTCTAAAAAATTACTTGAAATAAAAATCTGGGCCTGTTGATTGTAATTGTATGCAAACAAAATGAGAATAACAGTCATGGTTAAAATATAAATAGAGAAACTGTGTCTTACCCATTCAAGGATTTCTTTTCCAACACTCATTGATGTGCCATCAGGTTTTCTCTGAGCCTCTAATCTGTCTAATAAATCTGAAACAAGCACAATCATAAAAAAAAAAAATAATGAAATAGTCACACACAAAGATTAGAATAACAATAAGTACATAGTAAAAGGAGTATGTGCCAGGTATCTCTAAGGTAGGTTAAAGGTTAAAATAGCTTTTAACAAGTGGACAAATATTTTAAAAGAAAAAGAGTGTTTAAAAAAATTGAGTGTTATGTTGTTACCTCGATGTACAGGTATCAGATTGTCTATATTTCCAAACAATGTGCAGACATCAGATGCTGTCATTAACCCTAGTGTCACCAGTGTGTCTCGATAGAGCTGTCAAACAAAACAAACAACATATTAATGTCAGTGTCTGCAGTGTTACAAAGCATCTCTTAAATACTTCTAACATCAGCAACATACAAAATATCCAAATAACAAATATCATTGAGGGACCTACCTTAGCAACATTTGCTAGATCTTCAAGCATATCTTTTTCTCCTTGATACAACTCATAAATTGCCTGTTGAGGGAAACAAAAATATGTTTTCATTGAAATCAAATCTTTAGAGCGGAAAAAAAGAAGTGGCTTTGAATTCTTTATCAAATTTAGATTATCCTAGCCAATACCTCTAAATAACCGTAAAGATCAGAAATTTAAGATGAACCACTTCCATATGTTGTATATTAATATTTGTCACTTTCCCTAAACCTTGATACTCTAGGTCTTATGGTTAAAGACTCACCTCCTGCCTCTTGATGTCTATGTGGGAAAAGGCTGACAAAGTATTGGCATTTTGGCCCCCTGCAAAGGAGTCCACCCAGCTGACCTGTTGTCTTCTTTTGGCAGGAGAGGGCTGAGGAGGCTTGTAGGGGGAGGTGGGTTGACGAGAAGGTGAACAAGGAACTTTAAAGCCATCTGGATCTTGTTGCTGGAGAAAGAATTGGTAATCTTAGTCCTTGAGCTCAAAGAAATTAAATCCCAAAACCATATTGGACAAACTCAGAATAAGAGACAGCTTTACATATAGAGAAAAGAAATGTCTTTATAGTCTTAGTACAAACAGTTTGACTTGATTCTATTTCCTGAATATCTTCATAGTGTCAGAACAATTAATTGACTTGATTCTTTATGTCCCGTGTTTAATCATAATTGCTCTCTATATCAGACTAGTTTTAGTACCTAAGATTAATTCTAGTACTTAAGACAAACTTAGAATGCCAGGTACAGCTATAAATGAGGGTTTGAAGGTTTTAAAGCTGAAACAGATCTAATACTAGCAGCACTCTGGGACGAAAGGTTATTGAGAGAAGTTCAAGAACATATGACAAGATAGAGACAAGCTCCAAAGAAAAGGTGAGTCACTCTGTTCAACACTTTCACAATCTCGCTCTCAAAGAAAACAAAAGGTCATTCAAGCGAGTTATCTGGTCCTGCATCGTGCTGCTAGTATCGCATGTTACAGACCTAGATCTAGACTAGATTCTAACAATCAAATAAAACAAAAGGTCATTCAAGCGAGTGTAGTTATCTTGTCTCGCATCTATTATTGCATGTTACAGACCTAGATCTAGACTACATTCTATCAGTCAAAGAAAACGAAGGTCATTCAAGCGAGTGTAGTTATCTTGTCTCGCATCTATTATTGCATGTTACAGACCTAGATCTAGACTACATTCTATCAGTCAAAGAAAACGAAGGTCATTCAAGCGAATGTAGTTATCTTGTCTTGCATCTATTATTGCATGTTACAGACCTAGATCTAGACTACATTCTATCAGTCAAAGAAAACGAAGGTCATTCAAGCGAGTGTAGTTATCTTGTCTCGCATCTATTATTGCATGTTAAAGACCTAGATCTAGACTACATTCTATCAGTCAAAGAAAACGAAGGTCATTCAAGCGAGTGTAGTTATCTTGTCTCGCATCTATTATTGCATGTTAAAGACCTAGATCTAGACTACATTCTATCAGTCAAAGAAAACGAAGGTCATTCAAGCGAGTGTAGTTATCTTGTCTTGCATCTATTATTGCATGTTACAGACCTAGATCTAGACTACATTCTATCAGTCAAAGAAAACAAAAACTGACCTGCTTCTGGTGATGTCTTCCTGGTGAGATCAAGTTGACTAAAGACGTTGAAACTCTCAACAGAGATCTCTTGGACTTTTTCTGGAACACAATAGACAGAATTTTGGTTTACAAATGATTTGATCAGAGAGAGAGAGAGACATAGAGGGGGCGGGTAGACACATTTTCTATATTCAACTGGAGCTTATGAGTTTTTTTTTCAGAGAAACAAATCGTCTGGTTATTTGTGTCTTTCCTACAAGAGCAATGCGAATAAAATAAATTCATCCATATTAATGTAAGATCGTCCAGAATTCGCTTCAAAGTTTTCCGTTCCTTTCACAATTCTTCAGATTAAAAATACTGCCTTTATGCCTCTCTCTCTCTCTCAGAGTGATTTACGCGGTAATATTGTCTACATACTAACAAACATCTTAGTAACGCCTAAACTAGGACCCGCTAGCCGTGACGCTTCGGCCTCTAGAAACTTCTGGCCTCATAATGATGTAGTAGACTATCGGACACTTTTGACTTCACCATTTCTATTAGTTATATATATATAAATATATATATTTATTTATTTATTTATTTATTTATTTATTTAGATATTTATATTATATTTGCGGTCATGCGGCCCGTAACACGCTTGTCGGAAATCAATATGGCCCGAGGTTGAAAAAGGTTCGGCAATATTGGCCTTAAAGTTAAAGTCAATACAAGCAATAATGGTAAAGTAAGTGTTTGGTGTCAGACTACGGGAAAAGAATTTTGTATTTTACAAGAGATATACTAATTGGCGCACTAATAGGCCTACCGACTCAAACACACACTCGAGTCATTTTACCAAAGGTGAAACTTGTGGATGTCCTACCTGTCTGACAGACAAGAAACGAATCCTACAGTTCTCATTCTCATCTCCGCTAATCTCTACGTCACTGCCACTGTTCCTGCGTTTCTTCGGCTTCACATCTACTACAGTGAGATCTGACCTTGGGGCTCCGTCCGCGCCCTTCATTTTCACCTCTGGTTCTATCAGACAATCTTGGCTGTCGTCTGCGAATGTCACTTTGTTGGGTGTCATCAGGTCACCCGTGAAAAGGTCAGTAAAACGTACGGAATGGTCAATCAACAAAAGAACAATACTAGATCAAGTCTAGACACAAGTTGAAATGTCAAGGCTTTGACTAGGCCAAACACAAATACACTGGCTGAATGTTCTAGAACTAGTGCACTAGACGAGTTTCTCTCAGTCACAATTTAGCTCAATGCTAATGCCCTAGAAACAAACGTTGTATAAACTCCCAGGATCAAAGGTTCAAAGTCACACACTATTTTGTTCAATCAGAAACACGAATATCTCCAGTACAATGAGTTAGTCCAAGTTTTAGAAAGTCAAGAAATGATTGTGGTCAAAGATTCAGTCCTCCAGCCACAGGTTGACAACAAAGTGACCAAGACAACGTCCACGCGTTATATTCTAAAACTCTCTCTTGTGTTTGGGTTTCCAGGGTAAACTTTGGGCCCGGCTGCTGTTCCTATAGTTTCCAACGTCAACAAACGTGGCACCGAGCGGGATGGCGGGACGAGACGAGCCAGCGAGAGCCGCGAGTTTTTATCCCGGCCTGTATCGATCTCCTACAAGAGGAACTAGGGTTAGGGTTAGGAAAAAATCCCTTTGACAAGGCTTGGAGATATTACGCCTCTGACACTTGACATTATTGTATACAAAAAAAAAAAAAAAGAAATACGTAATAAGTCACTTGGTCATTTACAACCTTCCAGATAAAGATTCAACAGATTCCCCATCCCTAACCCCAACCTTCCAGATAAAGATTCAACAGATTCCCCATCCCTAACCCCAACCTTCCAGATAAAGATTCAACAGATTCCCCATCCCTAACCCCAACCTTCCAGATAAAGATTCAACAGATTCCCCATCCCTAACCCCAACCTTCCAGATAAAGATTCAACAGATTCCCCATCCCTAACCCCAACCTTCCAGATAAAGATTCAACAGATTCCCCATCCCTAACCCCAACCTTGCAGATAAAGATTCAACAGATTCCCCATCCCTAACCCCAACCCTGCAGATAAAGATGCAACAGATTCCCCTACCCTAAACCCAACCTTGCAGATAAAGATTCAACAGATTCCCCTACCCTAACCCCAACCTTCCAGATAAAGATTCAACAGATTCCCCATCCCTAACCCCAACCTTCCAGATAAAGATTCAACAGATTCCCCATCCCTAACCCCAACCTTCCAGATAAAGATTCAACAGATTCCCCATCCCTAACCCCAACCTTCCAGATAAAGATTCAACAGATTCCCCTACCCTAACCCCAACCTTCCAGATAAAGATTCAACAGATTCCCCATCCCTAACCCCAACCTTCCAGATAAAGATTCAACAGATTCCCCATCCCTAACCCCAACCTTCCAGATAAAGATTCAACAGATTCCCAATCCCTAACCCCAACCTTCCAGATAAAGATTCAACAGATTCCCCATCCCTAACCCCAACCTTGCAGATAAAGAGTCAACAGATTCCCCTACCCCAACCCCAACCTTCCAGATAAAGATTCAACAGATTCCCCAACCCTAACCCCAACCTTCCAGATAAAGATTCAACAGATTCCCCATCCCTAACCCCAACCTTCCAGATAAAGATTCAACAGATTCCCCATCCGTAACCCCAACCTTCCAGATAAAGATTCAACAGATTCCCCTACCCTAACCCCAACCTTCCAGATAAAGATTCAACAGATTCCCCATCCCTAACCCCAACCTTCCAGATAAAGATTCAACAGATTCCCCATCCCTAACCCCAACCTTCCAGATAAAGATTCAACAGATTCCCCATCCCTAACCCCAACCTTCCAGATAAAGATTCAACAGATTCCCCTACCCTAACCTTCCAGATAAAGATTCAACAGATTCCCCATCCCTAACCCCAACCTTCTAGATAAAGATTCAACAGATTCCCCATCCCTAACCCCAACCTTGCAGATAAAGATTCAACAGATTCCCCTACCCCAACCCCAACCTTCCAGGTAAAGATTCAACAGATTCCCCATCCCTAACCCCAACCTTCCAGATAAAGATTCAACAGATTCCCCTACCCTAACCCCAACCTTCCAGATAAAGATTCAACAGATTCCCCATCCCTAACCCCAACCTTCCAGATAAAGATTCAACAGATTCCCCATCCCTAACCCCAACCTTGCAGATAAAGAGTCAACAGATTCCCCTACCCCAACCCCAACCTTCCAGATAAAGATTCAACAGATTCCCCATCCCTAACCCCAACCTTCCAGATAAAGATTCAACAGATTCCCCATCCGTAACCCCAACCTTCCAGATAAAGATTCAACAGATTCCCCATCCCTAACCCCAACCTTCCAGATAAAGATTCAACAGATTCCCCATCCCTAACCCCAACCTTGCAGATAAAGATTCAACAGATTCCCCTACCCCAACCCCAACCTTCCAGGTAAAGATTCAACAGATTCCCCATCCCTAACCCCAACCTTCCAGATAAAGATTCAACAGATTCCCCTACCCTAACCCCAACCTTCCAGATAAAGATTCAACAGATTCCCAATCCCTAACCCCAACCTTCCAGATAAAGATTCAACAGATTCCCCATCCCTAACCCCAACCTTGCAGATAAAGAGTCAACAGATTCCCCTACCCCAACCCCAACCTTCCAGATAAAGATTCAACAGATTCCCCTACCCTAACCCCAACCTTCCAGATAAAGATTCAACAGATTCCCCATCCCTAACCCCAACCTTCCAGATAAAGATTCAACAGATTCCCCATCCCTAACCCCAACCTTGCAGATAAAGATTCAACAGATTCCCCATCCCTAACCCCAACCTTCCAGATAAAGATTCAACAGATTCCCCATCCCTAACCCCAACCTTCCAGATAAAGATTCAACAGATTCCCCATCCCTAACCCCAACCTTCCAGATAAAGATTCAACAGATTCCCCATCCCTAACCCCAACCTTGCAGATAAAGATTCAACAGATTCCCCATCCCTAACCCCAACCCTGCAGATAAAGATGCAACAGATTCCCCTACCCTAAACCCAACCTTGCAGATAAAGATTCAACAGATTCCCCTACCCTAACCCCAACCTTCCAGATAAAGATTCAACAGATTCCCCATCCCTAACCCCAACCTTCCAGATAAAGATTCAACAGATTCCCCATCCGTAACCCCAACCTTGCAGATAAAGATTCAACAGATTCCCCATCCCTAACCCCAACCTTGCAGATAAAGATTCAACAGATTCCCCTACCCTAACCCCAACCTTGCAGATAAAGATTCAACAGATTCCCCTACCCCAACCCCAACCTTCCAGATAAAGATTCAACAGATTCCCCATCCCTAACCCCAACCTTCCAGATAAAGATTCAACAGATTCCCCATCCCTAACCCCAACCTTCCAGATAAAGATTCAACAGATTCCCCATCCCTAACCCCAACCTTCCAGATAAAGATTCAACAGATTCCCCATCCCTACTTTTTTTGTATCCATTACGAGAAAGACCAGACAAAAGCCTATCCCCCAAAACTGGACTGAAGCCAAGAGTATCATGGCAGACTCGATTGAAACTAATATGCTTGTATGACTGGGTCAGAATAAATTAAGGAGAATTGTAGGCGATCACATCTATTGGACATTATGCATACATCCAATGTAAGAATCAATTATTTTTTTTTGGGGGGGGGGGATTTATTTGAAGGTAGAACTTGTACCAATTGTTTGAAATTATTTTCCACTGTATAGTGAGATGTGATCATAGTACTGCTGGTGAACACATCTAGTCTGTCAACAGTTACAGGGTGGTGGTTTTGGTTTTAACACTTTCGGTGTTGGTTTAATACAAAGACAGAAAGTGAGGAACTTTTTTTTTTTGAAAGGGTGACAAATAACTGAAGACATTGTGACAAGACACACATCTGGAAATGAAACGTATTTCTTCAGTCTTTACATCAAAGTTTCTGTGTATATTTATCTAGAATTCTATCAAATGTAGAAAAAAACAAGATTACAAAGAGAGTTTGTGTTACACAAACTGAGAGGCGGCCCCCGTCGAAGTCGGATCCCTGTCGGATCTGCCTATTCGCAAAGAATATTCAAGAGGTTATTTCATTTTGATGGTCAAAGTAATAATGTTTCAAAGATTCATTTGCCGTTGTAAAAAATGTTTTTTTGTTTTCCATGTTTCGGGTGTTTCTTCTAAGTTTAAAATAATTCATTTCGCGCTGGACGATGGAGGATGGCAACAAGCAGGGTATGAACCCTGCCTGGTTGTTCAGTTTGCGTGCTGGACTGTCGTTCGGATTTATCAATGGTCCCTGGTTCAAACCCTGCATGCTCCCATCCCCCGTCGTCCTACTGGAGGTTTGTAATTTTAAAAAAAAAAGGAAAGAACAGATATATCGTGCTTTTACTTCGATGTCTCAGCACAGTTAGGCCTATCAACAGAGATATCGTGCTTTTACTTCGATGTCTCAGCACAGTTAGGCCTATCAACAGAGATATCGTGCTTTTACTTCGATGTCTTAGCACAGTTAGGCCTATCAACAGAGATATCGTGCTTTTACTTCGATGTCTCAGCACAGTTAGGCCTATCAACAGAGATATCGTGCTTTTACTTCGATGTCTCAGCACAGTTAGGCCTATCAACAGAGATATCGTGCTTTTACTTCGATGTCTCAGCACAGTTAGGCCTATCAACAGAGATATCGTGCTTTTACTTCGATGTCTCAGCACAGTTAGGCCTATCAACAGAGGTATCGTGCTTTTACTTCGATGTCTTAGCACAGTTAGGCCTATCAACAGAGATATCGTGCTTTTACTTCGATGTCTCAGCACAGTTAGGCCTATCAACAGAGATATCGTGCTTTTACTTCGATGTCTCAGCACAGTTAGGCCTATCAACAGAGGTATCGTGCTTTTACTTCGATGTCTCAGCACAGTTAGGCCTATCAACAGAGATATCGGCATTTTTATTTAAATGGAACTAGAATGAGGATGTAGATCTACCTAAATTAAAATTCTGATTAAGATCTATATCTACTAGATCTAGATCTAAAATATGAACCTTGAATAATGTAGCTGTAATTTAGATAAGATTTGTGTAAAAAAAAATATCCTAGATAATCTATCAATAGACTGAATGCAACATTAAATTTAAAAATAGTATATTAGTTTTAGTATAGGCCCTATTATAACATTGCAATATTATCAAAACGTTTGGAAATCAAAATCTACACTTTAAGTCTAGAAATTGAAATTCTACATCTTAATCTAGTCTATTTTAGTCTAAACTAGATCTAGAAATTCTAGATCTAGACTCTAAAATAATTTTAATAAATCCAGATCTAGATATACTGTAATAAAAATTTAGATCTAGTTTAAACTTACGGGGGCCGCTAAAAATCTAAATTTGATCTAAATCAAGATCATTCCTTTTTTAAATGCGAGTCACATAACGAGGCTTAATAAACATTACTATACCGAGTTCTATTAGCATTTCATTTAAAGAATTAGTTCCATATAACGTCAAAGGAAAAAAAACACTACGTTACACGGCCTAGACTAAAAATCGCCTTCATCAATACGAGCCATTTATCGAGTGTTCATAGACATTGGTGCACCTAGTGCGTTCTTTTAGCATTACATTTAAAGAGTCCATGTATATGACGTCAGAGAAAAAAAATTCCATTACCTCACAATAGGCTAGTACAGGTACCATAAAAAATGTCTTTATTTACACGAGATATTTAACGAGGGTTCATAGACATTGGTGCACTGAGTTCTAATAGAATTTATTTAAAGAGGATCAAAGCCGCATTGTTTTTGCGTTTTGTCTGTCAGTTGGTCGGTCCGTCATCTTAATATTAAAAAAACAAAAACAACTAAAAGCTATTAAAAATTGATTAACCTTTATTTTACGTTTCAAAACATTGCAATAATTTTAGGAATGAACACAATTGATTTAAGTTAATATAATAGATTGTTCCGGATGTTTGTATAAATAGTAAAAGAAAAAGAGAATTTCAGATAAATGTAATACCGTTAATTAAATTTGTTGGATGGTCTCGTATAAAAATTAGAAGAACTACAGCCTTGTGGAGAGATATTCATACCTTACTTTGGTGTATGGATGTTGTTTTCCTTAAAAATTGGAACATAATATTAACGATAATTAGATTTTTTATGGTTTAGGTAGAAAATTAATTGTACTGTAAGAGAGAAGTGAGTTAAAATATTTTTTTTTAAAATCCGGAATAACATTATTTCGTACATGAGAAGATTATTTGTTTATTAATTAGAAGAGGGAGTTATAACAGTTATTTGGCGTTAGTAGATTTTTAAATAAATTCGGAAATTTCTGGCGACGATTTGTAAGAAAATGTAAGTAATGTAAGTCGATTTCTTTTCAAAACAAAATCCGGAACATTCTTTATCGATTACTAAACTTTTATGTTATGTTTCAGCAAGAAAATTAAATGTCTAAAAAGTGATTGGCAGTAATCAATTCTAGTAAATTACTTGTTTTTAAAGCCCTGAACAACCTATTGTCGATATTTTAAAAACTTGTTTAAAGATGAAAATACGAAACAATTTGATATCGATAATCAAATTATAGTGACGCATTGTCAAATAATATACGTGTAATATTAGTCAATTATGCGATTTCAAACAATCATTAGGCATAATTCATTTTTTATAAAACAATATCCGGAACATTTTTACACTTAATGAAATAAAAGCCAGTATAGAGATTTTGATTTAGCATTAATATGCTATTTACATAAAAAAACGGAACAACATATTATTGATAATGTGTTTTTGCAACGTTTAAACATGGAAATTAAATGTAATGTAAGTTAGAAGAGCAAACAAACATTTGTTGGCGTTGATTAGTATTGCTCAAAAAAAAATCCGGAACAATTAATTTTAGATGCTTAAAACTATTGAGATTTTACGGGAGGAACATTAAAGGGTAAATCAGATTTTCAATAGCTTTTAAAGTTGTTATTTTTTTTATCTAATCGTGACGGACAGACCTACCGAGAGACAAAACGCACAAAAATATATCTTTTTTACTCTGATGAGGGCACTAAACAAAAAAATAAATAAAATCTGATTTTTTTAAAAAGTTTAAGAAATTAGTTTAGCACCATGTCAAGGCCGGGCTTTACGCTACTACACGAAAGTCGCTGCATAAAATGTCCATTAAAAAAATGTGCGTGATATTTACATGCAAACTAAAATACAAAGTGCATTTTTAGCCTTTGTAAAGAAACATAAATGTTTTCTTTTAATTTTAGCAGATAGTTGACCAGAAAAAAACACCTTTAATTAATATTTATATTTGTAAACATTTCTAGTAAATTTTATAAAAATATTTGACTTAGTGATACCGAAAATACGCAACAAATGACAATCCTTGTTAGAATATTATAACATTGTCTCCCTTACATTTACGTTATTGTTTTAGAATTGGTTTATTTTTTATGAAAATATCGCTTGCATAATTAATTTTATAAATTAAACGGTTTGCTTTCAGAAAACCAAAAGTAGCCGTTGCACCTAAACTTTTCAAGCCGCATTTAATGGTGAAATAATATTTTTCATATTTTTTCTAGTTTTCGAGATCTGAGTGTGACAAACGGATATTTTGCACAAACCTAATAGCGGCTTTTCCCCTAACGGGGGCCGCTAAAAAAGACTGTTATGTTACAGTGATCCGGAGTCAATGACAACTTGGTTTTCACTCTTATAGTTTGTGTATCTTATATATAGATATAAGCTTACACAAATATGAAGAAATGCAAAAAGATATTGACGATGAAAATATTTAGTTCGATAACAATGATACAGTAAGATACTACAGAAGATGATATTTAGCCTATTGGATGAAGAGTGAAGAGTCTATGAAACAAATGGTCGGGGAGTCTGGTGGTAAGTCAAGTTCAAAATGATGGACGGGAAGATTTCCTCCATCAAATAGTCTAACAACAGGTAGATAAACTCAAATAGTCTTAAGTACAGAAAGAAATGCTTATCAAATAGTCTAAGAACAGGAAGATTTGCTCATCAAATAGTCTAAGAACAGGAAGATTTGCTCATCAAATAGTCTAAGTACATGAAGATTTGCTCATAAAAAAGTCTAAGTACATGAAAAATTGCTTATCAAATAGTCTTATAAGAACAGGAAGATTTGCTCATCAAATAGTCTAAGAATAGGAAGATTTGCTCATTAAATAGTCTAAGTACATGAAGATTTGCTCAGCAAATAGTACAGGAAGATTTGTTCATCAAATAGTTGGTACATGAAGATTTGCTCATCAAAAAGTTGGTACATGAAGATTTTGTTCATCAAAAAGTTGGTACATGAAGATTTGCTCATCAAAAAGTTGGTACATTTGTTCATCAAAAAGTTTTTACAGGAAGATTTGCTCATCAAAAAGTTTTTACAGGAAGATTTGCTCATCAAAAAGTTGGTACATGAAGATTTGCTCATCAGAAAGTTGGTACATGAAGATTTGCTCATCAAAAAGTTGGTACATTTGTTCATCAAAAAGTTTTTACAGGAAGATTTGCTCATCAAAAAGTTGGTACATGAAGATTTGCTCATCAAAAAGTTGGTACATGAAGATTTGCTCATCAAAAAGTTGGTACATGAAGATTTGCTCATCAAAAAGTTGGTACATGAAGATTTGCTCATCAAAAAGTTGGTACATGAAGATTTGCTCATCAAAAAGTTGGTACATTTGTTCATCAAAAAGTTTTTACAGGAAGATTTGCTCATCAAAAAGTTGGTACATGAAGATTTGATAATCAAAAAGTTGGTACATTTGTTCATCAAAAAGTTTTTACAGGAAGATTTGCTCATCAAAAAGTTGGTACAGGAAGATTTGCTCATCAAAAAGTTGGTACATTTGTTCATCAAAAAGTTTTTACAGGAAGATTTGCTCATCAAAAAGTTTTTACAGGAAGATTTGCTCATCAAAAAGTTGGTACATGAAGATTTGCTCATCAAAAAGTTGGTACATGAAGATTTGCTCATCAAAAAGTTGGTACATTTGTTCATCAAAAAGTTTTTACAGGAAGATTTGCTCATCAAAAAGTTGGTACATGAAGATTTGCTCATCAAAAAGTTTGTACATTAAGATTTGCTCATCAAAAAGTTGGTACATGAAGATTTGCTCATCAAAAAGTTGGTACATGAAGATTTGCTCATCAAAAAGTTGGTACATTTGTTCATCAAAAAGTTTTTACAGGAAGATTTGCTCATCAAAAAGTTGGTACATGAAGATTTGCTCATCAAAAAGTTGGTACATTTGTTCATCAAAAAGTTTTTACAGGAAGATTTGCTCATCACAAAGTTGGTACAGGAAGATTTGCTCATCAAAAAGTTGGTACATGAAGATTTGCTCATCAAAAAGTAGGTACATGAAGATTTGCTCATCAAATAGTCTAAGTACTAAGTACAGGAAAATTTGCTCATCAAATAGTCTAAGTACAGGAAGATTTGCTCATCAAATAGTCTAAGAATAGGAAGATTTGCTCATCAAATAGTCTAAGTACAGGAAGATTTGCTCATCAAATAGTCTAAGTACAGGAAAATTTGCTCATCAAATAGTCTAAGAATAGGAAGATTTGCTCATCAAATAGTCTAATTACAGGAAGATTTGCTCATCAAATAGTTTAAGTACAGGAAGATTTGTTCATCAAATAGTTGGTACATGAAGATTAGCTCATCAAATAGTTTAAGTACAGGAAGATTTGCTCATCAAATAATTGGTACATGAAGATTTGTTCATCAAATAGTTTAAGTACATGAAGATTTGCTCATCAAATAGTTGGTACATGAAGATATGCTCATCAAATAGTTGGTATATGAAGATTTGCTCATCAAATAGTTTAAGTACAGGAAGATTTGCTCATCAAGTAGTCTAAGAATAGGAAGATTTGCTCATCAAATAGTCTAAATACAGGAAGATTTGCTCATCAAATAGTTTTAAGTACAGGAAGATTTGCTCATCAAATAGTCTAAGTACAGGAAAATTTGCTCATCAAATAGTCTAAAGTACAGGAAGATTTGCTCATCAAATAGTTTAAGTACAGGAAGATTTGCACATCAAGAAGTCTACGAATAGGAAGATTTGCTCCTTCAAATAATCTAAACACAGGGAGAAGATGTGCTTAAACTGTAGACGCAGTGAGCCCCAAAAGACATACACATAAAATGACATTCACTTAACTAAACATTAAATTCACCCACCCCTCTCTAGCATGTAATCGTAAGAGGAAATAGTCTATTCCTTATTCATGTATTCATACTTAGAAAAACAGAAAACTAATTCTATTTTCTTCCATGCCATGGACGTAACGTTTCACCTTGTTGCATATTGAATGAAGTGACGGGGCGTATGTTGTCTGGAAAGAAATCAGTTTCCAATGAATTCAGCTTCACACAGAAGTATCTCAAACGAAAGAGCTGTGGGTTATTGAACTTTGATCAACAACACATACACGCAGATATGACGTTCATACTGTATACAAATATATTCTGATTGGACCTTCAAATGTTGATAACAAGATGAGGGACTTGATGACACTGAGTAGGGTTTACTGTCTCATCACGTTTAATCTAGCCTCCCTTGGGGGGGGGTCACTAATTCACATATCCACATAGACAAAATAAGCTTTGCACCACTCATGAGCAAAACATTACACCCACGCCAGAAAACAACTCAGGCTGGAAAGTCTTTGGGGATTTAGAATGTCCCACCTCTAACTATCGTACACTCTGTATTTGTGAGAGTGTCTGCTTGTATGTGTGTGTGTGTGTGTAGAGTGATGGTGAGTGTCTGTCTGTGTGTGTGTGAGAGAGAGTGTCTGGGTGTGTGTAAGAGTATGTTTTTTGTCCCTAACGTGGCAGTGCACAAAGATTGAGTCGTGACGCTGGTCAGATTGGTGCTGTTACCACTACAAACATTAGGTACATCACTTACCGGTGATTAGAGATGGGCTGCCAAGATTCTGTAGAATTCTCAAACTCGGAAATGTAGTTTTGATATATATATACACTACATTACTGTTGTATCTACGCGACATAACATTTATTCACGTTGCTTGGCGCACTACCAATTTTAAGGTCCAAAAAAAAATGGATTATCCGAAACTACAGTAGTCATATCAAGTCTGAAGAGTTATTGGCCTTCTTTAAAGATTGTACATGGAAAGATGAGCAGCTCTCAAAGCAGGACAGTGTCCAAACATTGACCAAGATGTATGCATGAAGGAAAGTAGTTCTCTATGTTTAGGTTTTCAGAAGAAATGAGCAGAACGAGCAGATGCTACGCTATGGTGGAAATCCCCTAATATAGAGCATGTACAAACACTTCCATCAGCCTTCTCGTCTGCCCCCAGAGAGACAACATTTTAAAATGAAACGCCTCTCACCCCTACAAAACACAACGAACAAAGTAGCCGTTCATCAGAACTTTAAAAGATCTAAAATATCATGTCGAATTTCAATATCTTTTGTAGTTTACGAAATCTAAACGGGACGGACGGACAGACAGACAGACCACATAAAACTAATAACGGGGGGACGCTAAAAAATGGATCTAGTGAAATAGCATACACATCTATTTTAAATCTTAGCATTGCCAGTTTGTCTACGATATGACGAAATGTATTGGCGATGGACTACACATTTGAGCTCATTTTAATTGTGCATACATGACTTTACATCGATGTGAATTTTGTGACTGGTCAGTTTGCTCTGATGCGGAATTCAATGAGGAATGGGGAGGGCAATAAAGGAGAAAGAAACTTAAAAAAAAAAAATTAAATAAAAACAAAACGTGTCTCATTCATCTAGCAGGCAATAAACTACATAGACATGTTTTAAATTTTGGTAAAAGGTGCTCGACCACCAAATACATTCAATAGACAAAATAAACTACATAGACATGTAGTAGCTCTGGATACAAGCCCACCAAATACATTCAATAGACAAAATAAACTATATAGACATGTAGTAGATCTGGAAACAAGCCCACCAAATACATTCAACAGACAAAATAAACTACATAGACATGTAGTAGCTCTGGATACAAGCCCACCAAATACATTCATTAGACAAAATAAACTACATAGACATGTAGTAGATCTGGAAACAAGCCCACCAAATACATTCAACAGACAAAATAAACTACATATACATGTAGTAGATCTGGAAACAAGCCCACCAAATACATTCAATAGACAAAATAAACTACATAGACATGTAGTAGCTCTGGAAACAAGCCCACCAAATACATTCAATAGACAAAATAAACTACATAGACATGTAGTAGCTCTGAAAACAAGCCCACCAAATACATTCAACAGACAAAATAAACTACATAGACATGTAGTAGATCTGGAAACAAGCCCACCAAATACATTCAATAGACAAAATAAACTACATAGACATGTAGTAGATCTGGAAACAAGCCCACCAAATACATTCAATAGACAAAATAAACTACATAGACATGTAGTAGATCTGGAAACAAGCCCACAAAATAAACTACATAGACATGTAGTAGCTCTGGAAACAAGCCCACCAAATACATTCAATAGACAAAATAAACTACATAGACATGTAGTAGATCTGGAAACAAGCCCACCAAATACATTCAATAGACAAAATAAACTATATAGACATGTAGTAGATCTGGAAACAAGCCCACCAAATACATTCAACAGACAAAAGGTTGCTCTTGAACTTGGTGTATGTTCAAACGTTGGAGTGTTCAATGTGTACACGATGTAGGAGCGCAGTATTGATTTGATGGCCCAGCAAGATAGTGAGCTAGATCTCCACGTCTTGGCCATATAGACTCGATAGGGGCCGGAGTGGGAGGAATACAATCGCCTCCCACGCTGGACACAAGACCAGGACAACGGGAGGGGAAAAAAGAAAGGGGGGGAGGACATAATTGATTTCTGACAATGACTGCGGTGAATGTTGCTTACATCCTATGTAAACTTCAGATATGTCTTTTGTGATAGAATCTATGTGTAATGTTGGGAGTGATATTTATTTAACAGTTATATAGCAGACAGAGAGAGAGAGAGATGGAAAGAGAAAAAAAAAAGAGAGTCTAATCCTGACCGGCACAACAATTTACTGCGAACTGAGCTATGTGTAGTTATACGAAACATCGCAAATAAAATACATTTTTGGTGTAGATCATCCATTCTTGTCTTCCTGTCCTTGTAATTGAAACGAGCACTACCTGTAGACAATATTGCAAGCTGACCATGACAGCGCTTTGGAGCAATGTTTCAAGGTGAAACAAAACGTCTTTGATCACTCAGCGTTTAATTGTCTTTGTGTAACAACCTCCCATCTCCTGGCCCTCATGCAAACCTTTTAGTAGTGTGAAGAAGTCTTTCACTTCACATCGGATGTAATTTTATTGCCGCCCATACATATATCCAATATATCATGATCTTTCAAAACTCTGATGCAACGGCTACTTTTTTCTTTTCTGTATACGAAAAGTTTATTTTTTACAATTAACAAATAAACTATGCGAACAGGTTGTTGTTGTTGTTTCAGAAAATGCACACTTTTTAAAACTATTCACTATTCATGTTAAAAAACAAACAGCACGCTATATTAATAAGGGAAAAGAAAGGACCCCAGTATATTTGTAATATTCATGTGAACGGTTTTATTTTGGTTTTCCCAAAATAATGTTATGAAAGTAATTTGTATTACTAAATTTAGGATTTTCTGCAATACGTTTTACATTTAAATAAAATGTTAAGTTGTTGTTTTTTTTAAAGAGAAAGAATGCATTTAATGTGTACACAAGTCAAATATCATTTAAAACAATAAGCAGTGTGTCAAGTGGAAGTACAATGTCTACAGAGGAAAGTACACAGAGACATTACTAAAGAAAAACTTTGTTCCTTGACACCTTGAATGAGAGATTGACAAAACCATCAATTAGAGATGATTATCTTCAGTTCATAGTGATCCACATCTTCATAACTATCAGTTCATTGAATATTATCAAAGTTATAATAATAAAATAAATAAATCTCCGTATCCTGTGGTATCATGTCGTCAGAATGTTGTAAGAATACAACAGTATCGGCAACACTTTCGTAGCTTACACTTCTCTTCTTTATGTATTGGCGGAAATAGGGTTGGGGTTGTTGACATTTTTTAGTTCATAGTTTCTGATATGCATGCTGAAAATATTGAAACCTGTCTTTTTGCCTGGCTGGATGGACCACTTCGAGGGCCGATTTTAAGTTTGTGTGGCTGTCTTTGTAACCTTGTCAGTAATTGAGCTCTACAATAATGTTTCTAATAGCACTCCCAATCACAGAAATGTTTCTATTTTTTAACCGTACGATGTGTATTCCTCCAGCTTAGGAACGTCCCCTTGAAGTTGTTACTATTGAAACTTTTCTGGTTTAGAATTGTGTCTAGGGGAGAGAACAATGTGCAACAAAGGCTAAGAAGACCAAAAAAAAAAAAAATCTCTGGAGGATGTGATGTTATTTCCTGAACCACTTCAACTCCACCCCCTCAGCTCAGTCTTGAAATGACATTAGCAAACTCCCAGCGGGGACTTCACAAATAGGGATAAGACTCATAACACTCTCCCCTCCACCCGGACTGGACAAACATGGGACGTCTGGACATGGCCTCCCCACTTCCCACAAATACATGATCTGTGGCCTCAACACACACACACAAACATGGGACGTCTGGACATGGCCTCCCCACTTCCCAAAAATAAATGATCTGTGGCCTCAACACACACACACAAACAAGGGGTGATGGAGGCGGTAAATCGATGAGAAAAAAAAGGTAAGGGGGGGTGGAAGATCTCAATATTCCTGATCGTTAGTCTGGCACTGAATTCTTTCCTTCATTGTGTAATCAATAACTAACTAGATTTAAATGGACAATCAGCCAAGAAGACACTGAGGGAAGCTGAGGGATCAAACAAAAGAATCTGGTCAGAGATGTCACTTGATATCCAACTCGGTGCTGGTAACATGAACTGCAATCAACTGATACAGAAACGTAACTCTGTGACAGGCGGCCCAGGAATCAAGGCTTGGCCTAGCACTGATTAACGTGGACACCTTCTGTTACACGATTCCAGTTCTCTACAAATGAATGAATGCGTTTTCTCTTAAATGTTAACTAAGGCCACCTTCTCGTGGTCAGCGAAAATAATGTGGTACGCCATTAGTCATTTCTTGAAGACATTTCAATTTCATTTCCATTGTTCTCTAGACAAAGCGATTCGTCAATTACCTACCAGTTCACACGTTTGTAGGGCAGGGTCACAAAATGTAACCAGATGGAAACCAAGCCGATGCTAGGGAACTGCTACTTCAAATGACTCGAATGACTCAAATGACTTAAATGACTCGAATGACTCAAATGACTAAGATGACTCAACTGACTCAAATGACTCGAATGACTCAAATGACTTAAATGACACTCAAAAAAAAATACAATGAGTAGTTCAAGAAACACACAGTAATTTTTTTCTTTTAAGATAATTATTTGATGCTTTTCATTCAATAATTTGACAAGATGAATGTTCCTTTAATTACTTAATGTAAAATCTAACAAGGATCCCCTTTCAATGTGAAGGTTGGTCCGATTTACTAGGTGATTAGTTTGAGTGCCATTTTGACAAGGTGAAGGATGATTTAATTATCAAGTTGGCAATTACAATTCTATTATGCGAGCTTGTGGGCTTTTGTTCCTTTTCTGTGTATAATCTAGCAAGGTGAAGGTTGTCCTATTTCAATAATTATTAAACAAATACAAATTATTTGAGAAACTTTGCCGCTATTAGCAAATAAAATCTGTAATGTTCAGAGAGACCACACACTCACACACACACCCAAGTATTTGTCTGAAACCAAATGCCCGGAAAGGTAATGCTCAATATGGGGCCACCAACCATCAGCGTAATTCCTCCTACATAACTTGTTTACTTTCAACACAATACCGTCAAGACAATTAGGCCCTAGCGATTTCAGTTAAGATATTGGACAGGGTAAACGAGAAACATTAAGAGAGACAGAGAGAGAGGGGGGGGGGAGAAAGAAAGAAAGAAGAGAATAAGCTAATAGATGAACACAAAACGTTGAGATGGAAGAGTCAAATAAGGAATTGACAGAAAAAGGCTGACAGAACTTTGAACTTGTTTGTCAAATCAGTTGTTTTTTTTCAGGTCAGTACCAAGCTTTAGCACAAGAAAATAAAAGAAAAAAATACTTTAAAATTAAAAAAAAAAAGCTTTTATTAATCGTTCTTGAACCAATTAGTTTGGATCAGACATGTAATTAAAATTTTATTATATCTAGACCAAGAATTAAAAAAAAAGGATTTATAAAAATTAAAAAAAAAGGGGGGGGGGGAACGACCTGAATTCGAACACATGACTCAATCCTATCCTTCTCAGGCTTCTCATACCAACACGGTAACCACTCTGCTAGTGGAGAGCTTATAAACAAGCTTATAAACAAGAAAGATTGTACAGTTATCTATTGTTTCTATAGTCTATACCTATTTTTCAGGTTTGTGTTCACTAAGACTCATATAAACACATAAAGGGGAGTAGGGAACTAATTCAGCTTATATCACCACTTCAGTCAATTTCAATTTCTTTCCCTTGTTCGAGATACCAAACAATAATTTATTAACAATAGTTAATTAACTAATTGGTTATTTTCTTTATCTCTTGTATTGTCGGGTAAAAGAAACAATTGTGCAAATTTCAGTTGGATCCGAGATTGGGTGTGGGAGAAATAACGTGTACAAACAGAGAGATCTAGATCTGCACAACATGCAAGTGTTCCCTAGTTTATGCTGACTAGTTCATGGAAGATTGAGTTTCCAGAGCATAACCTCAAAAGCAAGAAAAGAACGTGTGCTATTTATAGGCCAGAAGAAAGGGAAAGGAAATGATTGCCTGCTAAACTTGTTCTTAGGACAACTCGAGTTAGCAGACCTGAGTGTCCTCGGCAGCATCAAGTCAGACAACTCCTCCAAGCAGGTCACACTATACAACGTTTTCTTCTATCAACGATTGGTTCCAAATTTAGACCACTCCAGGTAGCAGGTATTGATCCCGTCTCATTGGCTTTCTGGAATCCAATCAAATATTGAACGAAACAAAAGCTGGTCCACAACCTGTTTAGGCATTTCACCAGATTTTTTTTTTATGAAGTTAAAATGAGTAGTGGATTAACTCCTAGTGTGAGAAAATAGCTGATCCATTAGGCTATTTATAAAACGGCCCGTATAAAGCGTATTTCGCCAATGTTATCACTAAATGATCGATTTCATAAAGTGCAGCTTTTCAGTTCAATTAGTGTTGAACGTAATGATAGGAGATACATACAAGTATGAAGAATGCCGCAAGACTATTGACGTCAATGTTTAAAGCAGAACATCAAGGGGAAATAAGGCTATTCTTAACAAAGTTAAAGACATTCAATTAGAACATTTGGGACCTACGGACGGACTGAAGAATGGACGGACGGACGAACGGAGACAGACAGACAGACAGACAGACAGATAGATAGATAGATAGATAGATAGATAGATAGATAGATAGATAGATAGATAGATAGATAGATAGATAGATAGATAGATAGATATGTCCAGAAAAAAAAGATGTAGAACAAGATACATCATTAAAGACAAGAAAATGACAACCGCTTGAAAGGGATACAGAAATGTAAACCAACAGAATTAAAGGGTCAGGCTTGTTACAGAATGAAGGGATTGTGACATCACATTTACTAGACAACATCAAGTAACGGTTCAATTTTTGTCCTTTGAAACTATGTATACATGTGTGCATACACTAGTTGGAAACAAGTACAAACTCGGAAGACAGTTAAGTCGCTGTTGCAAATACCAATATTGTTATATAATAAATATTACATTCATATCTACACGACTTTATGTATAATTTTTTCTTTCATGAATCTATACACAAATGATAAACAATTCAATGAAGTTTGATTATTTCTCCACTACATCATGTGGATTGTGTGCCAGTAAATATTGAATAAGATTTGTTAAATATTGTTTTAGAAATGGAGTAGATGGAAAACAAACAACAACAGTGAGCATATTTTTTTTTAAGTTCTTTTTCAGAAGACAAAAAAAAAAGTATTTTCAACAGAGCTTTTACTTTTTAATATATTAACTTGACAGACGGACAGACAAACAACACAGAACCAATAGCGGCTTATTTCCCTATGAGTTCCACTAAGAAAGCGAGAGACAAAGCTGGGGTCTACATCCCATATCAAAATGTCCCTGGATGATTCATTAAAGTGAATAAGGAAGTGCATTACGCAGACGAGACACACTGAACCAATGAGCGTCAATCTTGATATGGACAACAATATAATAACTCGTTTCATTGGTGACGTCTGGCCTAGTGATGCATTTGTGACAGCTTGTTGGTATTACATTATCTTGGGGATGTCTTCAAGGACTTGCACCTCACTTAAACTCAAGGCAGATACGGGTAATTATTTTTATGTAATGAGATATTTGTTGTTGATTTAAAAAATTATGACAGCATGGTGTCAAGAGCTAGATATAAAATAAATAGCGTCGTCGAAAGCTTTATTAAATACTTTAGATGACTAACATCCTCCTTCTGTTGAAAACAAGGATGTCCTTTGGATTCGTTTTTTTTTTCTTTTCAAAGTAGTGGTAAGCACAACTTTCAACGTCGCTCAACACTGTACAAATAGGACTAGGTTGCTATGGTTAGACTTAACACACATGGTTAGGGTGCTATGGTTAAACTTAATACACAGGGCTAGGGTGCTATGGTTAGACTTAACACACATGGTTAGAGTGCTATGGTTAAACTTAATACACAGGGCTAGGGTGGTATGGTTAGACTTAACACACATGGTTAGGGTACTATGGTTAAACTTAATACACAGGGCTAGGGTGCTATGGTTAGACTTTACACAAATGATTAGGGTGCTATGGTTAAACTTAATACACAGGGCTAGGATGCTATGGTTAGACTTAACACACATGGTTAGAGTGCTATGGTTAAACTTAATACACAGGGCTAGGGTGGTATGGTTAGACTTAACACACATGGTTAGAGTGCTATGGTTAAACTTAATACACAGGGCTAGGGTGCTATGGTTAGACTTAACACACATGGTTAGGGTACTATGGTTAAACTTAATACACAGGGCTAGGGTGCTATGGTTAGACTTTACACAAATGATTAGGGTGCTATGGTTAAACTTAATACACAGGGCTAGGATGCTATGGTTAGACTTAACACACATGGTTAGAGTGCTATGGTTAAACTTAATACACAGGGCTAGGGTGGTATGGTTAGACTTAACACACATGGTTAGGGTACTATGGTTAAACTTAATACACATGGCTAGGGTGCTATGGTTAGACTTTACACAAATGATTAGGGTGCTATGGTTAAACTTAATACACAGGACTAGGGTGCTATGGTTAGACTAAGTCCGTATGACAAGGAAGTTTAGGGTAGACTTAACACACATGTCAATGGTGTTATGGATAGATTGCTATGGATAGTCTAAGTCCGTATGACATGGATGCCATGGTTAGACATGACAAGAGTGCTCTACCTTGCCTACATATGAAATGATTGCTCTGGTTTACAGATCTACAATAATGGCACGTCAACAACAACAACAACAGAAGCATTGTAGTCGTCAATAAACGTTTCAACCATTGGGCTGATAGTCTGACAATCTAGGAATGGAGGATTCCTCACTAGTTAAACATGTACAAGAAAAAGAGAGAAAAAACGGGGGGGGGGGGGTATTTACAATAAATAGTATTTCAATAATTCTGTGCAAACTTTGAACACAGATTCTGACAAGTGTTTCCTAATTGTGTTCCCTAGTTCTTGTTACAGTTCTAAGTAAACTCGGGAACAAAATGACAAGCCCTGACCGATTGACTGCTCAAAATAGTGACTCGTCAACAACGCCCTCTAACCGAGATTTGTATGCTCATCAACAAACACGCAATCTTGGCCCCGTAAAGAAATGGGTCTAGCTGTAAGGTTTCCTGACGGAGCCAGATCTGCATCCAATAGCGGGACTAACCCTTAAATAGGCCATAGAACAATTTAGTTACAGGAAGTAGATGGCTATTGTGAATGTGATCATCATGAAATAATGAATGTATAATTCATTGGTAGATAACTAGATGAACTAGTCTGGAGATTTAAGAAACATTCAGAATTAGTATTTGATATGAAGAAGAGATTCAATTTTCTGCGTTCTCATTATCAAGATGGGGGGGGGGTCCAATATCTGAGCTGCATTGAAGGGCAGTGGGCAGTGTTCCAGCTCCCTCCATACACTTTGATTCATTCAATACGTTTGGATGTAAAAGCAGAATTGAAAGAAAAACTAGCTTCCATTCAGGTCGGCAGCTCATATGTTACTACACAGCGTTTCAATCAAATATCAAGTGGATGCTAAGTCCTTATTCTATTAGTGAAGATAACTGTTTATGTTAGCAGACTGCAAATAATACCAAGTGAGCTACTTTTTAACGATCAGCACCTTTAAGCACTAGGTTTGAGCTTTATTTTGAAACCTAAAAATAAGCGAAATACAAAACAATACTTTAATCACTTAAATCTGGACCAGTTGGGGAAAATTGGGGGGGGGGGGGGGGGAAGAGGGATTTTACAGTAATTGGTTTTTAAAAGCATTTAAAAAAAAAAAAAAAGAACGACCTGAACTCGTGGCTCTCGTCTCCTCGGGCAAACCACTCTGCGAGTGAGGTACTTATGACTGGAGAAGATTGTATAGTTATATAGTGTTTGTTTCTATTTAGAGCGGCGACCTAAAAAGGGGAGCTGTCCAGCTTATACCAAAAAAAAAATCAATCAAGCACAATTTTTTCCCTTGTTCGAAATACCAAAACAAAATAATTTATTACCAATGGTTAATTAACTTATCGGTTAATTTTTCTTATTGATTCTTGTGTTGTCAGGTAAAAGAAATAATTGTGAAAAATGTTTGCATGATCAGAGATTGTGTGTGGGAGAAATAACGTGTTCAAACTTTGTATCATACAGACAGAGCTTTGTAATAATTTCAACATTGATCAGGGTTTACTATATCATCAGAAAAAAAAAAACTACATTGCTTCATCCAAACAGACTAGAAAGAGAACAAGTCGGGGGAAGAACACAGTGAGCTTGGGGGTGTAGGGACTCTGAAAACTGACATTATTCGTATAAAATCTGAGACAATGAATCGTTAACACTTGAAGATTGAACACAAAAATAATGCACTTAACGGTAGCTAGAATGCAAGGAACTCCGTAGAGTAGTGCCCAAAGGGTCTGATGGCCTAGGCCTTGATTCGGTCAATACATCGTTCTTGTCCGTTATCCAAACCAAAACTTAAGCCATTTCATGACGGAGGCAACATGACAGAATAGGGGAGCTGTTGATTGGTGGCATTAGGTTCGCATCCTCTGTGGGTGACAGCCACAAAGCTTGCGTCAGAGACACTTATTGAAAACATGTAGGTTGGGAGTTGGGTTAGACTGGGGGAGGGAGGGGGGTGGAGCGCCTCCACTCTTCCATCCAATTCAACATGTGACAATGATGTGGAGCCACAGACCTAGATATCTTGTTGTCTTGCCAGTCCACACAGCGGAGAGCTAATGGAAAGTAAAGCTGCTCACGACGGGCGAGGAACTCGGTCTCCAAGAACGATTGCACCCCGCGCCACCCAGATTCAACCCTTACAAGGTAGTATTCTGAGTAGTGTATGGTATTCGTGTAGCTACTAAATTTCGGAAATAATCAACTGCGATTTGTTCATACCATTTATTCAGATGAAAGAAAAAGGACGCCATAAACGAATTCCATATATCACCCTAAATTGACCAAAAAGATTCCATGATACAGCGGCCCCCGTAGAGGAAAAGCCGCTATTAGGTTTGTGCAAAATGACCGTCTGTCACACTCAGATCTCGAAAACTAGAAGAGAAATGAAAAATATTTTTCTTACCACGCTACGCGACTTGAAAAGTTTAGGTGCAACGGCTACTTTTAGTTTTCTAAAAGCAAACCGTTTAATTTATAAAATTTATTATGCAAGCGATTTTTTCATAAAAATACACCAATTCTAAAACAATTACATAAATGTAAGGGAGGTAATGTTACAATTTGTTAACAAAGAATGACAATTTTCTAAGTATTTTGACTATCACTAAGTCATATATATTTATAAAATGTACAAGAAATGTAAACAAATATAAACAATAGTTAAAGGTGTTTTTTTCTGGTCAACTAGCTGCTAAAATTAAAAGAAAACATTTATGTTTGTTTATAAAGGCTAAGAATGCACTTTGTATGCATTTTTTTAAAATTGACTTTTTATGCAGCGACTTTCGTGCATTAGCGTAACAAGTAGTGTCAAGACATGACACAACTCCTCCCCATCAAAATCTTTAAAATAATCAAATTTTATTTATTTTTGGTTTAGTGCCCACATCAGGATAAAAGACGCTTATTTTTGTGCGTTTTGTTTGCCGGGCGGTCTGTCTGTCATGTTTAGATAACAAAAAATAACTCTAAAAGCTATTGAAAATCTGATTTGACCTTTAATGTTCCTTCCGAAACATTGCCAAAGTTTGAAGTATATATAATAGATTGTTCCGGATTTTTTTAAAAATCAATGCCTACCAATGTTTGTTTGCTCTTCTTAGCTATATTACATTTAATTTCCATGCTACAACGTTGCAAAAACACACGATCAATCATATGTTGTTCCGGTTTTTGAAAGCAAATAGCATATAAATGCTAAATGAAAATTTCTATACTGACTTATATTTCATTAACTATAAAGTTGTTCCGGATATTGTTTATAAACAAAAAAATTGATTGATTGTTTAAAATCGCATAACTGACTAATATTACACTTATATTCTTTAACAATGCGACACTCTAACATACACATCCATAACATTAAAGAAGATTACTAATCACAAATGGAACTTCTCAATCAGACACAGTAGAAATAAATACCTATCACTTTTAATATTAATAGCAGGAGATGTAGAGTCAAATCCAGGGCCTAGATGTAAAGATAGATGCAACATCTGAAAAAAAAGTATGCACCATGAAACAGAAAGCCATTCAATGTGACACCTGTGATAAATGGTACCATGCATCATGTCTACATCTGAATACACCTGTGTATTATGCCTTAGGCAACAAAGATGCATCATGGCACTGTGTACCGTGTGGGTTACCGCAGTTTACATCAGGACTGTTTGATTCCTTTGATGCGGACACTTCTAACCCATACAACATCCTAAACACCATCACAAAACACACTCGCCAACCACTAGCCAGATCCACCCCTGTTAAACCTAAATCTACTAAAATTAATACAGCAGCCTCACTAGACAGACCTGCTAAAGAAGTAATACCAAAATACCTTAAAACCTTAGTAATAAATTTTCAAAGCATTAGGAACAAAACAGCAGACTTAGAAATTTTATTAGAATGTGAGAAACCAGACATAATTGCAGGAACAGAAACTGGGCTACATCCTGAAATTTATAATGCAGAAATTTTCAATAGTAATTATGAAATTTTTAGAAAAGATAGGGCTGATAATCATGGAGGAGTTCTTTTAGCAATAGCTATAGCAGAAGAAATTACTTTACCTAACTCAAAAAATATAGAATCTACATTTTGTAAAATTAATACAACCTCAACATCCCTAATAATAGGCAGCATTTACAGACCACCAAATTCTAGTTTAGAATACATGCAGGAACTATGTAATCAGATTATTACACTTAAAGAGACAAATAAAAATGCAGTTTTTTGGATTATGGGTGATTTCAACCTACCTGATATAAATTGGAAAACACTAACCATAGATAAACACCAAAACCTTAAGGACATAAATGAGCTTTTCATAGAAACTTTACACAACCTAAGTTTAGATCAAATCATTAAAAAGCCAACTAGATTAAACAACACATTAGATCTCTTCTTAACCAACAGACCTGGATTAGTAGTTGATTATGATATTATCCCTGGTCTATCAGACCATGAGATCATAAAAATACACAGTCAGATAAAAGCAGTATGCCAATACGAAACCCAAAAGAAAAATCTTACTCTGGAATAAATGTAACCTTACACAACTACACCAAGCTGCATTAAACTTTCAACAAACATTCTTATTAGAAAAAGACATTAACCAACCAGTCGATGACCTCTGGAATTTCATTAAAAACTATCTTAAAAGCATTATATAGAAAATCATATACCAACTAAATACACATCAAACAAAATAAATAAATGCTGGTTTAATAATAGACTAAAGAAGCTTTGTAAACAGAAGGAAAACCTATATAGAAAATTTAAAGAAACCGAGGCAGAAAGAGTTTACAAAAAGTATATAAAAATTAAACACCTAACCCAAAAAGTAAGCAGACAGCTGCAGAGTGAATACATAAACAATGTAACATCTAAAGATAACAAAAACCTATGGTCATTAAGTCTAAGAAAATGGCAACAACAGGCATAGCGCCATTAAAAGATGAACATAACATAATACATAATGATAATGAAACTAAAGCAAACATCCTAAACAAATACTTTGCATCAGCATTCTCAGCCCCAGGAGACAAAGACATAATTCTTAATTTGAACCAAGTAGACAACATAGAAGATTTAGTAGTACAAGAAAATGGAATTCAAAAACTATTAGCCAACACCAAACCAAATAAAGCGTCTGGACCTGATGGTATTCCAGCTAGATTACTCAAAGAACTAAGCAATGAGCTAGCCCCAGTGTTCAAAATACTCTTTCAGGCATCGCTTAACCAGGGCAGAGTACCAAAGGACTGGAAAGAAGCTAATGTCACCCCCCTATTTAAAAAAGGAGAAAAATCTGATCCAGGAAACTACAGACCAGTATCACTTACCAGCATCACATGTAAAATCCTAGAACACATAATATGTAGCAACATCATAAACCACTTAGACAACCATAATGTCCTCACACCATACCAACATGGCTTTAGGAAATATAGATCATGTGAAACACAACTAATAGGACTAATTGATGATTTTTTCAAAAGGTTTAGATAATAGTGAACAAATAGATGCTATCTTACTAAATTTTTCCAAGGCCCAACCAAAGTTCACCACCATAGTTTGCTTAAAAAAATAAAATATTTCGGCATTAATGGTCCACTGCATCAGTGGATTAAAGATTTTCTGATAGGGAGAGAACAAACTGTAATAATAAATGGCTCTAAATCAACACCAATAACAGTAAACTCAGGTGTACTTCAAGGAACAGTCTTGGGTCCACTACTATTTTTAATTTACATAAATGATTTACCAAATTGCATTAGTTCAGGAACAAAAGTCAGATTATTTGCAGACGATTGCATAATATATAGAACAATAAAAACAATACAAGACACAGATATTTTACAAATGGGAATCAAATTGGAGCAGGTCTTTCCACCCAGAAAAATGTCAGTTGTTAAGAGTAACAAAAAAACTAAAACAAATTAATTCCACTTATCTTATTCATGGCAAACCAGTAACACAGACTAAAAACGCAAAATACCTAGGTGTTATAATAAATGAAAAACTGTCATGGAATCCACATATTGATGAAACTATAAAAAAAATCAAACAAAGCATTAGGGTTTATGAAAAGAAATTTCTATAAATCAAGAACATAAAACTAAAATGTTATTTAACCTTGGTTAGGCCAATAATAGAATATGCATCCACCGTTTGGGACCCCTCAACTCAAGAAAACATTAAGAAACTGGAACAAATACAAAATAGAGCAGTGAGATTCATAACACCTATAGTAAAATCACTAAATTTAGGAAGCCTTCAGGACAGAAGACTCAAAAGTAAAGTAGCAATTATACATAAAACTGTGGCATTTTACGTCTCGAGAGACGATCTTTTCCCTTTGCAATTTCTTGTGTGACTAAAGAGGCCAATCCTTGATACACAGCTGCGATCGCAGGTTGGGCATATATAATCACCAGGCGCCGTTGCATTTTCACCCTTCTTTCTGCTTCTGTTGTGTATGGCATCTGCAATCTTTGACCCTTCCTTTATGCTCCCTCTCCATGAGGATCTGTCCAGTGCCACCTCTTCCCAGTTGCCAGTGTCGATTTTGAAGAGCTTCATGTCGCGTTTGCATACATCCGTATAACGTAAAAGTATAACGTAAAACATTCAGCTTTTTTTCCTGCCATGAGTAGGTTGACCATAAAACACTGAACCATAATCTTCAAATACAAAAACAAAATCTAATAAAATACTCTGAAAGACACAAAAATAAAGGCACATTCCTCGTCCCATATGCTAGGACAAATTTGTACAAATACTCCTTCTTCCCTAGTGCTATTAGAGCATGGAATGGGTTGCCTGAGCTAGCCAGAAAAACCAGTGACTTGGCAGAATTTAAGTCATAGGTTAATATGCATGACTAAATGCATGACGCGTAGGACGTAATCATCTCAAAAATGTTCCGAATTTTATATGAAAAATCTACTAACGCCAAAAAAACTGTTTGAAATACTTCTTCTAATAAATAAAACAGATAATCTTCTCATTTACGAAAATTGGTTGTTCCGGATTTTTTATGTAAATGTTTGTAACTTTATTTATGTAAAATCACACTTCTATCTTACACTACATTGAACTTTCGAGCTAAAACGTTAGAAAATCTAAGCATCGTTAATAATATGCACCGATTTTTAAGGAAAACAACTTCCTAACACCAAAGTATGGTTTGAAAAATCTCTCCACAAGGCTATAGTACATATATTTTTCATACGAGACTATCCCAAAAATTTAATTAACGGTATTTGATTTATCTGGAATTATTATTCTTATTTTCTCTCACTATAAATATATTAACATCCGGAACAATCTATTATAGATACTTAAAACTATTGCGATAGTTCGGAAGGGAAATTAAATTGTAATCAGATTTTCAATAGCTTTATAGTTTGTTTGTATTTTCCATATTAACATGACGACAGCCAGAATGACAGACAAAACGCACAAAAAAATGGGTCTTTTATCCTTATAAATATATATATACATACATACAAATTTAGTCTAACTAGCCCATTATGACGTAATGGATTTTTTTTTCTTTGAAGTAATATGTAGTTAATTCTTTAAATGAGATGCCATTTTTTAGTTTAACCAGGCCATTGTGGCGTAATGGACTTTTCCCTTTGAAATCATTTGAGGAAAAGCCGCTATTAGGTTTGTGCAAAATGGCCGTCTGTCACACTCATATCTCGAAAACTAGAAGAGATATGAAAAAAAAAATTTTTACCACGCGATGCGACTTGAAAAGTTTAGGTGCAACGGCTACTTTTAGTTTTCTAAAAGCCAACCGTTAAATGAAATGCTTAAAGAACTCACTCGGTTCCCTTGAAATCATATGGAATAAATTCTTCAAATGAATTGCTAAAACAACTCTGTATAGTAATGTTTATTAAACCTCGTTATCTTACTCGTATTTTTGTAGCTAGATTTAGATCTAATCTAGATTTTTTAAACTAGATCTATATTTTTTTACACTAGAGCTAGTTTGATTTGATTTGATTTAGATTTTAGGCACATTGGCACAATTTAGGCCATGTCGTGCCTGCAGTCCCTTAAGGATCTTACTCGTATTTTTGTAGCTAGATTTAGATCTAATCTAGATTTTTTAAACTAGATCTATATTTTTTTACACTAGAGCTAGTTTGATTTGATTTGATTTAGATTTTAGGCACATTGGCACAATTTAGGCCATGTCGTGCCTGCAGTCCCTTAAGGATTACTCTCTTTCTCTCTCTACATAACAAGGGCTAATTTCTATACAGTTAAATTATTAAAATCAAGGTCTATTCACAGTTAAAATAGTAAAGGTAGTAAAAATCTAATGTAAATAGTACATGTTCACAAATTCATAAATCAGATCTTCGTAGACAACCCCACTTCCCGGATAAAGCCCAGTACCTTCCCAGGGTCGACATTGTCCAATAGTGTTTTTAAGTTAATAACACTAAAAAATATTTCTTCATGACATCCTGGTATCTGGGGCAATCATTGAGGATATGTTCCACGGTGAGGCGAGAGTCACAATACTCACAAAGTGGGGGCTCCTCTTTCTTCAGCATAAAAGAGTGCGTGATGTAGGTGTGGCCAATCCTAAGTCTGGACATAGTCATGCTACCACGCCTTGTCAGACCCTTAGATGTGGGCCGCCACCCAACATCCGCCACAATCTGCCTGAGTTTGTTGTGAGTCTCAGCCTCCCATCGGTCCTGCCACTCTCGATAGGTGGTAGAGGCAATACTTTGTCTCAGGTCTGAGCAGGGAATTTGGGTTCCTGACACCGCTTGATTTAGGGCTCTCTTTGCTTCTCTGTCTGCTGCTTCGTTTCCCTCTATGCCCACATGGGAGGGGACTCAGATAAATGACATCCCTATGGCCGGCTGTTATTTGGTCCAACAGCTTTAGGTACTTATGTACCAATGGAATGTCAGTCTTCATCCGCCCCAGAGCTTGCAATGCAGATTTGGAGTCGGAGCAGATTATAAATTTCCTCCTTTCTGATGCTTTGACGGCCATAAGTGCAAGCGATATTGCATGTAATTCGGCTGTAAAGATGGAGCAGCTATCGGGGAGTCTACGGGAGATTGTTTTGTTCCGAAAGGAGCAGGCACACGCGACCTTTCCGTCCATTTTTGATCCGTCTGTGTAGATGGTGCCACAATCTCCGTAGCTCTCTTGCAGTTCCCTAAAGTGTAGTATGCTTGGGTCTGTATTTTCTTTTTTGAAATTAAGGAGGGATAAATTTAATTTGGGTTTATTCATTAGCCAAGGAGGATTCTGAGGGGTTTCTATTTTAGAGATTTGGTTAATGGGTGGGGTTAAATTTTGGATGGGTTCTCTCATTCGAAGGCCTAACGGCTGTATGACGTTAGGCCTTCGATTGTATAATTCTACCTCTGTCGGGTTAAAGATGGAGTCGAAAGCAGGGTTCGTGGGGTTGGATTTTAGCTTGACTATGTACTGCATTGCAAGCTTTTTCATTCTTATATCCATGGGGAGTTCTCCAGCCTCCACATGGAGACTTGGGATAGGTGATGTAAGAAACGCGCCGAGACAGAGACGCAGGGCAGCATTTTGTATTGGTTCCAGTATTTTTAGGTACGACATTCTTGCTGCTCCATATATTATGGATCCGTAGTCTATCTTGGATCGAATTAGACTCCGATATAGCAGCAGCAAGGTATCTCTGTCAGCTCCCCAGTCCGTATGGCTGAGTATTCTAAGTATGTTTAATGACTTTTGGCATTTCTTCTTAAGTTCCTTAATGTGGGGGAGAAAATTGAATTTGGAACTAGGGTGAGGCCTAAACATTTACTAGTTTTCACGACAGGGATCTTCTTTTTGTGTATAAATAGTTCAGGGTCTGGGTGGAGTCCCCTTAAAACAAAAATGCATTTTAACTGTTTTGGAGTCCGAAAATTTAAAACCATTATCGTTTGCCCAACCCTGAATTTTGTTTAAACATAACTGTAATTTTCTTTCTAAGGTGTTCATGTTTTTCCCACAAGTAAAAATGACAAAGTCATCAACGTACAAAGAGCACTCTATGCCAGGAGACAGAGCATTTATGATGCTATTTATTTTAATGTTAAACAGGGTGACTGACAGAATGCTGCCCTGGGGTTCACCCATTTCCTGGTCATGAGTGTCAGAAGCGGAGTTGCCCACTCGAACCTGAAATTTTCGGTCTTTCAGGAATTCCCCCACAAAACGGGGGAGGTGTCCCTTAAGCCCCATAAGCTCCAGGTCACGTAGAATGCCATGTTTCCAAGTTGCGTCATAGGCCTTTTCTATATCGAAGAATACAGCTACTAGATGTTCTCTTCTGAGTAATGCATTTCTAATATAAGCTTCCAGCCTTACCAGGTGGTCAGTTGTTATCCGCCCCTGCCGGAATCCGCACTGGTAGTTAGAGATCACTTTGTTCCTCTCCAGGTACCAGACCAGCCTACTGTTAATCATTCTTTCCATGGTTTTGCAGATGCAGCTTGTTAGTGCTATTGGTCGATAGTTAGCTGGGTCAGAGCCGTCTCTTCCCGGTTTAGGTATCGGTATAACTGTGGCTTTCCTCCAGCTGTTTGGGAAAGCGCCTGTTTGCCACACACAGTTATAGACCCCTAGCAGGACTGCCAATGAGGGTTCGGGAAGGTGCTTGAGGAACTGGTAATGGATTTCATCTTCTCCAGGCGCTGTGTCATGTGACTTGTCTAGCGATTCCCTCAGTTCCTCAAGCGAGAACGGTTTGTTGTAGTCTTCATTGTTTTCTGACCTGAAATCAATGGAGTGTCTTTCCTCCCTGGTTTTGACTTTTTGAAACTCTGGCGTGTAATGTGCAGTGGATGACTTTTCTGCTATTGAGGATGCAAGGCAGTCAGCTATTTCTCTGGGGGACGTGACAGTTCGTCCTTGGTTTTTCAGATGCCCTATTGCATTTGATTCTTTCCCTTTGATTCGCCTTACTGCCTTCCAGACCGCTCTAGCAGAAGTTTTGGCATCCAGACTGCCGACAAAACTTCTCCAGGAATTCCTTTTGGCTGACCGTATGGTTTGTCTAGCCTTTGCTCTAGCTATTCTGAATAGCTTTAGGTTTTCCTGGGATGGATTTTTTATAAATGCAGCCAGTCGTTTTTTCCTATCGCCAATAGCACCTTTGCAGGCTGTATCAAACCATGGTTTGCTAGGCCGTTTTGGATTTGCGGAGGTTAGGGGGACAACTTTCCTGGCTATACTAAGTAGCTTGCTAGCAAAGGTATCAGCTGGGTTCTGCTCATCGAGGATATTTTCTGTAATATCCTCTGAGCATCTTTTTTGGAATTCTTCCCAATCGGCCTTATTCAGTTTCCACCGCTGAGGTCGTCCCAATGAGGGGAGATTGTTAGCAATGATGATTGGGAAGTGGTCACTTCCCCGTAGATCATTGCTAACTGACCATTTAAAGTCGTCCAGAAGTCCAGGGACGCATACGGTGAGGTCAATGCATGTGAGAGATCCAGTTCCTGGGTGCAAGTAGGTCGGTGATGCATCATTAAGTATGCATAAATCATGTTGGAGGAAGATATCCTCCAGCATACGGCCTCTTGTGTCGGTATTGTTGGAGCCCCAAATGGTGTTATGGGCATTGAAATCCCCAAGGATTATGTAAGGCCGGGGGAGTTGTTTCAATAGGTCCTCCATGTCTGTTTGGTTTAATGGAGCGCCTGGTGGTAAATACAGGCTGCAGCAAGTGATAACCTTGTGAAGGGTTATCCTAGCTGCTACGGCCTGTAGTATGGTCTGTAGTTCAACCCTCTCATGGGGGATGCTATCCTTCACAAGGATACAGACTCCACCTGATGCTCTCTCTGCATCCTCAACATTCTTGCTGTAAGCACTGTAGCTTCGGAAGCTGATGCTATCTTTCAGAAATGTTTCCTGTAGACAGACAGCTACAGGAGTCTCAGAGTCCATCAGTAGCTGCATCTCCTCATAATTGGCCTTGAGGCCTCTGCAATTCCACTGTACAATTCTGGAATCCATGGCTTATTCTAGATGACCTACTTGGAGCTATTTGGCTTTGGGAGGCCCCCGGAGGGGTTTCCCTTAATTCCAGTGACCTTGGTATTTTTATTCTTGGGTTTGGATGGAGAGGAGGACAACCCCCTTTTGGGGGAAGTCTTTCTCTCTGGAGAGGGGAGATCCCTCTGGTTAGAGCGGAGGTTATTTCCTCCTCGCTCACCTCGGGCATCCTCTCCGCTTTGATTTCTCCCCTTAGGGAGTTGGTCAACCTCTAGTTCGGTAGAGGTTGGGGTGTCTGACTGGTTTCTCTGAGGAGAACCTGTGTCAGACATGATGTCTCCGGGTTCTCCCGGAGTATTGGTTTTGACTAGCTGCTCAGTCTCCATGCTCTCATCAGCGAGCACAGAGAACCTGTTCTTTAGCATGACAACAGGGCTTTCTTGTTTCTTCAGAGGTGTGTTCTTTGGCGGTGTTTTCTTCTGAGTTGGAGGAGGAGGAGGGGGTGGTGGGGTCAATGTGTCCGTCTGTGTGGCTATGGATCTTCCTATCTTAGCAACAGCCTGGGCATAGGTTTTTGTCAAGCCGAATTGGCCTTTGGCTAGGGCCAATACAGCCGATTTCGCCTGGCTGAAGGTACATCCATTTCTTGCCTTGTACTCCTGCACGGCAACCTCCTGTTTCCACACAGGGCAGTCCTTGGAGTAGGCTGAGTGGCCAGCGTGACAGTTTGGGCATTTGAACTGGGCTGTGCAGCCCTTGTCCTCATGACCTTCTCCAGCACATCTGGCACACACAGTGTTCCTCTTGCAGACTGCCGCGCCGTGTCCATAACCCTGGCACTTGAAGCACCTCATGGGGTTAGGTATGTAGGGCCTCACTGGAACTCGTAGGTATCCTGCCTTCACATACTCTGGCGGTGTCCTAGTTCCAAATGTGAGGATAATAGTGGCGGTTTTGACCTCCTCACCATCCCTGCGCCTGGTAATGCGCCGGGCATGGGTGACTCCTTCAATGCCCTCCACTATTTCCTTCTCGGAACATTCCAGTAGGTCCCTAGAGCTGATTACACCTCTGCTGGTGTTCAGACTCTTGTGTGGCATGACTTCCACTTGGAGATCACAGAGTCTTCTGCATCTTAAAAGCCCATCAGAGTGTATCTTGCTATCAACTTCTACTAGAAGTTCCAAAGACTTGTGTAGCTTAGACACACTCTTGGGCTCTCCCACTACTGACTTAAGTCCCTTGTAGATGACAAAAGGGCTCATCTTTGTCAGACTTTTCCCCTCCTCTGTGCACCTAACCACCAGAAATGATGGCCAGGTAGCACAGCTTTTTGTGGCCTCCTCCTTTCTGTCTTCCATGCGGCGTCTCTTGCCCAGACATAGGTCTGGGGCAAGTAGTTTTTTTGAAGTTTTTTTTTCCATGGGTGTTATATATTAGTTCGGCACCTGTGCTCCCCACCCGCCATCGAGTCCAACAAGGGGACGGGCCATTCGGAAGTCCAGAATGAGCCCGCCAGGGCTACACAGGTGCTATACTCAGTCAGCTACTGCATCGGACATGTGCCCGATACAGCAGCTCCCTGATTGACCCTCTAGCCACCGCCCTCCAGCATAGGTCGAAGACCTATGCTGGAAGCTCGGCATGACCAGCCGGTTGACCCAGAGCGGGCCATCTGGGCCTCAGGTCTAGGGGAACTTGGAGCCAAAGTATTGTGTTGTGGTGGCTTATCCTCAGATAGCCATCACTCAAACACCAGGATCTCTTTATCCCCCCTTACCCGTCGCAGTCCACGGCAAACGGACTGGTCTAGGACGTAGTGAGATATTTAGAGATAAGGAGACAGAGTGATGATCAATGAAGGCAGATTGAGGAAAGGAGGAGGCAGACACAATGATAGAAAAGAAGTAGAGCACTTTTGAGCTCCAAAAGTGCTAAGGAAAGAGGAGCGGTACAATGTGCGTAGCATGTCAGCTTTGGCACCCCACTTTGTGCTGGCCAGCTTTCTTAGTAACGCTAACTTCTCCGAGGCTTTTCTTTCAACATCCTGGACGTGCTGGAGCATTGACAGTTTTCTATCTAAGGTAACCCCTAGATACCCAGGTACCAGACCAGCTTACTGTTAATCATTCTTTCCATGGTTTTGCAGATGCAGCTTGTTAGTGCTATTGGTCGATAGTTAGCTGGGTCAGAGCCGTCTCTTCCCGGTTTAGGTATCGGTATAACTGTGGCTTTCCTCCAGCTGTTTGGGAAAGCGCCTGTTTGCCACACACAGTTATAGACCCCTAGCAGGACTGCCAATGAGGGTTCGGGAAGGTGCTTGAGGAACTGGTAATGGATTTCATCTTCTCCAGGCGCTGTGTCATGTGAATTGTCCAGCGATTCCCTCAGTTCCTCAAGCGAGAACGGTTAGGTGTAGTCTTCATTGTTCTCTGACCTGAAATCAATGGGGTATCTTTCCTCCCTGGTTTTGACTTTTTGGAACTCTGGCGTGTAGTGTGCAGTGGATGACTTTTCTGCTATTGAGGATGCAAGGCAGTCAGCTTTTTCTCTGGGGTACGTGACAGTTCGTCCTTGGTTTTTCAGATGCCCTATTGCATTTGATTCTTTCCCTTTGATTCGCCTTACTGCCTTCCAAACCGCTCTAGCAGAAGTTTTGGCATCCAGACTGCCGACAAAACTTCTCCAGGAATTCCTTTTGGCTGACCGTATGGTTTGTCTAGCCTTTGCTCTAGCTATCCTGAATAGCTTTAGGTTTTCCTGGGAAGGATTCTTTATAAATGCAGCCAGTCGTTTTTTCCTATCGCCAATAGCACATTTGCAAGCTGTATCAATCCATGGTTTGCCAGGCCGTTTTAAATTTGCGGAGGTTAGGGGGACAACTTTCCTGGCTATACTAAGTAGCTTGCTAGCAAAGGTATCAGCTGGATTCTGTTCATCGAGGATATTTTCTGTGATATCCTCGGAGCATCTTTTTTGGAATTGTTCCCAATCGGCCTTATTCAGTTTCCACCGCTGAGGTCGTCCCAATGAGGGAAGTGATCACTTCCCCGTAGATCATTGCTAACTGACCATTTAAAGTCGTCCAGAAGTCCAGGGACGCATACGGTGAGGTCAATGCATGTGAGAGATCCAGTTCCTGGGTGCAAGTAGGTCGGTGATGCATCATTAAGTATGCATAAATCATGTTGAAGGAAGATATCCCCCAGCATACGACCTCTTGTGTCGGTATTGTTGGATACCCACATGGTGTTATGGGCATTGAAATCCCCAAGGATTATGAAATCCGTGGGAGTTGTTTCAATATGTCCTCCATGTCTGTTTGGTTTAATGGAGCGCCTGGTGGTAGATACAGGCTGCAGCAAGTGATAACCTTGTGAAGGGTTATCCTAGCTGCTACGGCCTGTAGTGTGGTCTGTAGTTCTACCCTCTCATGGGGGATGCTATCCTTCACAAGGATACAGACTCCACCTGATGCTCTCTCTGCATCCTGTAGCTTCGGAAGCTGATGCTATCTTTCAGAAATGTTTCCTGTAGGCAGACAGTTACAGGAGTCTCAGAGTCCACCAGTAGCTGCATTTCCTCATAATTGGCCTTGAGGCCTCTACAATTCCACTATACAATTCTGGAATCCATGGCTTATTCTAGATGACCTACTTGGAGCTATTTGGCCTTGGGAGGCCCCCGGAGGGGGTTCCCTTTATTCCAGTGACCTTGGTATTTTTATTCTTGGGTTTAGATGGAGAGGAGGACAACCCCCTTTTGGGGGAAGTCTTTCTCTCTGGAGAGGGGAGATCCCTCTGGTTAGAGCGGAGGTTATTTCCTCCTCGCTCACCTCGGGCATATTCTCCGCTTTGATTTCTCCCCTTAGGGAGTTGGTAAACCTCTAATTCGGAAGAGGTTGGGGTGTCTGGTATGGTTCTCTGAGGAGAACCTGTGTCAGACATGATGTCTCCGGTTTCTCCCGAAGTATTGGTTTTGACATGCTGCTCAGTCTCCATGCTCTCATCAGCGAGCACAGAGACCCTGTTCTTTAGCATGACAACAGGGCTTTCTTGTTTTTTCAGTGGTGTGTTCTTTGGCGGTGTTTTCTTCTGAGTTGGAGGAGGAGGAGGGGCTGGTGGTGTCAAGGTGTCCGTCTGTGTGGCTATGGATCTTCCTATCTTAGCAACAGCCTGGGCATAGGTCTTTGTCAAGCTGAATGGGCCCTTGGGTAGGGCCAATACATCCGATTTCGCCTGGTTGAAGGTACATCCATTTCTTGACTTGTACTCCTGCACGGCAACCTCCTGTTTCCACACAGTGCAGTCCTTGGAGTAGGCTGAGTGGTTAGCGTGACAGTTTGGGCATTTGAAATGGGCTGTGCAGCCCTTGTCCTCATGACCTTCTCCAGCACATCTGGCACACACAGTGTTCCTCTTGCAGACTGCCGCGCCGTGTCCATAACCCTGGCACTTGAAGCACCTCATGGGGTTAGGTATGTAGGGCCTCACTGAAACTCGTAGGTATCCTGCCTTCACATACTCTGGCGGTGTCCTAGTTCCAAATGTGAGGATAATAGTGGCGGTTTTGACCTCCTCACCATCCATGCGCCTGGTAATGCGCCGGGCATGGTTGACTCCTTCAATGCCCTCCACTATTTCCTTCTCGGAACATTCCAGTAGGTCCCTAGAGCTGATTACACCTCTGCTGGTGTTCAGACTCTTGTGTGGCATGATTTCCACTTGAAGATCACAGAGTCTTCTGCATCTTAAAAGCCCATCAGCGTGTATCTTGCTATCAACTTCTACTAGAAGTTCCAAAGACTTGCGTAGCTTAGACACACTCTTGGGTTCTCCCACTACTGACTTAAGTCCCTTGTAGATGACAAAAGGGCTCATCTTTGTCAGACTTTTACCCTCTTCTGTGCACCTAATCACCAGAAATGATGGCCAGGTAGCACAACTTTTTGTGGCGGCCTCCTTTTTATCCTCCATACGGCGTCTCTTGCCCAGACATAGGTCTGGGGCAAGTAGTTTTTTTGGTGTTTTTTAATCCATAGGTGTTCTTATTAGTTCGGCACCTGTGCTTCCCACCCGCCATCGAGTCCAACAAGGGGACGGGCCATTCGGATGTCCAGAATGAGCCCGCCAGGGCTACACAGGTGCTATACTCAGTCAGCTGCTGCATCGGGCATGTGTCCGATACAGCAGATCCCTGATTGGGCCTCAGGTCTAGGGGAACTTGGAGCCAAAGTATTGTGTTGTGGTGGTTTATCCTCAGATAGCCAACACTCAAACACCAGGATCTCTTTATCCCCCCTTACCCGTCGCAGTCCACGGCAAACGGACTGGTCTAGGACGTAGTGAGATATTTAGAGATAAGGAGACAGAGTGATGATCAATGAAGGTAAAATGAGGAAAAGAGGAGGCTACACAATGATAGAAAAGAAGTAGGGCACTTTTGAGCTCCAAAAGTGCTAAGGAAAGAGGAGTGCAGTTTAACGTCATGTCTCGGGATGCGTAGGTGATGTAAGTGATGCAGCAGGTGATGTAAGTGATGCAGTAGGTGATGCAGTATGTCATGTAAGTGATGCAGTATGTCATGTAAGTGATACAGTAGGTCATGTAAGTGATGCAGTAGGTCATGTATGTGATGCAGTAGGCCATGTAAGTGATACAGTAGGTGATGTAAGTGATACAGTAGGTGATGTAAGTGATACAGTAGGTGATGTAAGTGATACAGTAGGTGATGTAAGTGATACAGTAGGTGATGTAAGTGATACAGTAGGTGATGTAAGTGATACAGTAGGTGATGTAAGTGATGCAGTAGGTGATGTAAGTGATGCAGTAGGTGATGTATGTGATGCAGTAGGGGATGTATGTGATGCAGTAGGTGATGTATGTGATGCAGTAGGTGATGTAAGTGATGCAGTAGGGGATGCAGTAAGTCATGTAATCACGTGATGCAGTAGATTATGTAAGTGATGCAGTAGGTGATGTAAGTGATGCAGTGGGTGATGTAAGTGATGCAGTAGGTGATGTATGTGATGGAGTAGGTGATGTAAGTGATGCAGTAGGTGATGTAAGTGATGCAGTAGGTTATGTAAGTGATGCAGTAGGTCATGTAAGTGATGCAGTAGGTCATGTAAGTGATGCAGTATGTCATGTAAGTGATGCAGTAGGTAATGTAAGTGATGCAGTAGGGGATGCAGTAAGTCATGTAATCACGTGATGCAGTAGGTGATGTAAGTGATGCAGTAGGTGATGTAAGTGATGCAGTAGGTGATGTAAGTGATGCAGTAGGTGATGTATGTGATGCAGTAGGTGATGTATGTGATGCAGTAGGTGATGTAAGTGATGCAGTAGGGGATGCAGTAAGTCATGTAATCACGTGATGCAGTAGGTGATGTAAGTGATGCAGTAGGTGATGTAAGTGATGCAGTAGGTGATGTAAGTGATGCAGTAGGTGATGTATGTGATGCAGTAGGTGATGTAAGTGATGCAGTAGGTGATGTAAGTGATGCAGTAGGTCATGTAAGTGATGCAGTAGGTGATGTAAGTGATGCAGTAGGTGATGTAAGTGATGCAGAAGGTCATGTAAGTGATGCAGTAGGTCATGTAAGTGATGCAGAAGGTCATGTAAGTGATGCAGTAGGTCATGTAAGTGATGCAGTAGGTCATGTAAGTGATGCAGTAGGTCATGTAAGTGATGCAGTAGGGGATGCAGTAGGTCATGTAAGTGATGTGAATGTTTCTATACGTCGTGTAAATGATGCGAGAAAAGTCACGTAGAGGTTTTAGGTCTTGTGTAGAGGATGCTGTTGGCGATGTCTAATTGTTTCCGAGCTTACTCAACTGTAGGAGTCGATAATCACACACCTAGATCAACAGAGAACGGAGATGGATTGCGAAGTAAGAAGTGACTCATTAAAAAAATAACCAGAGTATCATACAACAGAAGAGAACTGGCTGGTGGATCTTTTTCTCAGTGGCGTGGCAACAGTAGAGAGCTGTCTGGTGGATCTTTTTGTCAGAGTCGTGACAACAGCAGAGAGCTGTTTGGTGGATCTTTTTCTTAGAGGCGTGACAACAGCAGAGAGCTGTCCAGTTGTTGTTTGTTTCAGAGACGTGACATTCAAGTAAATATATATATGCATAGATGGCATCAGTGGAAAACTGTTTCAGGTCATTGTTTAATTCCTTGTTTAGTCTAAGACAAAATCTGATTTACATCCAGAGTTGGACACGTCATACATTTTCCAATAATTCAAGAACTGTGTCGATGTCCTTTTCAAATTAAAAATAACAGAGCCACGAGCACAGTTAATTTCTCTACATTGCGAGCAAACATCAACCTTTTTGCACTCGTTCAAGATTTGTCTACAAAAAAAATAATAATAATAATAGCTCCCAGTTGTATTCCTGGACGTGGCCAATGTCCCGAGAATGTCATTGCAATGAGTTTAAGTTTAGCCCTACGGTCATATGTCCAATGTTCAGTTTCAAGCCAGTCTCACGCCTGCCGTTCCTTACGTCCACGTGCGTGTCCACCTGACCCATGCCTCAAGTTTTTTTTCTTCTAGCGTGTAGATTTCTTATCTACATTTTTTTAATTTTGTTCCCCCTCCCGCCCCCCCCCCCCAAAAAAAAAAAAAAAACTCTTCCTACGTCATGAACGCCAGATGGTATCGCTGCACAGGCTTCTAACGGACACAGCGGTGCCAGACACACGATCACAGACATGTATCACTGCCCGAGGAGAGTCGGAGAGACCGAGACTTAATTAACCACCGAATGCTCACATCTTCGCTATTTGGAAGTAGGTATAAAAGATCACATTTCCAATGCAGCACTAGACAGTATCAAAGTCCAGTTTAAATTAAAGTAAGGGATGACCCTGCTCCTAATCCTTACCTTATAGATTTCTTGAACGCCAACAAAAGTTTCTAAGAATTAAAACTACACCTCACACATACACACATAAAATAATAAGTCCCAAAATAATTATTTTGTTTAAACTCTGAATTCAAAAAGAAAATGTTAATGTCTTAAGGGCTGGAAAGATCTGCTACAAAGCTATGGAAATGTAATCACGTGCCCAAGCACGTGACTTAAATCCACACTGTCATATATTTTCATACGGAAGTGAATGGATTTTAAAACTAAGTTATTCTTTTATTAATCTCCTTACGCACGAGAGCCGAAATTTATCCTAAAAATGGAAAGGAAAAAAATCATCCTTGACTAAAGCTGCTCTATTTAGATGGCGCTGGCATCGTGCAGAATCTTATCTAGAAACAGCATACGACAAGCAAGGATTCTCAAGTATGGATAACGCAGCGGTAATAGAATACATTTGACATCTCGAGTTTAGCTGCCCTTTGTTGATGTTGTTTGAGATGTTGAAAGACGTTTGAGATGTGCAGAGACGTTTGAGATGTGCAGAAACGTTTGAGATGTGCAGACACGTTTGAGATGTGCAGAAACGTGTGAGATGTGCAGAGACGTTTGAGATGTGCAGAGACGTGTGAGATGTGCAGAGACGTTTCAGATGTGCAGAGACGTTTGAGATGTGCAGAGACGTTTGAGATGTGCAGAGAAGTTTGAGATGTGCAGAGACGTTTGAGATGTGCAAAGACGTTTGAGATGTGCAGAGACGTTTGAGATGTGCAGAGACGTTTGAGATGTGCAGACACGTTTGAGATGTGCAGACACGTTTGAGATGTGCAGAGACGTTAGAGAAGTAATAGCAAGAGGAAAATCTCAAAGACGTCATCTTGAACTGGTCAAACTAAAAAGAAAAGTATGACACTTGTAAGTGAGTTGTTTTGTTTTTTTTAAGTTTCTTTCTTTCTTTCAAAAGATTCGACATGAATACTACGTTGGGCTTTCACCAACATGTGAGTGATTAGTCTTGAAGTTTTGACATTTATTTTGTGTTTCCTGAGTGATCAGTTCTTGTCTTAGATTGTCTAAAGGTTGTGTGAATTCCTTACCACTCTTTTGACCATTTGTCAGAAAAAAAGGTTTATCTTACAAGACATTTTCATAGTTTTAGATAAATTGTTTTCTACCTAATAAAGCAGTCAGTTAAAGCAAACTTTTCAACCAGTCTCTCATCAAGTCACCAAATGTTAATACATAATAAAGTTCTAGATTTAGTTGTATCTTGCGATGTTTCTATTGATGATAACATTTTTTTGTTAATTAAAGACCAATCATTCATCAACAGATTCATTTATGAAATTCATTCATTCACAAATCCGGTTTATTTATATATAGCAATGTATATATCAAAAGTGAATACAAGCATAAGACATAAATCGTGAGACAAACTTATGGCTGACAGACATTCAAACAGACCAGAGTCTGTTAAAAAAAAAGTGGGCTAGTGCATTGATTCGTGAAGTGATAAATGACTGTCCTTTCTGACCGTTCGTTTCATTACATAGGTGTCAATTACACCAGTCAATGGCTGCCACGTGTAGCCCGCATGATAAGGTGGAATATGTATCATGCCTCGAATCAATACGCTTTGCTGAATACTTGAGCATCTCAAAAGAACCAAGAACCCAAGCCCCCAACGTGAGCCCCTCAAAAGTGCTATGATAAATATAGCCCGTCCACCAGGACGTGTTCTACACAAGTGCTGTTAACAGGGGCAGATAGAAGAGTCAAGGTTCAGATCAGGGATCCACGAACTAAGGCTGGATGGCCACATTTGGTGCTCCGTTAAATGTTTGCCCAAGCGCACATTGAAGTCGCAGAAGGTTACTTTGCCGAGGAGGATATGGTCAGTGACACACATGGTCACAAGTACATTTCCCCCTTCTTGTTTCTAACATCACTGGTTTAGAACATTTTAAAAAACACAAAAAAGCCTGCATCTAAAGTGTGAGAACTACTGGTGTCAGGTGAATGCCCTGAAGTTCATGTTAATTATTCCAGTGACCACTGGACAGTCTGCCGACAAACGCGTGAGTATGTCATGACTGCAGAAATTATAAGCTAATGAGCTGGAAGCAGATTGTTCGGGACTTTTGATGGAACGCATGACAAACATCATGTGTCATGTTTTTCTGTTCGGGCCAGTGGTAGTGAAATCATTTTGTGGGTGACAGAGCGAGATTCAGACTTCGGTTCTTTTCTAAACTAATCTGAGAATGAGGAAGGCCAAGCGGTTAAAGTACACATCAAAGTCAAACACCGAGTGCTAAAGCTCTTGTCTAGTTACTTTATTCAAACTAGTGCTAACAAATAACGCACACAAAAAAACAACAGATCAGCTGATTGATTTATCATTTGCCTAGGTCAATAGAAATATGAATGTTTGAAATAAGAGAATTCTGTTGACGTCTCTCTAAAGGGTAGGAGATGCTTAAAGCATTATTAAGATTACTATAAGATTATTTGCAGACGATTGCATAATATATAGAACAATAAAAACAACACAAGATACAGATATTTTACAAAGAGAATTAGATGAATTACAGAAATGGAAATCAAATTGGAGCATGCCTTTCCACCCTTATTAAAAGTAACAAAAACCTAAAACAAATTAATTCCACTTATCTTATTCATGGCAAACCAGTAACACAGACTAAAGACGCAAAATACCTAGGTGTTATAATAAATGAAAAACTGTCATGGAATCCACATATTGATGAAACTATAAAAAAAAATCAAATAAGAACATAAAGCTAAAATGTTATTTCACCTTGGTTAGGCCAATAATAGAATATGCTTCCTCCATTTGGGACCCCTCAACTCAAGAAAACATTAAGAAACTGGAACATACACAAATTAGAGCAGTGAGATTCATAAATGAATATTCACATTTTACAGTAACGCCCTTAGTATAATCACTAAATTTAGAAAGCCTTCAGGACAGAAGACTCAAAAGTAAAGTAGCAATTATACATAAATCACTGAACCATAATCTTCAAATACAGAAACAAAATCTAATAAAATACTCAGATAAGACACAAAGATAAAGGCACATTCCTCGTTCCATATGCTAGGACAAATTTGTACAAATGCTCCATCTTTCCTAGTCCTATTAGAGCATGGAATGAGCCAGCCAGGAAAACCAGTGACTTGGCAGAATTAAAGTCATTGGTTAACATTCATGACTAAATATGTACATCAAGCAGGCAGAATTTTTACAAAATATCAACAACCGTTGACATAAATGTGTTATAAATATATTGGTAACCCCTAATAAAGAGCCTTAAGTGTTTGTTACTATTTATAGTGAATGGTTGTAAAAGTGGTGCATTTTTATGAAAAAAAACTGCTTGTATAAGTGATTTAAAAAATTACATTTTTCGCTTTCAGAAAAGAAATAAGTAGCAGTAGCATCAGAACTTTGAATGGTCTAAAATATTGTGATGTCGGATTTTCACTATCTTTTCTAGTTTACGAGATCAAAACGGGACGGACGGACGGACATGCCACACAAAAATAATAGCGTCTTTTCCCCTTTCGGGGACCGCTAAAAAAAAGAAAAAAAAAAAAGAACATCTCTTGAGTACCTCAAAATTGTAAGACAAAAAAATCTCAATGTACTACGTAGGCTTAATAAACAAAACTTGAGCAGTATCGGTCAATCGACATCCCTTTAAAGATTAAGTTGAAACTCGAGACATGACATCCTCTCGAGCCACGGGCTACGTCCATAATGAAACGGAAAATGTGTCAAACTAAAAAAAAAAGATCGATTTTATTTGGGAGAAAAAGAAGGTGGGTGGTCGTGAGCAAAGTCCCGTGACATCCCCGTAGCCATTGAAGTGGCGCCATTAGGTTCAACGTGTGTCTATTCTACCAGACACGTGCGAGACGGAGACTAGACTATATTAGAACCCGCATCATTTTCACCAGTAAATCAAGTCACGTGTGTAGAGATGTGAAGTGTAACCCCACTCCACTAACATTTGAGAACAAATATTTGCTAAAGTTTTTTGTTCACATGCACCAGGTTTCTTGCAGGCTTCACTTTCGTTGTTTGTTTTTTTATGTGACAAATTGAAAACTGCTTCTCCGTGTCCCAATGTGTGACAGAATTAGCGTTTGTCCAGTTCATTAACTACTTCTCCAACTACGCGATCGAATCATCGAAAATGTACAATAGGATGAAATGGCATAGTGCCCACATAGTGCCAACACGGTCCACATAGTGCCAACACGGTCCACATAGTGCCAACATCACTCACATAGTGCAGACATGGCCCACATAGTGCCAACATGGCTCACATAGTGCCGAAATGGACCCATGGTGTCAACATCACCTAAACCGTGCCGACATGGTCCACGTGGCTCCAGCATCACTCACACAGTGCCGACACAGCCCACATACTGCCGACATGGAGCACTTGGTGCCAACACGGACCACATAGTGCCAACATGATGTACTAAACCCCTAATTTCTCTGTTTCCACCCAATCATTGTAAGTACACGGATTGACACTAAAACTACGTCACTTTTTTTTTACTAAGTTAATCATGCCTTCTAGTGTCAGGTCATTTATCCGGATAATAAATCCTGCCATTACCAAACACGTTGCTGTAGTCTGGTAACATTACTCAGCAACAGTCCTTCCGCCAGGCTACTTTTATTAACAGCCAATTCTTTGAACATTTCATTAACAATGCCCACTCAATGAATCCAAACAACAAATAAGAACATTCTCGACATGTGCTAGTTTTCTTAAATCAGACATCCATGTGATTCTCTCTATTATGCAACAATGAAGGTAATTGTGTTAATCAATCGATATTTAGAGTTGATCTCTTCTGGTCTTCACAAGCACGTGATGAAAACAAGTTCCTATGTAAACAATGAGATCAACAAGATGGATTACCCAGAATACGATGCAGAATCCATCAATTAAATGAAAGCTCTGATTCTCAAACTTTACGCCCTGGGAAGTTAAGTTTTCCTAAGGGGTTGATTGAATGTTTATATTAAAGCTTTATACAAGTTCCATTTTTTATCATAAGAATTGGTTTAAGTAACATGGGGGGGGGGGGGGGGGGAAGCCTTACTCATCAAAATAGCTCTGTAAAACGGACACAATTGGGAGACCACTGAAATGTTAGTACACGAGCACTCCATTTGTTGACAGAGATCGCAAATTGTAGAAATGTTTTCTAGAATTAGGTGCACTCAGAATCACGTGGCTTTAGAAGTGTGGACATTACATCAACCTCTGTCCGACCGACATGACTTATGCGCCTGGCTAGTCAACCAATGTCACATCACTCTAGTGCAGGGGTTCTTAACCTGTGGGTCGCGACCCACTAGGGGTCGATTGACTATTTGCCAGGGGTCGCCAAAGACCATTGAACAAATGGATTGTTTTTGTCTACTCTTCTATTGCTGTGTGTGTATGCGGGGAGGGGGAGAGGTCGCGGCAGAGTGGGGGATTGTAAAAAGGGGTCGTCGAGCTTAAAAGGTTGAGAACCGCTGCTCTAATGGATGCCACAGAAAGACTACAAGATTGTTTTTACACTGAGTTGCTTGATAAGAACGAGGAGTAAAAGAAGGGCTGGGGTGGGTCCTTCGTCTCGCTTTAAAGGAATAGTTAAAAATTAATCTTTAATCACTAATGAAATTATTTTTAAAATTTAACCATTACACGAACTTGACTGGCTAGTATTCTATTTCATAAAGTCATTAGCCATATATTACCCGCGGCCCGCGGGTCTTAATTTGCGTATCACTGAAATAGTTACTGATATAGTGCATTAAAAACAATTAAAGAAAATAATAATGTAATAAGTAAAGCGAATGCATAAATTCAAGAATTTAAAATTTAAGGAATGGAGCTAGATCCAATTATTGAATGAAAACATTGGCTTGTGTATTTAGAAGTACACGATATCAAGATGTCAAATATGTTTTAAGAATTAAAGAGAACGCGTGAATGTAACTATTAATATAACATTGTTAGTTTAATTTTATATAAATATAGATCTAGAATCTTTAAAAAAATTTGAATGCCATAGTAGTCTAGTCAATAACTTAAGACTTTGAGCCTAGTAAATGGCTAGTGTTGACCTAGAAATCCAGATCTAGCTACACGCACGCTATGACGACATGATGAATGAAATTTTTTGTATATATGTAGCTATGTTGTTAAAAGATCTAAATGCGCATAAGTAAATCTTAAAGAAAAAAGTAAATAGAAAATAAAGACTTAAAATTAAACCGAATTGGTAGCTGTAGGCTTAAATGCTTTAAAACACATTGGAAAGTAAATTGTATTATGTAAGTAGTTTATTAGTTTAATAATATGCCTTTATAATGCGCGATATTATGACCTCTGGCGTTCATTTCGTTTGTATCACTACGCGTGACCTCTCCATCTTGTCTCATGATGTAGACATGATAAACATGGCCTAGATCTGTAAAATACTAAGGCTTTTTTTGAGCATCATAAATTTGTTTCAGGGCTACCATACATACGTCACGGTTCCAGTTAGTACCCAAGGAACATTTCTGACAAGTTTTATCAAGATTGGTGAAACGGTTTTGATTTCTATTCTTCTATTCGTAACATACATACATACATGCATACGCCCTACCCTTGGAGGATCTACGTTATAGTATAGATTTGGAACAAAAACACCAATATAATCAAGATATATAAAGTCGTATGGAACACACACAAAATGAGAATAATAAAGGTGAGGAACTATTGAACCTACACAATACTGAACACAAGAACTCGCACTTCAGTCGTGTGAGATGTGCGGCTGAGTGGGGAAAAAAAAGCTTGACTATGGCTAGGGCACCTAATAAGGGGGCTGGAGTTCGAATCCAGAGTTGCATTTGCTGATCACCAAACCTTCTTCCAGATACTCCCCCACCCCCCGAGAGTAGGCTGTTTCATTTCAATGTAGCATACAATAATTCACGGGCTAAAAAGTTTGTTATAGGATCGTTTTTTGGAAGTTAAAACGAGGGGAATGTCCGGCCACAATTAAACAAATAGTGAAGACCCTGGAAACAAACCAACGGGCGTAGCCAACACTAGTGATTATATAATATATATATATATACTTATAATAAAAACAAAAAGTGTTTGGTTGACTGACAGCACAAACACAAGAATGACTTTTCCCAATGAAGGGGAGAGAAATTAAAAATAAAAGGCGCCAAACTACAAGATCTAGTCACAAATGTGAGGATAATGAAATGGGTACAAACTATAAGATGGAACACTAATCTTTGAGGTCTCAGCCCAAGGCTCTAACAAAACTATTAGATCTCTAGCACCAATAGGACAATACACTGTTAAAACAGGCGCAGTAACTCGGACATCAGCACTCCAACTCAACATGCCGCAAAGAGAAAAGCCCAGTGGTTATTTTTTCTGTCCAGGTTACACTGACCTTGTCCGCTGAAGCCAATGGATTGGATGGTATAAATAACATAACAAAAGTCAATCCAGTCGTTGGCTAAACGTGAGACATTTTGTGGTGTGGCAACACTGCCGACACACACACACACACAGACTTGAACAATGTATGGGACATAGAAAGGGGTGTTTCTTTGAAGGAAGCACTATTTCAGACTATGTAATATATTACATTGCACTTTTTCAGACTATGTAATATATTACATTGCACTATTTCAGTCTACGAAATATATTACATTGCACTATTTCAGACTATGAAATATATTTCATTGCACTATTTCAGTCTACGAAATATATTACATTGCACTATTTCAGTCTACGAAATATATTACATTGCACTATTTCAGTCTACGAAATATATTACATTGCACTATTTCAGACTATGAAATATATTTCATTGCACTATTTCAGTCTACGAAATATATTACATTGCACTATTTCAGTCTACGAAATATATTACATTGCACTTTTTCAGACTATGAAATATATTACATTGCACTTTTTCAGACTATGAAATATATTACATTGCACTATTTCAGTCTACGAAATATATTACATTGCACTATTTCAAACTATGTAATATATTTCATTGCACTATTTCAAACTATGGAATATATTACATTGCACTATTTCAGACTACATAATAAATTACATTGCACTATTTTAGACTATGTAATATATTACATAGCACTTTTTCAGACTAGGTAATATTACATTGCATTATTTCAGACTACTGTATATTACATTGCACTATTTCAGACTACTTTATATTACATTGCACTATTTGAGACTACGAAATATATTGCATAGTACAATTTCAGACTATGTAATATTATATTGCACTATTTCAGACTATGAAATATATTACATTGCACTATTTGAGACTACGAAATATTACATTGCACTATTTCAGACTTGGAATATATTACATTGCACTATTTCACACTGTGAAATATATTACATTGCACTATTTCAGACTATGAAATATATTACATTGCACTATTTGAGACTACGAAATATTACATTGCACTATTTCAGACTTCGGAATATATTACATTGCACTATTTCACACTATGAAATATATTACATTGCACTATTTCAGACTATGAAATATATTACATTGCACTATTTCAGACTTCGGAATATATTACATTGCACTATTTCAGACTATGAAATATATTACATTGCACTATTTCAGGCTTCGGAATATATTACATTGCACTATTTCAGACTATGAAATATATTACATTGCACTATTTCAGACTTCGGAATATATTACATTGCACTATTTCAGACTATGAAATATATTACATTGCACTATTTCAGACTATGAAATATATTACATTGCACTATTTCAGACTATGAAATATATTACATTGCACTATTTCAGTCTACAAAATATATTACATTGCACTATTTCAGACTAGGTAATATAATACATTGCACTAATGGCGTTACTTTGCCCATCTATTTCTACATATCAAAGATCCATGTGAGTTTTGTGTGCTGTTATTTTATCCTTCTTGTATTGACTTCTTTCTCTATTGTTCAAAACGACGCATGATTTGTTGTCAAGTTACATTGGCAGTAGTTTTCTTTGAAATGATCCAAACATTACGTAAGTAGCACAAAGAAAAGCGATCACTCAATGAAACGAACCCAATTCTGAAAAGTTTTGTCCCATGAATTCAGAGCAATACTCATGGAATGCATTGGGTCCAACTTAGAAATTTCTAATGACCTTACAAACACTTCCCACCAGTTCGAAAAGACTTACCTTCTCGTTGCCGCTGATGTCAAAGCTTTGTATGCTGATGGTATCGCTGTTGTTGTCATTTCTGATGTCGTCATTCTCATTGTTCAGTTTTCGTTTGCGCTGAAAGCAATTCAATGGAATATATCACGACACAGTTTAGCCGGGGAGATAGGCTAGCAGACAAAATAAACAAACAAAATAAATCAAAACAATACATCTGGATCCACAGTAGATGTCAAAGACAGTTTCAAATCAGTTCACATATTTCTCTGATCACATGATCACTCTATGTTGAAGTTAAGTCAAGGAAAGAATGTAAGTCTGTTGCACAAACTGTCAAAATGAAGCTAAAGAATATTAGATTTAATTGTTTTAAACTAACTTATCCATTCTAGAAACAGGAGTCCCAAATGTTTTAAATTAACAGATCATTTCTAAGTCCAAAGAAAAGGCGTCACAAGCGTTTTTAAATAAACAGATACATTCTAAAAACAGTCCACAAAAAAAAAAAGGTCAAACATTTACACCAATTTAAATTTTAAAAATATATATATATATCCTAAGTGGACAATTAAAAAATGTGATAAAATATAAAACTCAAAACCTTTAAGCAGTTTTAAATCAAATGTAGAGAGCGAGAACAATGTCACGAAGGCAGGACAGATATAGAAATCATGTTTCAGTTTCAATGGGAGACATCATAAAAGACAGTCAACAAGATGAAAACCAGTGCAAAGGTCTCTCAACGATTTGAAAAATAACGTAAGATCGTTGAGTACATTAGGTTTGGACAACAGCAATGCTACCCATGACACTATCCAACTTGTGGGACTCACTAGCAGACATAGCTTTAAAAAATGATATGCCATAAGGAGGTCCAAAGTGTGAGGCGTTCATTCTATTCCTAGGCACGGAGCAAGTCAATGCTGCATTTCCAATGGGTTTAAGATGAACAAGTTTGAGAAGTGGCTTGTAGGCAGTGTGCTATCGATTATAGAAACTCTGTGATTTCTGGCTCTCAAGTGATCAATTCAGCCTTCAATCAAACATCACAACGACGTCTGGCTAAAAGTAGATAGTTCAGTGACCTCAGCTCAACTTGCTCTATACTTCATCAAACCAGCATTTCCATGTAGACGAGGTTTCCAATAGGAATGTCGTATACATCCAACCAAATCTGGACTTTCACCGGAACTCAACGCAAGCCAATGACGCAATATGAAGCAAGGTTAATGTCCTATTGACACTAATTGAAACTAAGGACTATATAAACGTATAGGAAACACAAAAAGGGTATTACAATCTATTTTTATCAAACGCATTTCAGCTAAGACACTAACATATGTAGAACAAGGCCAGGCAGAGAAAGGGGAAAGGTGCTAAATCCAACAATTTCGCAGTGACTAGTTCATTTAGCACCACAGAATACTTCTTGGAATTGGAACTAGTTATATACTATAACTAGTTCCAATTCCATCACGTATATGCGATGTCCAAATCTCTTCTAGATCTAGACTTAGTTCTCCAACCAACCGTTAACGTTCATGATGCAGCTTCATGGAAGGTGGCAGCCAGGGGACATAATCAAACATTGACTCTTTTAAGGTCACTAGGGCTACTCAATAGTGTACAGTGTACGCCATCAATCATGCACTAAAAATAGCTGCGAGCAAGCAGATTCTACAATGCACAGTGTCGCCATTAACTCGTTCCTCCTAAAGATATCGGTCTGACCTCAGGTGTGAATGGAAGAGAAATCGATAGCACTCGCACTTTGCACTTATTGGGGGGGGGGGGCAGACGGGGGAGGGGCCAGAGACACAAAAAGTAAGAGCTCTTAATAAGTGACACAAATAGAATGAGGAAAGTAGATTTGCAAGCTTCTTGTGTTGGCTACACTACACCCTCGTAAACTGATGCGGCGATAAAGAAGCAATCAAACTTGAGATTGCATATACATTAAACATTCCAAAATACTTGATATGTGTTCGAAATTCATTAAGTGGTTGTGTTGACGGTTGTTGACTTGTAGCGCCAAACTGCTGTAAGCGTATTATATTTTAACTTGTCAAAGCTTGATAAACACACATAAATATTTCAAGGGGATTACTTCTGATAAACACACATAAATATTTCAAGGGGATTACTTCTGATAAATACATATAAATATTTCAAGGGGATTACTTCTGATAAATACATACAAATATTTCAAGGGGATTACTTCTGATAAATACATATAAATATTTCAAGGGGATTACTTCTGATAAATACATATAAATATTTCAAGGGGATTACTTTCTGATAAATACATATAAATATTTCAAGGGGATTACTTCTGATAAATACATATAAATATTTCAAGGGGATTACTTCTGATAAATACATATAAATATTCCAATGGAAATAAATGTTTTTCTATTTTATAATTGACTTGTTTGTTTTTTGGTTTGTTTGTTTGTTGTTATTGTGTTGTTTTTTGTTGTTTTTTTTTTTTGGGGGGGGGGGGTAGAAAGTAGCTCGGAAATCTATTTTAGAATTACATTATTGAATTCATGAACCACCAGAGAATTTCACGTACTTTCCTCCGTCTCGAGATCTGCTGATGCCTTGGGGTTTGGTGGTTGGTCAAGGAACTGGCTAGCCATACCTTCGTAAGCCACAGATAGAAGTATTGACCTCTCTTCAAAGTGAATGGGATATAACCATCTCCCTCGTTAATGGTCCCTCATATTTTTAGCTCCCCAAAACTCGTCCTAATCTTGACATGGTCATATAGTATGGTGGTCGGTCAATGTCTGTTGGGTGGGTGTTACAAAACATTTTTTTTTTGGTTTGGAGGTCTTCAAAATGTAATGTCAATGTCAATGGTAAAAGAAAAAAGAAAGAGAGAGATTAATCCGCTCAGACACTCTCTGATGCTACATTCAGATAAGAAGGAAACAAAACCCTAACCTCCTCAGACAGATCTCATTAAGACACACCAGGTTACACAGTATAGGGCAGCCAGAAGAGAAATCATCGCTAATCAGCTTAACAAACAAGTTTCAAGTTTGGGTTTCAAGTTAGTTTTAGATGAAAGTTGTGACGTAGTGTGTCCTTGAACAGCTGCAAGTGGTGTAGAAGACTAGGAACACGCGTTGGGGATCAGGGAACTTAGTGAGGAGGCCTTAAGTCTTACGAATAGTTGGGGTGTCAAATATTAATTAGATATTGGGCGCCTGAAGAATTAAAGAGAATTTTAGAGGATTCAAGAGTAACTGGGAGCAAATCTTGTTAAACAGAATCCTTTCTTGGCATTACAAATGACTTGTTGACTATTGAAGCAATAGTTTCCACATCTAGATCCCATGACCAAGTTTGAAAACGGACACATTTGTAAATAGATGGCAAAACATGAGGAAAGAAGCTGGAAGTAGGGGGAGAGGGAGGGATTGATCATTTCACCAAGAGTTTCAACCAATAGGAAAGTTTTGTAAAGTAAAGAAAAATCTCCACCATCCCCCCCCCCACACACACACACAAATTCTGTGAAATCGATTCAGATCTACTCACATTTTTCATACCTTATAACCCACAATTTTATGGCTAATGTTTGTTTTCCTGCTAAATTTGAGTTGACCCTGTGTAAAAACAACCTAACATCCTCCATACTTAGAATGCTAATTGTAGACGCCCTTCAGCGCCTGAGTAGCTCAAAGTTTTCCACAGCATTACCCTGAACAATTGACAAGGTTTTTGTTTCCCCCTCTTTCTGCTCAACATACTTTGGGGGGGGAGGGGGGGGATGTACAACTTGGTCGTCCTCTGCTATTTTCAACTGCCAATTGACCGCCATTTATCATGACGTCACCGCCTCGTTGGATTTCATTCTAGCGGCTGTTTTGAAGCGCTGCTATTAATAACCGTGGCTAAACTGTCAACAAAGGGCGTGAAGAGACAAAATTGTATTGGAAGTGCATGTCGGGTAACAACTAGGGAAAGCGGTGTCTTCAAATATTTGTAATCAACTAGGACATTTCATTTTGTTCCAAGACGAAAACCGATATTTGGACAATAATTAACAGCATAAATGTCATCAGAAAGTGATAGTAAATACAAATCAAAAAGATCCAGATGTCATAATGGAAGTAATACAACACAGTAACAAATAGAAAGAGAATGTGATACTGCGAATTGTAGACTCGATAAAAGGAAACACAAGGAAAACAAGTAACAAAGAAAAAAAGTTTTTTTTTTTTAATCAATTCATTCTTTATGAATCTGGTGGTCTATAATTTCTCACTCTAAGTATTTCTTGGTAATGCTTCGTTATTGCAAGGAGTCCCTCTAGAGAACTTTGCCCAGTCCAGTTCATAATTTCTACATTAGACGGTGCGCTAAATGGTTATGTACGTCTACTGCATACAAAAACACATTGAGTCGAGGGAGGAAATTCCCGTTGAAGCTGTGTGTTAACTTGAAAATGATCATATATATACTGCCATTTTTTCTAGAAAAATTGTTAGTGACGCTTTCGAAATCCCAAGTCAGTTTCCAACTTTTGATTGTTGAACCAATGAAGAGTTTGCAAGCTACTAGGAGAGATCATCACAAAAAGAGGAAGATTGTGAGAGATTTTGAAATAAACCAACGAAAGAATTTCAAGAGGACTGTTGCCAACCAAACAAGACAAATGTGATTGTGCTACAGGCAAATGAGCTTGGAATAGTTGATTTTACAGTACTATGGCCTTCCTGTGTATCATCAACACTTGCTACATTCTTTACAAAGAGAAGATTACTGTCTTTAAAATTGGTCGTGAAATTCCCCAATGACATTCCAGAATTACCTTATGTTCCTCACTATCCCAACAATGGAAATAAAATGTTTCCTTTCGTACTTGTAAAAATGAAGCCTGACATATACATTTGGTCCTTTTCAAGCTAATCTCTGGAGTCTGCTCTTTTGTTGACACTTTGATGTTTAAGATTCCATTTATCTTATTGAAGCAATACAATTTAGTAAGAGAGAAAAAAAAAGAAAGTGATACAAGAAATGAGACGCCGATATAATGGAACAGGAAGAATAATGTTAAGAAAATGAAAAGAGGAAGAAATGGAGACATTTGGAGATAAATAGAAAAAAAAAAGTCAAGGAGGCCAAGCACAAGAGCTGAGAAATTTGATTCTACCGTGATAAAAGGTGCATACAATTATTATATCGTTTATTTAAAAACGGCGGCTCGGTGGCTGAGTGGTTAAGCGCTTAGCTACCGAACTTGGGATCGTGGGCAGTTCGATTCTCAGTGAAGACTGGGGTTTTGAATTTCGGGAATGAGGGCGCCTCAGAGTCCACCCAACTCTAATGGGTACTTGACTTTAGCTGGGAAAAGTAAAAGCGGTTAGTCATTGTGCTGCCCGTTAACCGTTGTCCCAATAAACAGATGACCTTAACATCATCTGATCTACAGATCGCAAGGTCTGAAATGTGAACTTTACTTTTTCTTTAAAAACAAAACTGTACTAAAGGCTTGCTATTTGTGGATTTGTCTGTAGGTATGAAAATCTCAAATGCATCTAAAGGAACTACAATTGCAAAAAAAAAAAAAAAAAAAAAAAAACATCAGACAATGTAAATACATTTTATCTATTCATTATAATTTCTTTAATTAAAGGACGCCTTGGTTGTCAAGTTGAACAAGAATTCAAGATTTGTTTAATACAAACAAAAAGAAGAGAAACTCAACCCGCAATCATTCAACAATTTCTTGTGTACTCTGATTAAAAGTGCATCATTAAAACTTAATGACAAGGACGGAATTTGAAAACTCTGAGCTGCTCGACTGCAGGGTGTAATTGAACACGCATGATTGAATGTTCAATCCGCTTAGATGCTTTGGCATTTTCAACAAGCAAGGTCTTCAGCTAACACGTACTTTGGAAGCTATTTATAGCGGACACGTGACTAAAGCTGGACTATTGACTCACGTGAGCTATCGGCCCGTCAAGCCATCGGAAAAGTTGAACAATGGCCCCGAGACAAGAGGATTATATCAGAACAAAATAGATGACGACAACGCTGGAACGACTATTTTATGACCGGTTCGGAAGATGGTAATCAAATGTCAAATGACAAGGACGGATAGCCAGTAGAATCTAGTATCCCATATAGAAAAGTTAGAGAGAGAAATGTTCGGTGTAAAATGTCGCAGTTGGAGGAGGAGGTGTAGTCACTGCTGCATTGCTCACAGCCAAGGCTCTCCAGAATTTGTCTTAGAGCTGCAATGTTTCCCAAACTCCACCAACTACTGGAATTGTAATGGTTCCTTTGCTGTAGTAGATGTCTGACTTCAACAACTCCTCAGGAGATATTGGAGTGTCTTGTATGCGCGAATTTTAACCGATACAAGTTCAATACAAGACAAAACCATCACAAGAACAAGTGAAGAAGTAAGTCCAGACTGTTCAGTAATGCAAATCAACGAATGGGCCTGAATGTATCTCCGTCAATAATCGATGTTGTCACCTTGAAGTCCTAATTTCAACATAACCAAATAACATATAAACAAATTCAACCCAACAATCCGTGACGTCACTAAATGTCGCGTTCAACGTCGGTCAACTATAGTGAGCCGCTACGTTAAGTGCCTAACAGATTCATCCACCGTTCTGAAAAAGAAAATGTTAATATTTGCATTCGAACTTAGATTATGCAAAATACGCCCTTACAAGACAAGACACTCAGACCGCTCCTGAGTATTGTCGAAGTCAATTCCCCGACTAAATAGCGCGGAAAAAATATTTTTCAGTGATTTTGCGAAGAAATACTATAGATGTTGTAAACTATTGATAGAGCACAAATATGGCTTACTTAAGAGATATTAATGATGATGAAGATAGAAAAATGCTGCCCTGGTATTTTCATACATTAAGTCATACAGAGAAGGGGTAAGTACATCACCCTACTTCACCAAAGATTCTTGCTCTCCATCCTGGACATACGATGGCACGACCGCACTCTAAACAGCGGGATACACATTTCAGGCCAAAGGAAAATCCACAGCCGAGGACAGACGTAGACGGCGAAATAAAAATCTAAATCGACCATAAGCGGAAAATGTATGTGCTGGGTGTGGCAAAATATGTAGGTCGCAGCTAGGGATGCATAGCCGAGGGAAATACTGAGATTTGTTTTCAACAGACTGTCACGTGGAAAACTTAAAAAAACAAAAAAACTTAAAGCACTATTACAAATCCGACTGTCACTATGTAAAAAACATAATCCACTCATGTAAGCCCTGCATGGACCAAAAATATATTTTTAACAATATAATTAGTATATAATTGAACTTCAATAGAGAATCAACATAGATTTGGCCCAGATGTAGGCTACACCAAAATTAGACATGATATTAAGTTATTACAATATAAATCCAAACTTTCAAAATCCATTTTACATTTAAATTTACACTGTACTGATCCAAATTCCGACAATGAATATAAGTGTTCTGTAGAATATCAGGGCAATGATTTCAAGTGGATCAGGGAAAAGTGATGCGTTTTACTTTGTTACAAAGTCCATAGTTTTGCTTAAATATTGGTAGGTGCCATGCACTACTGATATATTACATGTACGTGACCATTGGAGAAGTTACACTGCAAATAAAACATCATTTCTTCCAAGCCAATAATAGGCCAATAGTGTTACACAAAAGCTGAAATAGACTCGACATGAGCAACGGTTTGTCTAGACCAGTCGGCACAAAATATAGAAAATCCCTCCTCCCCCCCCCCCCAAATGTTCAAAATGTCTCTTTACCTAGGTTAGTGCCCTTACTTTTTTCTAATGGATAACGACCAAGGCATTTAACGGTTCCCTGACATCTCATCATACGAGACATTTCATCATTGCAACATTTCATCTTTGCATAAAGTGCATTTTGCAAACATAAGTACATGTAGGTGTAATTAAGTGATTAACATACTGAGCAAGTTAACCCTAAACAAAACCCTAACCCTAACCCTAAATGATGAATTGTTATAATGATGAAATGTTGTTGTTCTCCCAGTGTAGAATCAAATGAAACTTTGCATCATTATTTATTGTCGATGACAACACATGAATCAATCAAAATAAATAACCAATTTTTAATTATTTAGTCTTAATTAATTGATTTTGTTTTATGTGGACAATGTACTCAATTGTATGCTTCACAATCAGGAGTAGAAATGTATATATCATAAATAGTCAAAATAATTAATTTCATTCAATATAAGCGAGTTTGTGTGTGTGTGTGTGTTTATTTTTATTTTTTGTAGAGTTAGTACAATACACTGATACTATTTAGACCAACGTTTGTTCACTGCTGATCTATGGAATTATAAATTTTCAATGCAACCTTTCCCCAGGGCAGACATCAAAGCTTGACCCGTAAATCCCGTGTTTTCAGGCATTATTTCCCCCGTGTTGTAACATCCACCAACCAAAGTAAGTCAAAGAGGACAGTGATCAATGATTGAGGCCATTGCTCGTGTTGACAAGAACACAAACAGAACGCTGTCTACTCACTACTAGCCCATAGACAGTTTCGAAATGCTATCCATTGTACGTCTCCAAGCGATGCATATTGATGTCCAGTTTGGGCTGATCTCTTGCATGCAGGGCGGAGGAGAAAAGCAGTTTAAACTTTTTGTTAAATGTTGATTGCACAACATACTTGATGTTTTCAAACAACTAGAGTCAAGACATTTTCTACCTCACCTTGCCCCCCCCCCTTTTTAACAAACACATTATTAAGATCTGAAGTTCAAATCTTATTTTCTTTATTTCTCTGGCTTCAGTGTATTCTTTCAAATGCTTTTTTTTTATTCTAAACCTCTTTAACACTTTCATAGGTGGAAAAATGTTGGTTTTAAGTTTTTGTGCTTATTGTCTGGTTAAACAGTAAACAGAAACTATCGTACACAATTGTATTAGCCTCCACCCTTCTTTCTACTTCTGATGCTTCTGCCATCTGCAATCCAGGGCCTTTTCTTTTATGTTTGCTCTCCATGTGGCTCTAACCAGCGCCTCTTTCTCCCAGATGTTAGTGTCGATTTTGAAGGAGCTACATGTTGCGTTTGCATACATCAGTAGACTATTAAAAGGGCGACCAGCGGCTATCAACAAGTCTTGTGACTGCATACATCAGTAGACTATTAAAAGGGCGACCAGCGGCTATCAACAAGTCTTGTGACTGCATACATCAGTAGACTATTAAAAGGGGCGATCAGCGGCTATCAACAAGTCTTGTGACTTTGCATACATCAGTAGACTATTAAAAGGGCGACCAGCGGCTATCAACAAGTCTTGTGACTGCATACATCAGTAGACTATTAAAAGGGCGACCAGCGGCTATCAACAAGTCTTGTGACTGCATACATCAGTAGACTATTAAAAGGGGCGACCAGCGGCTATCAACAAGTCTTGTGACTTTGCATACATCAGTAGACTATTAAAAGGGCGACCAGCGGCTATCAACAAGTCTTGTGACTGCATACATCAGTAGACAATTAAAAGGGCGACCAGCGGCTATCAACAAGTCGTGTGACTGCATACATCAGTAGACTATTAAAAGGGGCGATCAGCGGCTATCAACAAGTCTTGTGACTTTGCATACATCAGTAGACTATTAAAAGGGCGACCAGCGGCTATCAACAAGTCTTGTGACTGCATACATCAGTAGACTATTAAAAGGGGCGACCAGCGGCTATCAACAAGTCTTGTGGCTTTGCATACATCAGTAGACTATTAAAAGGGCGACCAGCGGCTATCAACAAGTCTTGTGACTTTGCATACATCAGTAGACTATTAAAAGAGCGACCAGCGGCTACCAACAAGTCTTGTGACTTTGCATACATCAGTAGACTATTAAAAGGGCGACCAGCGGCTATCAACAAGTCTTGTGACTTTGCATACATCAGTAGACTATTAAAAGGGCGACCAGCGGCTACCAACAAGTCTTGTGACTTTGCATACATCAGTAGACTATTAAAAGGGCGACCAGCGGCTACCAACAAGTCTTGTGACTTTGCATACATCAGTAGACTATTAAAAGGGCGACCAGCGGCTACCAACAAGTCTTGTGACTTTGCATACATCAGTAGACTATTAAAAGGGCGACCAGCGGCTACCAACAAGTCTTGTGACTTTGCATACATCAGTAGACTATTAAAAGGGCGACCAGCGGCTATCAAGTCTTGTGACTTTGCATACATCAGTAGACTATTAAAAGGGCGACCAGCGGCTACCAACAAGTCTTGTGACTTTGCATACATCAGTAGACTATTAAAAGGGCGACCAGCGGCTATCAACAAGTCTTGTGACTTTGCATACATCAGTAGACTATTAAAAGGGCGACCAGCGGCTACCAACAAGTCTTGTGACTTTGCATACATCAGTAGACTATTAAAAGGGCGACCAGCGGCTACCAACAAGTCTTGTGAGTTTGCATACATCAGTAGACTATTAAAAGGGCGACCAGCGGCTATCAACATGTCTTGTGACTTTGAAATTAACAATGAAAATTTTGGATTTGAAACGAACGTAAATAAGCAAACTTTTTTTTATGTATACAATTTCTGAATTTTGAACAACGCTTTACAGACAGATCAGGATTCTCCATGTCCAGAAAGTAACTGCCATGCATGGCGCCTGGACCACAAAGTAGGGCGTTAAGGGGCAAGAAATACAAACTGGACATGACCAGGACAGCGAAGGAGAGTTACCTAAAGCTCCTCTTGAAGCAGCGATCATGGTAAAATAATGTATACAAATATTATGTTTAGCCACGAGGTGTTGTTGTTTTTTTGACTGATTTAAAAATAATTGCCGCTTCTGACTCAAAAAGAAATCAGACATTCACTCATTACGTATAGAGAAGAAACGAAATTATTTTGAAACATACACTCAATGCTCGGCAACAAACATCTATCTCTAAAACATTCTCTGATAGTTCATTCCTGGGGACAGGACGACGTGAAGTCTAAATGTAAGCACCAAATAAAATTGAACGATCTTCATTACTTAGCTACGGGTTCCATTTAACATCTGCGCTGAAGTCCTTTCGATCATAGAGCTTAAACGACTCACAAGTAAAACCTCACATCATTCACTCAGTTACATCAGCAGTTTTTGTTTTTTGAGAGAGAGAGACAGAGAGAGAGAGAGAGGCAGAGAGAGACAAAGAGAGAAAAAAGTCGCAGATTCCAGAATTTCATTGAAACGAAGAAATGTTTAAGCGCCCAGTTGCGTGTTGATTTCGTTTATTTCTGCATTGACCAGGAAACTCAAATCAGGTGACCCAATAATGTTTGTACACGAAGGGCAGTCTGAGAATGTGACGTCAAAGAACAGGCCGAAAAGAGCCCCAATGTCAAGTACAGGCTAACCGACACGTACATAGAATGTAGACCATGAGAGATTGGTATAGATGTCAGTGGAGCTGCTTTAATATTGAATGTAGACCATGAGAGATTGGTATAGATGTCAGGGGAGCTGCTTTAATATTGAATGTAGACCATGAGAGATTGGTATAGATGTCAGGGGAGCTGCTTTAATATTGAATGTAGATCATGAGAGATTGGTATAGATGTCAGGGGAGCTGCTTTAATATTGAATGTAGATCATGAGAGATTGGTATAGATATCAGGGGAGCTGCTTTAATATTGAATGTAGATCATGAGAGATTGGTATAGATGTCAGGGGAGCTGCTTTAATATTGAATGTAGATCATGAGAGATTGGTATAGATGTCAGGGGAGCTGCTTTAATATTGAATGTAGATCATGAGAGATTGGTATAGATGTCAGGGGAGCTGCTTTAATATTGAATGTAGATCATGAGAGATTGTATAGATGTCAGGGAAGCTGCTTTAATATTGAATGTAGACCATGAGAGATTGGTATAGATGTCAGGGGAGCTGCTTTAATATTGAATGTAGATCATGAGAGATTGGTATAGATGTCAGGGAAGCTGCTTTAATACTGAATGGATGAATAGGATCCACACCAAGCGACCTTTCTAAAAAATTTAGTTGGTATACCCCAGTTTCTGCTCTTGCAAGACTTGCGTGTGTGTGTGCGCGCGTGTGTATTTAGCCATAAGGATTGTACGAAAAATAGTTTCCTGTTACTATCATTTTCTCTACAAGGCGGTTTTAAAGATGTTTCAATGTTTTACTTCAAACAGTTGCATGAGCCTTTTTTTGTGTGCTCCTAGTTTCCCCTCGGGTAATAAGCAATGTTTGCTACACAGTTTGAACACAGGAATTGAAATGACAAAACAAACACGGACAACAACGTGATCCAAAACACTGACAAGTCAGCGGGTCAGTTGGATTCGTGCAGAAATAACACACATTCATTGAAATACAAATCATTTGGATAAGTTTAAAAAATATATAAAAAATACTTTTTTAAAAAATAAAGCTTGTATTAAGCGTAGTTGTGTCAACTAGTTTGGATCAGTCGTGTAATTAAATTTGTAATAGGTCTAGACTTACAATAATAAATCTGTGCGATTAGAAATATGTTTACCAATTATTTTTGTTTATAGTAATTTCATGCTTTGAGCTTTCTCACTACGCTATAATCCTAGCACTTGTCTGGACCAGTTGGGAAAGGGGTGGGAGATAAATGGGGGGGGGGGGGGGATCTGTGTAGATATTTCCGAGATCGCTTTTGAAATGCACTTACAAAAAAAAAGTTGAACGACCTGAATTCGAACTCAAGGGTTCTAGCCTCCTCAATTATTAATTCAGCAAATTAACCAGCGAAGTGCTTATATAAGTAGAAGGTTTTATAGTTATCTATTGTTAGTTTAAAACTTAAAAGCGGAGACGTATATCTCTCTACAAAATAAAAAGGGAACTAATTCGACCTAAAACACCACATCAGTCAAGTACAATTTCTTTCCCTTGTTCGATGCCAAACAAAATAATTAATTACTAATAGTTAATTAACTAAATAATTATTTATTTATTTTTTTTTGGGGGGGGGTTGATTCTTGTGTTGTCTTGTAAAAGAAATAATATTGCAAAATTTCAGCTTGATCCGAGATTGGGTGTGGGAAAAATCACGTGTACAAACATTTTACCAGACAGACAGAGTGAGTTGATATAAATTTGTAAACAAATCACATTTTCCCCTCTCGTTATGGAAAGATAGCAGTCACGAAAGATGTCAACTAGTTTGATTGTGCATCATCTGATCACAAGTTATAAAGTGCAATCAAAATGTTCTTTAAAAAATGACCTTGATCTACTTACAAATCTGGTCAATTCAAAGTTCGAGGATATAGACTGTCTGCGACTAGACCTTCGAGACAACGTTGGAACTCTGTCAAGTAAAAGAAAAAAATGTTATCACTTAATAACAAATGCTATTAGATATCAACTATTCAAATAGGAAAAAAAATTATCAAACAAAGCTTGAGTGACATGACATCAATTATTTTGAATCAATCATGTAATTTATTTTTAATAGATCTAAACTAAGAATCTTAAATTTGTGCTATTGGGCATTCATTGTTTTTGTTTAGCGTAACTTTCATGTTATTGCATGCTCAGTGGGCTTTAATCCAATCAAGGGGTATTTGTCAAAATGTTTCAAAAGCTGAATTCGAACTCGAGGTCTCAAGCCTCCGTGATTGTTTTTTGGCGAAAGACGTAATTCTCTACACAAGGCTTATCTGCCCTTCAATTTGTACAATGTCAACATGAAACAAAATTAATTAATTACGACTAGTTAATTATATAATTGGTAATTTTTTTATTGGTTCATGTGTTGTCATAGGCAATGAATGATTCTGAAAAGTTTCAACTTGACCCGAGAATGGGAAGTGGGAGAAATAAACTTAATAAAGTGTAAAAGATTCTACTCAGACAAATAGACGAGAGTTAAAAGTAGGCATTGCTTCTAAAGAAGAAAAAGTGAACATATGTTATTTAAAAAAAAAGAAGGTATATAAATCTCGTACTTGAATATGAACAAATCTAATCATGGGGTGCCCGAAGATTTTTAAAAATATATATACTCAAGGACTGTCTATACATTTTAAAAAGTCCACTCAAGGTGTCTGTCCATTTAAAAACTAAAAGTCTACTCATGGTGTGTCTGTACAGTCTAAAAAGAAAGTGGTTTATATGAGCATATTTTCTAAGCTAATTGTGAGAAATGTTTTGACAGGAACACGACAAATGGTTGATGACTATTCCCTCAGCCGAGAAATGGTTCACCAACAACTGATTCACAGACATCAGGTTTACCAACAACTGAATCTCAGACATCAGGTTTACCAACAACTGAATCTCAGACATCAGGTTTACCAACAACTGAATCTCAGACATCAGGTTTACCAAAAACTGATTCTCAGACATCAGGTTTACCAACAACTGAATCTCAGACATCAGGTTCACCAACAACTGAATCTCAGACATCAGGTTTACCAACAACTGAATCTCAGACATCAGGTTCACCAACAACTGATTCACAGACATCAGGTTCACCAACAACTGATTCACAGACATCAGGTTCACCAACAACTGATTCTCATACATCAGGTTTACCAACAACTGAATCTCAGACATCAGGTTCACCAACAACTGATTCACACATCAGGTTCACCAACAAGTGATTCACAGACATCAGGTTCATCAACAACTGATTCACAGACAAAAGGTTCTTCAACAACTGATTAACCACAAATAGTTCACACGAGAAATGCCTCATTGACAATCGGTATACTAATACAGACAATTGGTTCACCGACAAATCGTTCACAGGAAAGTCATTTATTTTGACTATTCTCGTTGCGTGTTTCATTTGTTGACTTTCAAAGTACATCTACGGGATCTAGACTAAATACTTGTCCATTGAGATACCTTAGGAAACAAAACACCAGGAGACTGATTCCAGGTCCAGAATGATAAATTCCATTGTAAAACTACAACACAAAATGATTCAATCTAATCAGCTTACCGAATAGAACATTAGATATTGGAACCAGATATACAAGACAGCGGGGGGGGGGGGGGGGGGGGGGGGGGAGAGAGCCATGAAAAATGAATCAATTAGGCCTCTTTGCAAATTTATTTTTCTAATAAACCAATTATTTATTTTTAAAAGTATAATACTAGTATCTAGTAGATATTTTCTAAGTTGACAGATTTGTAAAGGTAAAGATTGCCTGTCCGATGAAGTTGTATTACTTCCAGAGGCGCCATTCTGTCTAGTTCTCAATTAGATGTTAACTTCCAGCTTTACGATTAGATTATTTTGTTAATGCAGTATAAGTAGATGTAGACGATGGTCCTAAAGAGCATGATAGAATTAGGTATATTTATGAAGCATCTGGACCAGCTTAAAAAAAACAATACACACAAAGGGATAAGGGTGGGGCGACTACATGAGCGTAAAAGTACATGGTGAAAGAGGTTGACTATACTTAAATGTACATTGGTGTAAAATCGCTTGTTTTTTTAAGTTTAATTCATACTGTCTTTATGCTTTAGAAAGATTTAGAAGGAAACTCGGATTATGGCCAATCCTGTGTCGAGATAGCAATCACCACGCCCCCAGTGGGTCCTGAGTTTGAATCCCATTGAAGACTGGGATTTTTAATTTCGGGTTTTTTTGGGCGCCCATTAGTCCACCCAACTCTAATGGGTACCTTACTTTAGACTTTAGGGGAAAAGCAAAAGCAGTTGGAAATTGTTGCTGGCCACATGGCACATGGCACCCTCGCTAACCGTGGGCCACAGAAACAGATGACCTTTACACCATCTGCCCTATGGGTGTCAAGGTCTCAAAAGGGAACTAAACATGTGTAGTGTGCGCAATGCGAAAACAAATAACTATATAAATAGTACATTTTCTGAATTGACCCGAGGCGCAAATAAAAATTTGTAAAACGTTAAATGGATTCAGTCGTTGGACCGCAGGGCATAAAAGTCTCTCTTTGAGACGTTGTGAAAATAAACACGACGAGAATAGCAGTGGAAATATTGATACAAGGCGGTCCACATCACAACTTCAGTTTCAAGGAGAGAAAGAATGAAGACTCCATGGAAAGGGGAGTTCTGAGAAGACTCTATTTTCAGAAACATCCAGCGGCCACTTTAAAACAAAGGTGGCCTGGCCATACATAGCCCAGTAAAGACACATTTCAAGCAGAAATCCTTGTCTAAAAAAAAAAAGGGATTTGGGGGAAAAAAAGGGGGTGGGGGCGGGGTCACCAAACAGAGATGCCAACTTTAAGCTCGACAATTCAAACCGCAAAGAAAAACACAGAAGCCGCTTCAATTGGATCCACGTTTGTTTGTTTTTTTATTCACTGAATGGAGAGCAGACGTAGCTATTTTTTAACTCTCACTTGCAACGTTTCGCAAACTCCTGAAAGAAAAGACAGTCGTACATATTTCTAATCGCTTGTTTTGTTCCTATGTTTAGCGCTCAATTAGAATCCGGAGACGAAAATACAAATGTCCATCAAAAAGATGGGATTACATTGTTCGTTTCCAAAAGCGTTATTAATAGAAGCAACAATCTAATCCATATCACATAGTTCTACATGGGAACAACATTATTATCTCAAGTAGCTCCAGTTATTTCTTTAAGATTCATAAACAAAACAAGAGACTAGACAGACTTGGACTATTTCCATACGCGCTGTATTGAAATGTCAACAATAGGAGGTGATTTGTTTATTATGTACAAAACGGCTTAATTACTTTTAAGATAAGCCACAATTATAGTTGGATTTTCATATATATATATATATATATATATATATATATATATAAATATAAATATATATATAAATAAATATATATAAATATATATATAAATAAATAAATAAATATATATATATATCTTAACCTCAAGTGAAAATCAAACAAGTCCATTGTTCTGAAATAGTTTTTCATAAGTCCTAAAAGACGCAGACAGACAGACAGACAGACAGACAGACAGACAGACAGACAGACAGACAGACAGACAGACAGACAGACAGACAGACAGACAGATAGATAGATAGATAGATAGATAGATAGATAGATAGATAGATAGATAGATAGATAGATAGATAGATAGTACCGGGTGACCGAGCCTCGATCGGATGAATAATTTGTTACGGAAGGATATATACCAGTAGTCATTTTGGGAATATTTCTGTAAATTACGAAAATGAACGATCGGGTAATGACTATCAATCTGAAGAGTTGCTTTTTCGTTCTGTTAGTCCCCAATGTAATTGTACATGGAGATTAGAATAGAGTCTCTTTAAGTCCCTCCAACAGTTTGAAAAAAGCACAGATCACGTCCTAACGTTTTACATTGCATCTTTTGCGTAAAACTAATGGGCTATTATTGGATTGGAAGAAAGTCTTTGCAGTGTGACTTCTAAAATGGTTACGTTCTGACAATTAATATTTCAATTAGTAAATTCATTATGGCTTTAGTACGAAGCATCAAGTGATGCTAAATCTCTACGTTATAGGGTAAAGCGTGCACCTTGTAACAAAGTAAAATAGCGCATTTTTTCCTAAAAGACTTAAAAACATCGCGTTAGTATTCTAAAGAAGAGTTATCTGTTACCCCGACCTTCTTTCAGCTCACATACAAGAATATAGGATAAGATACATCAATCTAGATGCCATTAGTTCAGTACAAAATGCGCTGTGGAAAAACAAATTTTATGTAATGGTGGATTTAGTTTTCCTCGGACACAAACACACACACACAATTGGTAAACTAAACAAAGTCACGGAGCTCTAAACAACATCTGACGGGACTAGGAGCTGGAAGAGCGAGTGAGATTGAACATCAAACCTTCAAGGTCAAGGATTTGCTCACATGACATTATTTGAAGCCAATTTTCTGACACTAAGCCAGCATCTCTGGCGCCGGATGATGCCACTTTATTAAATCGCATGGCAGAGATGACCCTTCGCGCACTGCCCTGTTACATCTTCAGCAAAATTATTGTTAACCCTTTTGGTTTAAACGAACCATACAAAAAAAAAGGTAATTCTCCATAGAACTAAAGGCTTATAGAGATACTGTCAAATTTTGTCACATCAAAGTCTAATGAGAAAATGTAGCGAATTTATAATCGTTACACTGACAGCCGAGAGGGACACACAGCGCATTGCATTTAGTGTTTAGATCTAGATCAGTTCGCGAGCTGAACGAGTTTCATTCATCTCACCAGATTTTTGGTAATAAATTGTAATAATAATTAAAATAAGAATTACATTCACAATGATAAAAAAAATAATAAAACATGAAGGACTACTGCGACAAACAAGTATCATTTGCAACGAAACTGTGGTCGCTCATAAAACTGAATCTCCAAGACAAAGTCCATCTCCAGTCAAATTAATACAAAATGTTAAAGTGAAACCACGTGGTGAAATGGTCCCAAGATTGCTCTAGCGTGAAATGGATGAGAAGAAAGTTTCAAATAACGCTCAATGTGAATAGTACACACTGGCTACTACTATTTGCATTCGAAATTCCAAATTGTCTACAATTTTCGATAAGCTATTATATATACAATAATAGGCCTATTCATATTTATTTTAAAATACAAGTAAGAAGAATTAAAGAACACGAGGCATTTCTCACTTTAAAAGTTGACTTGAATGCTAACAAAGACTCATTCTCATTAAAGACTACATCAATGCAACTCTTCTATGAAATGAAAAATAGTTGGGCCTAAATGTTCAACGTCTAGTAGTTGCCCGAGTACGCTACCCAGCCTCAAAGCGGCACACGGGTGGAAATGATCACTAGAAGAAACTATTAGGCCAAATGGGTAGTAAAACAAGACTATGTGGGAGAGCATTCTCATTGCAAGGTGCTGAGTTCTAAGAGAGCTTCCACGACCTTGTCGGTAATCTAGGCAGCATTCCTCAAGAGACAGCTTCATTAATGGGAAGTCCTGCGCGATTCGCTTGGTAAACTATAGGAAAATGGCGGGATTCCCGGTGTGCTCGACCTTCGTCCACGTATTCTAGTCCGTGCGTCCAAAGTGTTCCAATTGAAGGGTGCTGAGATCTAAGAGAGCTTCCAAAATTGTGTCGAGTTTCGGCTCAACTCTTTCGTCAGTAAAACGGAAGTCAATTGTGATGTTAGAAGACACTAGCCCTCTTACAATGTTACTTACAAGTTAGCTCGTTACCATGGTAGCTAAAATAAACCAAAATTCTTATGGGAATTTTACGTTTGTATCAACTAGAAATTATACGAACGAGTGTGGAGTTCTCCCCCATTATAGTGTTTTAATGATATGACATGTTTGACAATCAGAGACAAATAGTCAAAGCAAGGGAGATAAATGCGTCAAGACTTACTACCGTAGTTCCTGATAATTGGAGATTTTCAGAAATGGCGGAACTCCTAAAAAAAAGCTTTTTGGTGGCTACACGGTGTAGGAACGAAAGGAAGTGGTGACAAGTTAGGTTTTAAAAACAAAATACATACATGATTTTGTTGGGCCAGTTCAGCACTGCTGAGTCATACGTTTTAAGCTCTTCTGTTTGTCACTTTTATTGAGTTGGCCATTTGGAAGTTCAATTGAACATCCTTGACATTGTTTAATTTATCGTGAACATCTCCAATAAAAGATCGCGTTTCACATTTTTTTTTTTTTTTTTTTGGCATTTTACGTCTCGAGAGACGATCTTTTCCCTTTGCAACTTCTTGTGTGACTAAAGAGGCCAATCCTTGATACACAGCTGCGATCGCAGTTTCACAGTAGTCACACCAAATAACAGAATCGCTAATATAGCAATCTTTTCACGCCGACATCATTTTCAACTCTGGCCCATCATTTCAATTATAGCAGGGGAAACAACTGTATCAAAACAGATTTAGTCGGTATAATAATATTACTTCCTTTTAACAGCACTTCAGGCCTACAAGGAGATGATTACATCTAGAACATAGGTGCAACTTTCGCTCGGATTAGATCTAGATCTATCCAACTGTATAAATACTGGTACTAATGATACGAAGAATTCACCTATAAAAAAAAGAACAACTAATGACTCTTTACTTTCCACTAAACCACAGCACAGGAAAATGTCTAACAATAATGTTGGAAATAGGGCCTACACCTTCAGCGTCCAATACAATTAGCCGAACAAAGACCTCACATTATAAATGTATTTTGGAGCTATGTAAAAAATAATGAATGTAACAGAATCAGCTCTTCCACATCTTCACCAACTAACGGGGTATTTAAAGACCAAAGATAGTTATAGTAGTGCCATGTTTATTAAAATGTAGATCTACTGTATCTACCAGATTAAGTGTTTAAACGTTAAATCGAAACTAACGTCAAAAAGAATTTCACTATTCTATATAGTCATTGTGCAAAGTCTACTTACTCCAATTTTCCAAGGCTATCGCTTTCAACTTGGTCCATGGTTCGGTTGGGGAATAGGTAATCTTTATCCACTACCACGCTACACAAGTCACCCTGGGACTCGTCGTGTAACTCGTCTGTACAGATCTCTACCTCCGCACTAGTCACAATTAAGGGGATGTTTACACTATACACGCTGGCTGCCTCAGTAACCACAACAATGGGTCCCACCCCACAGCCCAAGATGGCGCTAGCACCGCCCCAGGCCCCATCAATAACTCTTGCACCATCGAGAGGGCTGGGGTGGTTACCAAGGGGCGGACGTGTCATGTTTTCAATAGCTTCTTGTCTCATCCGATCATCGCTACCCGGGGTCCTTTCCGCCAATGTGGTTTCACTTAAGCCAGGATAAGATCCAGTGCCGCCTTTTGAATCCGTGTCTATATAAGGTCTGGCCAGCATTTCAAACTTAGTCTCCTCTAATTCTGAATATGGCTCGTCTTCAACTTGCGCACAACAGCAGAAACACAGATGATAGGTCTTACCTGAAGACTTCTGTCTGTTTTCTACAGTTTTATTTCGCGATTTAAAAGCGAATGTACCGCGTAGAACGAAATTCCCTGGCAAAGAATTGTACGACCTTTTCACTTTAGCTGTCGTGCGATTAAGATAGTCTGTACGTTCAAGTGATCTCGTGCTTCTGGTGCTTTCACTTCTGCCTACAGCATTGGAGCCAAACGTGGTCTCTGTCTCTTCCATTGGCTCGTCACCAACTTCATTCCCGCTGATTGTAGCCACTTCCATATTATCTCTGACTTTATGTCGCTTGGCGCGAAGAAGGTTGTAGACTCTCTGTCGCAGAGAACGTTTATCCATTTTGTTGGTTCTCGGAAATTGAATTTCAAGAGCAGCAATGTTTAGGCAAAAGGATAACCAAAATATATAAAACTGTTACTTTGAGATAACAATTGGCCCACAATCACTGGACACAGATGCATGAGCCTATAATAATTGTATTCCAAGGTGTCAATGTTTGGCAAAGTCGTAAGTCAGTTCGTTAAAACTAAATCACTAAGTCTGATAACACATTATTGACTCACATGTACACACAGCCTTACGCACACACACACACACAAACAGTTCAGTGAACATTTAACACTCTGACCATCACAAACATTTATGTTTATGTTTGTATGCTGTTGTGGTGTTTTTATTGTATTTTTTTTTTTATCTTTCCCTGAAATTTTGTACTACCAGTTACCTGGAAGGCATGGGTGTGTAGACTAGTCATGGGGGAGGCGGTGCCTTATTACCCCTTTCTGTAAGTTAGTTTTGTATTTAGTCCTGCCCCCCCCCAACTCTGCCAACGTAGCTGGCTACCAATACATGGTGTGTCCAGTTGTACACAGTAATGTCAGGGTTAATGACCTTTTCACACCCACCTCTTCAGTCAAGCATAATCCTCACAATGGATTCAGTCAGCCCCCTACCACCTCACCCACAAGGTTCATTACTCATTAGAGGGTAAAGCCATTGCAACACATGGTCTACAAGAAGAAAGAGAATGGCTAGAAAAGTACAATGGGAAATAAGGATTGTTTGTTCCATTATGAACTACCATGCTTGGATTATAATTTTAACATTTTAAAATACAACTCCACCAGCAACTATTATCTATATCAACTTAAATCTTTATACGGAGACTTACTTGAAGATTTCTTTTTAGTAAGTACTTTACAACTTCAACCTTTCAGATGTTTAATGTATATTGACTATTAAATCAATGATAGGCCTAAGCAGTGCATAGTTTATTCAATTTCAATACTAACTGCTTTGATTAATTAGTCATTTTGTTATAAAACCTACAAATATATAATATATCAGCAACAATTCACATTCACTTAACATGCCCCAAAGACAATATATAATTTTACAAAACTCACTCTGTATGTCTGGTCAAAAGTTGGTACACATTATTTCTCCTACCCCCAATCTCGGTCTAAGCTGAAATTTTGCATAATTATTTCTTTAACCTGACAACACAAGAATCAATAAAAGAATTAACCAATTAGTTAATTAAATATTGGTAATTAATTATTTTGTTTGGAGTCTTAAATGGGGAAAGAAATTGTACTTGACAGAGATTGTGGTATAAGTTGAATTATTTACCTTGGGGACCCGAGCCCTAAGTGAAAATTTTTTTATGCATATAAAAAACAATCATGTAAACATTCACCAAGATACCCTCTTCTTCCTTCCCCATTTCCCAACTGGTACAGACAAGTGATAGGATCATAGCGCATTGAGAAAGCTAAAAGCTAAACAAAAAACAAATCGGTTAAAATATTTCTAATCGCACAGATTTATTGTGTCTAAGTCAATAACGCATGACTGATCCAAACTAATTGATACAATTTTATGTTATTTTTTTAATAATATAAAATGAAGTGATCATATCATTAAGAATTTGAGAATGCCTCCCTGTCTACATCTAGAATCTAGATTTAAAGTCTAGAGACTCTAAATCTATATCTTCTCTAGACAAGACCTAGACACTAAAATAGATCTAAGTCTACATTTAGACCAAGGCTTAAGTTAGATAAAGTAGATATACATCTATTTTATAAAGTAGATATAATAATTATAATCTAGATATTAGATCTATATAATATTATTATAAAAGATTAAGATCTAGATCTAGTATGAGCCTAGTAAAGTAGTGGAGTATTATAGTAATTATACTAGTATGTCTAGAATCTAGAAATAGTCTATAGATATCTAGATGACAGTATAGTCAGTATAGAGTAGAGTCAAGTAGAGTCATAGACTATCTGTAGTTATATATAATATATATAGTTATAGACTCTTGTCAGTCTTGTATTATAATATTATATTGGCTACCTACCTAGCGTCTAGAGTCATAGATCTGGAATCTGGAACTTAAACTAGACTAGACTCTATCATCTATGATTAACTCTAAGTCTAAGTTTAAGAGTTTAATCAATGTTAGTATAATTTAGTAAATGTATTAGTAAATATTGTAATTGTTTGTAGCTAGATCTAGACTCCAGATTGGTTAAAAGATTATTCTAGACGAGAAGATCTTTAGAATCTATATAGACTATATCTAGTAATTCTAATAGTTACAAAAACAAAATTTAATAAAATACTCTGAAAGACACATTCCTCATCCCATATGCTAGGACAAATTAGTACAAATACTCCTTTTTCCCTAGTGCTATTAGAGCATGGAATGGGTTGCCTGAGCTAGCCAGGAAAACCAGTGACTTGGCAGAATTTAAGTCATTGGTTAATATGCATGACGCGTAGGACGTAATCATCTTCATTTTTTAAGTAACGTCTGTATTATATAAGATTATATAAGATAAGATAATAGTTACTAAACTAGATCTAACTAAAGTAATCTATATAGACATACTTTGACTAAGTTTGACATAGATCTAGAATAATCTAGATTTAATCTACATCTAGAGTCTAGATCTAGAATAGGATCTATTAGTCTATTCAGAATCTATTCTATACTCTGTCTCTTCTATACACTGTAGTGTAACTAGAATATTACTAGATTCTAGATCTATTAATCTATATAAATGATATAATTTATTAAATTATAATAATTAGATTAATTAGATCTAGAATAATTGAATAATCTAGATCTAGAGATCTATATCTGAGATCTAGGTCTACTTTAACTTCTAAAACTTATTTAAGTCTTAAACTTAAAGCTATGTTAAAAATAAAACAAGTTTTAAAAATTAGTCTTATATTCTAAATTTAAAATTATAATCATCATAATGATTATGATAATCAATCATCATATCATTGTCTTAATATTAATCAAGCTTTTTTCAAGACATGTTTATTTAGTTATGATTATGATTCTAGATAGATCTAGAGTCTAGACTCTAGTCCTAGACTCTAGACTATGAACTATGAGTAGTATATTTAATGAGTGAGTATGACATTTAATTTTTTTAAGAAACTTTAGTTTAAGACTTTAAGTTTTATTTTACTTCTAAGGACCTAGATCTAGATAGTTACATAGATCTAGTAGATATTCATAGAGTCTAGATTAGTTGATAGTCTGTCATAGTTGATGACTAGAATAAGAATTCTAGATCTGTTATAAGTCAAATAAGTGTTATTACTATTTAATAGTATTAACTATTAACTGTATTAAGTATTAACTGATTAAGTATAATAATTAGATCTAAGACTATAAGTATAATCACTATTAATAGATCTAGATTCTAGACTCTAGTATTACATTCTGATTCTAAATTATCATAATTATGTTAGATCTAGACTTAGATCTATAATATATTATAATAGAAATCTATAAATAATTCTATTTATTATCATATTTTATTATCATTTTTATGCTTACTTAAAGACGTCTTTGTCATCCATTATTTACAAGAAAATCCAAATATCATAGAATAAAAAACAAAATAAACATAACTTTGACATTGCTATTAATCTATTACATTAGATCTAGTCTAGACCTATAGACGTAGACTAATTATTAATCTACAAAAAATATATTTATTTATTATTATTATTTTGCTATTGAATATGGCGGCTATATGAATGGTAGCCAATCAAAACAAAGAGTTCTCTTTTAATCTTAGAGTGCTTCTCCTTGCTAAGTTCGGTGTGTCTAACAATCCTTGCACCCTATGTATTTCATCCTCTTTTTTCTTAAAGCCATTCAAGAAATGCTTGGAAATAATTATGTTTATGTACAACTTTTATTTATCAGTCTCACCATTTAAGAATTTAATGCTTAGTTTAGTTAACTCTTGTGTGGCTGTGAAGTCATGTGATATGCCCATCAAATTGTCACCATGATGGAGTTCGAACCCTGACCGTATAAGACGTGATTTAAACATCCCCCCTGTCGTCCCGCAAAATGGTGCTAGGACATAATAGACATGAGAAATGCGTAAAACAAAACGAAACATGAAAATTGGAAAAATAAATATATCAGGGTTGATAAAGGAGAGCTATATTTAGACCTAGATATTATGTTATATTTTGCTTGATTGAAAAATAAAGTTATGAGCATTATAAGTTTGCAAATGGTGTCGTTTTGCATATAGATCTAGACTAGATCTCTATATCTTTTAATTTAAAAAGTTTTAAAATTTAAAAAATTAGATTTCATAAGCCTACACGAGAATCTACAGATTCCCTGTAGTGAAAAGAAACCACCTCTGTAGGCCTATGTAGGTAATTAAGCCTACTCTAGACCAGCCAAAGTAGACGACGAGTCATTTTGGTAACTTATCTTCAAACTGCACTCCAGTGGCAACTAAGTCGCGCAGACACTCATTACATGACACTAAGTTTATTAATGCTGAGATTCAGAGACTACTAAAAGAAGTAATAGAACCTTCAAAATCCCCCGGGCGGGCACAGGTTCTAATAACAGCGTAGTTGGATTTAGCTCTGAGAATGTCCAAATGTAGCTCAATGGAAAACATGATGCTGGAACAAATGAAAAAAGGAAAACTGCATTGGCGCGAAGTCTCAACAACAAGCATTTCGTAGGAGAACAGTTTAACTTTATGCGCCAAACAACTGTCAATTTTTGGTTGAGATGCTCCCCAAATTCGACCCAACCATCTTCGACTTATTAAAAACGCCGAAACTCACGGCCATTACTTGTTTCTTCGGACATGGGATTCAAAACAAGCTCATGGACCAGATGGCAGCAGAAGTAAAAGGGAGAATTATTGATAAAATCAATCAAGAAACAGATGTCCCTTATATTGTGTTTTGTAGACGCATCAGATAAAGACGTTAAGATGAAGAACACTTCATCGAATTTCTAAATGTTGACAACTCATCAGGAAAGGGTTTGTCAGATCGAGACTCTTCTCCTCTTGGTCTGGATATCGCCAATTGTCGTGGCCAGGGATATGACAATGGTGCGAACATAAAGGGAAAGCACCATGAAGAAGTTAAAGGCGCACATTACTCGTATTTACAGTTAAGCATTTTACAAACCGTGTGGCTGCCATTTTCTGAAATTTGTTTCAGGAGACATGGCTAAATGAAACTCAAGCAGTGGCGTTTTTTTTATTTCATACAGAGAATCTATAAAGGTTTTACTGCGTCGTCTGAAAAGTAAAAAAAAAATTGGAAGAAGCCTAACAAAATCACTGTTGTACACACAGTGGAGTGCCGCCTCGAAAGTTATACAGCGCTACGCTATCAAACGAAAGAATTTATGGAGGCACTGTTGACTGTCGCTGACACCGAAAATGATCCACTCTTGAAAAGTAAAGCCGAATGTATAGCAAACTATGAACAAGGAAGGAAGCTTCGAGTTTATTCTTAATCTAATCATAGGCCCCTATGATATGCTTTTTTTTTGTTATGAATACTGTCACCAAACTTTGCATTCTTCTGCAATGCAAAGGCCTTCTTGCACTTTTTAGAAAGTACCTGGATAGACACCGATTTCTCTGGTGTAGTGATCATAGCAAAGGAAATTGCCACTGAAATAAACGACGATCTGAAATTCAAGGAACAAAGGGTCAGACGCAAGAAATAAAAACAGTTCGATTATGAGAGTAAAGACGAACCAACATTTTCGCCAACAGCGTTAGAGGCGCTGGAGCCCGATAGCGTGATGTGGTATGATATGTAGATGGCCTCGCATATGACACTCCCCCAGGGCCCCGTGCCCTGCTAAGGCCGCCTCTGTTCCGGCGAACTGTAGATAAAATAATCGAAAACTAGCAACTAGAAAATACATTCGCTTATGTGGACAATGTGACCATCTGTGGACGTGATGACGAATCTCATGATAGAAACCTGCAGAGATTCCTCAAAGTAGCTCAGAAGAATGGTATTGCCTTCAACGAAGCTAAAAGTGAGATCGGAACACATAGTTCCAGAATACTGGGATACAAAATATCTAAAGGTCAGTTCAAGCCTGACCCAGAAAGATTCAGAGCCTTGCGGGAATTAAATGCTCCGTCGAACCTGCGGGAACAGAAAGGAAAAGTTGGCCTGCTGGCCTATTATTCTCTATGGATTCCTCATTTTTCAGACAAAATCAGCTTGTTAACTAGAAATAAACGATTTCCTGTCCCTGAGGAGGTCAAAGAAGCATTCCAGGACCTAAAGGACGAGCTTGAGGAATCCGCTATTTACACCATATATTGCAATCGCCCACTAACAGTTGAGACAGATGCTTCTGACATAGCTATAGTAGATACATTTAACCAAGATGGCCGGACGCTATTGCAAAGACACTCATCGGTGGAAAAAGAAGCGTATGCAATAGTAGAATCTTTGAGAAAGTGGAAACACTTTCTTATTGGAAGACCCTTTACCCTTGTCACAGACCAGCGATCCGTGTCCTTTATGTATTGTAGTCAAAATAAAGGAAAAATCAAGAATGAAAAGATCCAAAGGTGGAGGTTAGAGCTATCCTGCTATCACTATAATGTCATTTACAGACCAGATACACAGAACTCAGCTGCCGACACTTTCAGCAGAAATCGCTACTTATCCGCTATATCAAGTAATGACTTTAAAGTTAATCCACAATAGCTTGTGTCACCCTAGTGTAACTCGGATGCTACATTTTGTGAGATAAAAAAAATGTACCTTTTTCGTGCGATGACGTCAGAACAGTGATCGACCAGTGCCAGACATGTGCTGAACTTAAACCTCGATTCTTCAGGCAACCAACAGGACAATTAATCAAAGCCACTCAGCCATTCGAAAGAATAAGCATGGACTTTAAGAGGCCTCTCCCTTCTAATTCACGCAATAAATATCTATTTACCATGATCGACGAATTCTCTAGGTTTCCTTTTGCCTTTGCATGTCCAGATATGTCATCTGCTACTGTTTTTGAATGCCTAAATGAGTTATTCGCCTTATTCGGGCTACTTTCCTATGTCCATAACGACATAGGTATTTCTTTATTGTCTGCTGAAGTACAGAAGTATCTTAACGAAAGAGGAGTGGCTACGAGCAGGAGCACGCCTTATAATCCTAGAGGAAACAGTCAAATAGAAAAACTGAATAGTCGTCTTTGGAAAGCTATAACTTCAGCCTTACACTCCCAGGACTTAAGTACATCTCAATGGGAACTAGTATTACATGACGCGTTGCACTCAATTCGGTCACTTCTGTGCACGGCGACGAACAAAACTCCACACGAGAGACTCTTTGGATTCTATCGTAGAAGTACTTCTGGAACATCCTTACTAACGTGATTATTAACATCTCCTTGTCCTGTATTGTTAAAAAGAAGTAACAGATCCTCTAAGTATGACCCATTAACAGAAGAGGTAGAACTTGTGAACAGCAACCCTCAATACGCTCATATCAAAACACCTACGGGCCGAGAAGAAACAGTTTTTTTTTAAGATTGTTGGCACCCAAAGAAAAAGACTGTTTCACAGAAAATGTGAGACCCCTTGTGCTAAGAGACGGTTCTTCGGGGAATGCGACGCCCTCACTTCAAAGCGAAACTGAAAACAACGCAGAGAACTCTACTCTGAATCCTTCTGCTAACCAAACAACCAAGTCGATCTTATCGGGGGAAGTTGAATCGGCTGAAGCCCCGACGATCGAGTCGACAAGTAACTTTGTTGCTACTGATAGTATTTGAGTGAAAAAGAAACTGGTATGCATGTACGGAGACAGGGCAACTCTGCAACGAACTGTCGCTTTCCTTGTCCGTGTTATCAGAGAATAGTGTTCTCAACACTCAGTGCGATGAGACTCACACAGTACTTTGCATCAGCATTCTCAGCCAAGTAGACAATATAGGAGATATAGAAGTACAAGAAAAGGAAATCCAAAAACTATAATACCGAATAAAGCAGCTGGATCTGATGGTATTCCAGCTAGATTACTCAAAGAACTAAGCAATGAGCTAGCACCAGTGTTCAAAATACTTTTTCAGGCATCTCTTAACCAGGGCAGAGTACCAAGGGACTGAAAAGAAGCTAATGAAAAATCTGACCCAGGAAACTATAGACCAGTATAACTTACCAGCATCACACGTGAAATCCTAGAACACATAATATATAGCAACATTATAAAAAGACATAAACCACTTAGACTAACATAATGTCCTTACTCCATACCAGCATTGCTTTAGGAAATATAGATCATGTGAAACACAATAGGACTAATTGTTGATTTTCAAAAGGTTTAGATGATGGAAATTCAGTTTGACAACAATTGACCACCTCAGCGTAACTACTGTAACAATAACATTATAAATGCAAATACGAACAACATTCACACATGAAACACATACACACTCACAACCAGCGCTTTATGAATTAGACTTCTATGTACTTCTAGATGACAGATGATCTTGTAACACACATACAAGCATACATGCGCACACATAGTTTTGTAACTCTCTGACCGACAGTGGGATGAAGAAGTTTTTAAATCTTTCTGTTTTAGTTCAAATGGAAAGGAGACGACCACTTCGTTCAGATCTTATGCAACAGTGGTTCAATGGGTGAAGGTTATCTTTAAGAATCGTGAGTGTTTTGGAAAGGAATCTTTCATAGATAAGCTCTTCAAGAGATGGTAGCTGTGTTCAAGTGATATACGATGCTTTTTTAATTAGTCTATTTAGTCTCTAAGTCTTTGTGCCAGTGAAGTATTACCATAGCAGCAGGTGATGGCAAGACATACCAGCAGGGGATGGCAAGACATACCAGCAGGGGATGGCAAGACATACCAGCAGGTGATGGCAAGACATACCAGCAGGGGATGGCAAGACATACCAGCAGGGGATGGCAAGACATACCAGCAGGTGATGGCAAGACATACCAGCAGGGGATGGCAAGACATACCAGCAGGGGATGGCAAGACATACCAGCAGGGGATGGCAAGACATACCAGCAGGTGATGGCAAGACATAGCAGACTGCTGATGGTTGCTGGATAAAAAAAAGTGTATTGTTTTGTCCATGTTAAACTTCCTTAGATAGAAAAGACGTTGGTGAATTTTGGTGTAAAGGTTTTGACAGTGTTCACTCCATTTCAGTTTGTTGTTGATGGTTGTACCTAGATATTTATATTCTTGCACTTGTTCTACGTTTTGGTTATTTATATGAATTTCTGCAAGATGGCCGCCTTTATGTTTCCTAAAATCTAGTATCCTTTCGTGTTCTAAACATTTAATATTAGAAAGTTATCTATACACGATAGGTAAAAATTGTTAATTGTTGAATGGTACAGATTTTCGTCCCCTGCAATAAGCAATACGCTTTGAATGTCATTTGTGTATATGGTATACAATACTGGTGACAGGAAGCACCCCTGCGGCGCTCCAGTGCTAAGCTCTCTCGTGCCTGACACATGCCCGTTCACTTTTACATAATGTGGGCGTTTGATAAGAAAGTTTAGAATCCAAGCTAGTATGTTTTTGCTAACGTTCGGTTCAGATAGTTTTTGTATCATGCAATGTGGTTGGATGGTGTTTTTGTATCATGTGATGTGGTTGGATGGTGTTGAATGCGGATGAAAAATCTACGAAAAATACTCTGGCGTAGTGTTTCTAAGTATCAAGATGATGGTATAGACAATTCAGCATAAATAGTATTGCATCTTCTGTACTTCTTGACGGTTTGTAAGCGAACTGGTGCGGGTCAAGACGTGTTACGACTTCTTTCAGTAGATGTTTTAAAATCATTTTCTCCAAGCACTTCATTGGAATTGATGTCAGTGCTACTGGACGTAGGTCGTTGTTGGAAGCAATGATCTTCTTTTGGGGTACTGGACGTAGGTCGTTGTTGGAAGCAATGGTCTTCTTTTGTGGTACTGGAATTATTTCACTCGTCTTCCAAATGGAAGGTATTTTGTTCGTTTGCCAGGAATTGTTGAATATAGCACAAAAGATATAAAAGTTTTCCACTTTATTTGTCGGGTCCCGATGCTTTGACAGCGTTTACTTGTTTAAATATTTTAGTCACTTCTTGTTTATAAAACAGTTCTTGAGATTGGTTTAAATTACTGTTTTCAAATGATGCCAATAAATCATGGTGGTCTATCTCAAAGTTGTGGCAGTCAAATCGGCTGTAGAAATCATTTAATTCATTGACAAATTTCTTGTTGTCAGCGACGCATATTGGTTCGCGCTTAGGCACGTAACCAATAATTTGTTTCAAGCTACTCAAACAAGCTTTAGAGTTATTTTTCTTGAAAAATCTTTCAATTTTTTTTCCTTTTCAAGAGGTTTTTTGGCTGAGACACGGAATATGGTCAGTACACAATCTAATGTGAATCCAACAATGTAAACAAACACTAGGGGTGATAATCGAAATAAACAAAATCACGGCACTCATCCCACGTTAAAATTATATATATATATATATATATATATATATATATATATATATATATATATATATATATATATATATATATATATATATATATATATATATATATATATATATATAACACAACAGATAGTCAAAGCAAAATACAATGATGACTGACATAAACATCTAAAATCTAAACATATCTGCAATACTGGTTGATAGCAAACTGTTTATTGAACACATTAGTCTGTTAGACCCTGCCATTTGTACAGATCAGACAAAACAACAGATTTGAGTGGCAACACAAGAAGAAGAAGGAGGACTGACCATTTATGTCAATCAACAGTACTGCAGTGTCAACAATATTTCAATCAAAACTAAAGTGTCTACCACCGATATTGAACTACTATGTATCAATCTCAGGCCATACTACCTGCCGAGAGAGATTACACAAATCTACGTCATACTTGTGTATATACCACCCACAGCCAACACAGAGAAAGCAACAGAACAATATTAGACATTGTGCATCGCATATATATAAAAAGTCCAGATGCTATCCGACTAGTTATGGAAGATTTCAATCATCTTTCGTTAGCTCAACACTTGCCAACATATAGTCAATATGTTAATTGCCCTACAAGGCACGATAAAACCTTGGACATGTGTTATAGCAACATAAAAATGGCCTACACATCTCGATCGTTATTTCCCCTCGATGAGTCGGACCACACAATGATCCATCTTACACACACATACAAACCGGTTTTAAAAACAACAAAACCCGAAGTACAGTCCATCCAGTCATGGTCTGACGACGCTGTTTTACAGCTACAAAGTTGTCTGGAGCAAACAGATTGGGACATGTTTGTAAACAACTGCCCTGACATTGATGAACTTACCACTCAAGAGCAGCATAAATGTGTTATAAATGTCGCAGCATATTGATGCATCTACTAAAGAACATCCAGTGTTTGTTACTATTAATAGTGAATAGTTGTAAAAGTGGTGTATTTTTATGATAAACTGCTTGCAAACATGATTTTTAAAAATGAGATTTTTCGCTTTTAGAAAATAAAAAAGATGCCGTTGCATCATAACTTTAAATGGATTAAAATATTATGATGTCGGATTTTCACTATATTTTCTAGTTTACGAGATCTAAACGGGACAGACGAACAGACATTTCACACAAAACTAATAGGGTCTTTTCCCTTTTCGTTTATTTTTTTTTTATTTAAAAGTTTAAATGTGTAATACTAGTCTCAAGTAGATATTTTCAATTCAACACATGAAACCCATTTTTTCTTTTTATGAACAATGATTCCTTATTCGATAAAGTTTTATTACTTCCAGATGCGCCATTCTGTCTAGGGTCGTATTAAATTAACAAAGAAACTCTGATTAGGACCAGTATTGTGTCTAGCTAGAATTAAAAAAATATTTCGGAAATAAAAGAAACAAATGCGAGAACGTATTAATCCCATGTATTAATGGAAAATGATTAAAGATGCGGCAAGAATATTAACAATATGTTACCACTCAAGAGCAGCATAAATGTGTTATAAATCCGTGAGCTAATTGTCATGAAGCCTCTTTTCGTGAGCCAATTTTGTCGGTAAATAATTTGTCGGTCAACCGTTTGTCTGGTTATTTACTAAAGAAACTAAAGTATAGATACAGTAGGCCCTATCTATACTGCTATAAAAGAGTTCAGCTCTATTAAAAGCATAAAATTTCTGTTTCTTTTTTTTTTTCATCAATTGATTTTTTTTTAATTAAAAATTTCACAGCAACAAGTGTTATTTTATAACATCTGAATTTGAGAAGCACTGCACTAGAGGACCTCGCAAAATATACGTCACACACACCAAATTTATGTCTTGTGCGACCACTGATTCGTGACCTCCGTGACCCCGAATGTCGAAGGCGCCGACTGATTCCCAGGGTAGTCCTGCTTCCACTAGCGGAAGGGGGGTGGCGATTTTTTCGAAACCCTAATCGTAAATCACGTAAGGCATATTAGAAATAAGAAAACAAAATTGCTTTAAAAACACTGGATTTGTACGATTTGCATTATGTATATAGACTGCGGTCTTTTAGGAAAATGCCAAAAATACAATACAAAGACTTGAACTTTAATAGAAAGCTTGCGGTTTTTCGCGAATAGCGGTGGTTAGGTTGCGAATCTGTCAAAACAGGTTCCAAGCAAGCGCCTAGGAGTTAAAAGGAACCTGTGTATGAAATGCCATGCTGATCAGTACGACAGTTTTAAGGACCTTTTGGCCAATGAGTCAGTAGTAGCTTAAAAATATACAGGGCCGGATTTAAGTATGTGGAGGTCCGGGTAAAGATTTTGTGGAAGTTTCTTCACTCTTTCAAAAGCTTTAATAAAGATCCACTTATGAATACAAATACTTATATCTACTTTAAAAAAAGTAGTTTCTCTTACAGACCTTGGATCTATGGGGCAGATGATGTTAAGGTAATCAGTTTCTAAAAGAAAAGATAATCTAGATCTATTGTCATTTCGCTACATTCAAAAGGGATCAAATAAACGATTACAATTAATAAAACCAAATTGATATTTTTATTAAGAGAGAACTAAATACCAACATAAATGTAGTAAGGGGTACTGGAATGTATACGATAAAGACTAACTTTTTGTTGATGGCCGTGGAGGTGAAGGAGCGGATAAATAAAAGTGCTACTAAAATTAACGGGCCCATGTATGTGTATGTGTGGGGGGGGGGGCATTATGAAGCAGGTGTTTCTAAATTATGTCAAAAGTCTATTTTGGAGAAATTACGATGCGAAGATAAAAAATAAAAAAGGGGGTTACTGAGAGCGAAAGAGAAGGAAATTTTAAGCTAGAGCTGTCCGTGAAATTTCATTGTAGCAGTTACACTAACTCACTTGCTGAAAAAAAAAAGTAGCATATGTTAGGTACAGTTGATCATTAAAATGCCCCGCTTATAAAATTTATAAAAAAAGAAGGGGTGTTTCGGCCATAATATTACAATATATGGCCTAAAGCCTAGGAACAAATGAACGGGCGCAGCCGGTGTGTAGGGCCTACTGCTAGTTAGTATATATATATTAATAAGTAAATGATTTTGTACACAAATTGCGTTATTTCTTAATAAAAATCCCCCCCCCCTTTTTTTTTCTTCTCCAGATCTGCCATTGTTTCCGTCTTCACGACTACATTGCACCCACCCCATTTTTTTTCTGAATATAGAATATAGTCAATATAGATCTATCACTTAAGCTCGGGAACCGCCAAACAGCCTAGATCAGAAGAGAAGCAGCATTTAGTACGGTAGTTTAGGTATCTCTTTCAATCGTGACTGATGCAAAATTATTATTTTGTAATTTTTTAAGGAATCACCGTCTCTGCTTTCCACTCAACTGTAGTCACTGTAGACACTACTAGACTGATTATAACTTGAACTTTAGATATAGAACTAGTCTTCAGTTAGCCTACCCGGTATGTTTGCCTCTCTCTCTCTCTCTCTCTCTTATACGAATCTATGTTTAGATCTAGACTAGATGTGTACTGTGTAGTAAGTAAACATCTGTTCTAGATTAGTTTAGATCTTAGTAATCTACGTCTTTAATCTAGTAGTACTATACTATATATAATTATGATCTAGATCTATATTACTTACTTACTTACTAGATTAGATTATTTATTTATTACCTATATTTATTAATTTATACGCTAGTAATATACACTATATACTATATAGTGCATTGATTTAAATTTATTATTAATTTAAAATTATTAGATCTATATCTAGATCTATTTTTCTAGTACTTAGTTAAAAGTTAGGCAGTCCATCACTGAGTACCATAACCCATTTCTTAACAAAAAAGCATTGTGTATATAATAATGATATAGATATATATATATATCATTGACAGACATTGGTCTCCTTCAGTCGTGAAACGACTATGGTTCATCTCGAACACTTTTTCATATGGCTGTGGAGCCCTATTTTGAAGAGACACTCTCGTCCACATATATTGCATGTCAAGGTGGCTTTTGCTTTGGTGGTAGAGGAGATCCATATGGCCATTTTCTGTATGGCACACTTTTCTTTAAGAATCGAGGTCCATGTTTTGTCGCTGTCTATAGCTTTCTTGGTCAGCGTCTCTCTCCAACTAGTGCGGTCTAGATAAAGATATAATAAAGATTATTAATATTATTACTTATATATGTATATATTATACGGGTACGAATAAGTTAAGTGCTGCCCCCGCAATTTTACGTTTGAATTTTTATAGCTCCGTAATGGTTAGTCCTAGGAAAAAACTACAAACATCTATATAAACTCGTCATCCATTTGTCAATAAAAATAGCTATATTGTTTTGTTACGCTACACATAGTTACAATAAAATATGATGTTGAAGAGGGTCAGGTCAGTGAGGTCCAGCGCTAACATTAACTAACACCATTCTCCGCTCTGTACACTAAGGAACACTATTTGTACACTAACGAACACTTCCTGTTATTGTATTTAAAAATAATATTATCTTCAATTTTTTAATTTTAATATCAATTTCTTTTTACACCAACTCAAGACCGACAGATTGGTGTTACTTTTCCCTCTTTTAATTGCTCCCTTCTCTGCTAAACCTTCAACTTTACAAGGGACATATACTGTGACTACATAGATCTAGTTGACCCCCCCCCCCCCCCCCCCCAAAAAAAAAAAAAAAAAAAAAATGTGCAACCCCGTGCGTCTAGCCCACTTACTCCACTCAGTGAATGTGACCCTACCTGATTGATCAATAATTGTCCCTCCCGCTACTTTTTTTTTCTGGTACTGTGTTGATGATACCATGCTAGGTACCTACTTAGGCTGGTCAATCAATAATTAGAGCGACAAGAAGTGAAAAAAGAGAGAGAGCAGGATTGTGCCACTCATGAAAACATTATTTTTTTCATCACATTATACCCAACTCTACCCCTCATTACCACTATGTCTAGCGATATCTTTTTACTCATTCACACCACACTTGTTTTAACATCTAAAACAAAAGCAAAATTAAGTAAGAAAATGTTAGACCTATACAAAAGAAATCTTTATTTCAGGGCCTTGAGTTACATCCCTTTGATATGCATTTTCAACATTAAAATAGCGTTCATTAGTGTTATTGATAATAGCAAATGAATATTATGGAACACTCCATATTTACTTAAAGACTATGACATGTGTGTTTTTATGATATGTGAAATTTTGGCGCAAAACGTTTTGGCGCCGGGGACGTTTTGGCGGAGATATAATTTGACAATAATTTAATAAGCATGCAGCGTTTATAATGTATTTATAGTGGATTTATTTCACTCTACCATAATATTGTATGTATAGTATTAATTCTAACACCATTTCCAGCAAATTTTTAAAAAAATAAATATAAAGGTTTTGCTTATTTCATAAATATAGGCCTATAATAAGTCAGATTCCTGAATGGTAAGGACATGCTATCCCCTCCCTTTTATTTATATGTGAGTTCTGCTAATCGCACTGGATGACATTTTTCGATTTCTTTCCAAAAGATAATCTTTTTATTTGACATTAGTGTAATACTTTCATATAACATAAACCATGTTAACATCTAAAGATTTATTACGCTGAATGATGACAATAACTCCACACATAGTAAAGATCAAGACACGGAAAGTGGTCAGTACAAACTCTGATGTGAATCCACCAATGTAAACAAACACTAGGGGCGACAATAGATAGAAACAAATTCATGACACTAAGATACTTTGAAAAGATATATTTTGAGAAATTGGGTAAGGGTGATTTGGGTGACACATCTCGCATTGGCAAATGAACAAATGAAGACAAGACCAGCACCAAGCTCTGGTCGTTGGTGTCGTGCGTCTGGCGATCATCTCCTTGGGACTGGTCATTACCTGTGACGCCTATCCCATCCCCTCTCTTCTGCTCACATTTCACTCTTTGTAAATACTCTTTCCGTCACCCCTTCCCTCTCTCACGCACAAGACGATAATCTTTTTCTAGCACTCCACTTGACATCCCTAGGTGCGATTTAATCTTAAATTCCAAGAGCGGCCCAAAGTCTATCCCTCTCTTTCAATCTATTCGCCCCTACATCTTTACAAGCTCGCGTAGTTTGGACTATTCACTAATAATTTTTTCCAGCACGCTGACAGACTAGAAAAACTTTCGTCATTTTATTCTATTATATTGTTAAGACGTGGGGTTGAACTAAAGAAAATAACTCACCGATTCTAAGATCACTGGTATCTCTTCGATTGCAGAAGCACAATCCAACTATGATCAATCAATATCCCCGATAAAAAGAAATAATGTCACTATCTCCAAATCAAATTTACAAATTCCGATTCACTAACACAATAGAAAACAATTCTCAATCCTCTGTCAAGAAATCCAAAAATCATAACTAAAGTTTCTTAACACATATACACACTAGTCAAGGTCATTTACGCCCAACAACATGAATAAAAATCACCCTACTTTGTATGAAGTATGGATGGCAGCCTGGTGTTGTGTAATATTAGAGATTTAACAATAATTACTTAAATACCAAAAATAGCGGAAAAAAAATATTTCTTCTTCTGTACATGAAAAATATGTGTATATGCATAATTCTTTTTAAAAAAATAATACAATGAACATGCCTAATGCATTTCGCGCCAAAATGTCCTGCTTCAGTGTTTATAGGCCTATTAAGAAGCATTTTAGATAGTTCATGTTTAGCTGATATTTAAATTTTCTAAAAAAAATGTCCATCCCAGATCTACCCTCCTTCTGTCCTAGAAGACAAAAAATTACATAGTCCTACCAGTGCTCTTTGAATCTGTGTAAAACCCTTGTTTTTCAGAGTAAACGAAACTAAATGTGTCTGAACTATAAATAAAAACCACTAGTTTCGTCATAGCTATCAAAATAGAGGCTCATTTTAACAAAGATTGTGGGGTGTTCGTTAATGTTAGAAAATAGGGGGTGTTCCCTAGAAGAAAATTACTCTCTCTCTCTCTCTCTCTCGCTATATATATATATATATATATATATATATATATGTATTGATACTATGATCTAGATTTAGTAATAATAGTTTTAATCTATTCTAGATCAAGACCAGTGTTTCACAAACTGTGTTTCACAAGGAAAGAATAGGTGTTCCACGAACTACTGGAAGAACTAACTATCTTAGTAATTATTGGGCCTATGCCTCTTTATTTTTTCCGTCTCATCCCATGAAATAATCTCCAAGTAAATGCAGGAAATTGCGTGAAATACTGCATTCCTCACTAATCTTCGGGCTCTTATTATTATTATAATTGCAGGAAAACAAAAAGATTTTTTTTTGTTTTTTAAATAAATTCTAGCTCAATAACATCAATATGAATTTTGATTGAAAACTGAACTGATTTAGATTCTGAATCTAATTTAAAACAAAGATATAATGAAAGATCAATCATTAAATGCTTTCTTATCAAGTTTTTCTGGAGAGCACCAAAGTATTTTTTTAAAAGGTATTGTTTTTTACTTAAGCTATAGGAACCTATTTCTGCGAAGCAGGATTTTCTTATATTGCAAAAAAGTCAAAGCATAGGAAACAGGCTTGACACATCATCAGCTATCAGAATTCAGATTTATATCATATTTATATTTCCCCCACCCCCGGGAGGGGCAACTTCAGTCAAGTACTATTTCTTTCCCGTGTTCGGGATACCAAACAAAATAATTTATTGCCAATAGTTAATTAACTAATTGGTTAATTTTTGCTTATTGATTCTTGTGTTGTCAGGTAAAAGAAATAATTGTGCAAAATTTCAGCTTGATCTGAGATTGGGTGTGGGTGAAATCATGTATACAAACTTTTTTACCAGACAGAGTGAGTTGATCTAAGTTTTGTAAAAATCTAATGTAAAAAATCTTTTTTTTTTTAATTAAAGAGGAATAACTCCATCCTTGAACTATCTACCAATAATGTACAAGTTTTTTCTTTTATTCAATATCAAACAAAATGATTAATTACCAAAAATTAATTGACTAATTGAGCATTTTTGTTTATTGATTAATGTTTTGTTAGGTACAATAAATAATTGTTTAAAGTAACAACTTGATCGGAGAATGCCTGAGGGAAAAATAGCATCAACAATTATTTAAAGGGACTAAACCCAACAAATTTAGCCAAGTATGTGAATACTGAAATATTAGCTTGTTGCTATTAAACAAAATAATTAACAGTAATTATTTGTCTAATTGGTTACTTTTTTTTTTATTGATTTATGTCTTGTCTATGTCAATGAATAGTTGTGCAAAGTTTCAACTTGATCTGAAATCTTTGGTTAAGGTCATCATTGAATATGTTTGTTTGTAAAATGTTTTACATGTTTCTTCAGAGTTGAAGATAGTTTACTTTCCAGTCCAAACCTTCCGCAGGATGATGGGGGGTGGGAGCGGGCAGGGTTTGAATCCTGGAATAACGATAAATCCAAACGACAGTCCAGAGCGACAACTGCACGGCCAGGCAGCCATCCTAATAATACCTTATAGATATATTAATAGTATAGGGGGTGAAATTATTATTATTTAAGTTATCCAGTCGGAAAAACTGGCTTTTAGCAAAAAAGTTGAATTAATTTTATACAATTTTCATCTTTCTGCAAACCCCCTATGGTCATCTCAGAGTCCATGGACCACAGTTTAAAAACCACTACTTTCACACACCTATAATTAAAAATTAAATACTGCAAATAAAATTTAAGGAAGGGTGATAAATATTGTCTGTGACTTATCAGCAATAAACTTTGACAAAATTTCAATGAACTGTATTGTAATAGAAATTTTGATGGGCCTGATAGTCTTGAGTTGCAGGCCATGTCTTGTTTTGATGGACTCTAAAGTCTTGAATTGTAGGTCATGCAGTGTTTTGATTGGCCTGATAGTCTCGAGACCATGCCATTTTTTGATGGCATGATAGTCCCGAGTTGCAGGCCATGCCATGTTTTGAGCATCTGTTAAAAATTTTTTAGCATTTTTGTACTTTTAATAGATTTCAAAATAATTTAAAAAAAAAAACAACAACTTATGAATACATGATTCTCTTGTTTGTTTTATAGGTCTTTCATTGGATGACACCTGTCAAAGCTTGGCGCTAAGCATTATAACAAGAATGGTGTCCCATTTATCAGCCATTGTATTTCCAGCCATAATTATTTACAGTGTTGTTCCAGGCTCAAGTATGCCAATGTTTATAGATATCTATAGTACATTTTTAGTTTGAAATGTTTAAAATGACTACTGCTTGCTGAGACAGCAAAAATAATGTTTTTAACTATCTACATTTATTCTAACAGTTATTTAATCATAAAGGGAATAGATATTATATTTTTAATACTTTTTTAGCTATTACTTGTATAGTATTAAAACAAAATACATATATATTTGTTATCTATGTGGCACTGTTGTTTTGTTTAACTCGTGATGATTGAGCATGATAGGTAATAATATTGTTCAGACAAACATTTTATGTGATGGACCACATTGAAGATGTTATTGGAAGCAGCTTAAATCTTGATATCTTGTCTATATCAATTAAGATTATTAGAAAATATGAATTATTGATTATAAATATAACCATGTTTCTGACATCTCAAAAAGAAGTTTTTTTTTTAATTTTATAAAGTACCAAATATAAATAAATGACATCAATACTAATAAATGGAATATTATGTTCATTTTGCTTTGCTTGGACTTAAAAGGACCTTTCATAAACTTGGATAGAAATAAAATTTGACTATGAAATAAACATAAATAAACATTATACATTTTCCTGTAATTTTTGGATTTTTCTTCCTCCAGGTCTATTTTCATGGCATCCCACCTTAATGTCTATAGCGGTAAGAGTGTATGTGTTTTATTCTGCTTCACTGTATCTTTTTCTAGTTTTCTTTTTATCATGACCAGTATTGTTTAGTAGGACTGGTATATTGATTAGATGTTTATGACAGATGCTTGCAAATAATTGTATGTAAAAATGATGTTTTTTTTATTCTGAAATACCAGTTTTCACTGCTGACACTGGAAGGAATTATAATATTTTCACAAAATTCATCCCTCTTTCCAAACATGAGCAGAGCTTCCAAAGCATCCATTCATTATTTGGTTATGGGCAGTGCTGTTACCTGCGCTCTTGTTGGTATGGATAGTCATTTAACATTGTAGTTAAAAATTAAAGTATCCATTAAAACCTATATTCAGCACATTTATTTACTAATTTTTTTTAAAACTACTTCTAAGATGATGCCTCATTGTGGTCAACTGGTGAAGAAATAGAGTGCATTTCTATAGTATTGTTATAATTCAGCTGGAGTTTGTACTATAAATTTAGTATTTTTAGACATTGTGAAATTTTCAAAATACAACTGATGGCTTAGTCTTCCAGCACATTGTAATAAGTGAAGGTGAAAATACATAAACCAAAAAACAATATACACACCAAGGCTTAGATAAATAGATGATTGGAAACAAACATAAGGAAGCTAGTAATCCAGGTTTAAAGGATGTGAATCAACCTTTCATGGACTCTAGAAAACTAATTTTATCTGCCACATAAATCTTCTATAATAAAAATGAAATGTTAATATAACCATGTCTTTGATATGTGAGTACCATATTTTTTATAAAATAAAAAAAAATTGTACACAAAAACTTTAATTTATTAGGGGAATTAAAACAAAAATGCTTTTATATAGCTCATTTTTCATGCTTATAGCATCCTCATTGTGCTATGTATGGGTGTAGCCAGGATTTTTTTTTGGGGGGGGGGGGTGTTATCTCCCCCCACCCCACCCCGCGAAAAATTTTTTTTATGTGTGTGTGTGTGTGTACAAAATCTTTATTACATTCTGACTCTTCATTCTTTCGTAAAACGTTTATTGTGCCCTAGAATAGGTTCTTCCTGGAGTTAATGGAATAATTGTAGACTCCCCGCAATTGCAAGCAAGGGTGTCTTGGGGAGCACTTGGAGCTCCCTCAGTGCTGTGCCCCGCAAACCTCTTTTGACGCTCTGTCATAATCTTACTAAGGGGTCGACTCCCAGTTCGGCATAGGATTTCCTTGCTTTAGACCCGATCTCTATAACTGACTCCTAAAATCTGTCTTAGCTATCTTTGTTAGAGCCACATTTAGTGTTTTTCAATTTCGGCAGATGACTATTCACTGCTCTTTATTAATGGAGCCCTGCCACTGGTAGAAATGTGTAACCTCTCTTGAATATGCTCTTAGAATTAGGTGACTGTAGTTTGCTTTAGATTTTCGAAAAGGGAAGTTTTATCGTCAAAATCATCTGTTGGGGGTCTTAAACTAAAAATTCTCTGAAGTTTTTTGTTTTTTTTAATTCAAAACCCCATTTAGCTACCATCATAGACTTTGGTAACTGTAGTTTGCTTTAGAATAATATTGAAGATAGAGGTTTTCCACCTCAAAACGCTCTGTAAGGGGATATTAAACTCAAAACCATCTGGAGGGGTTTTAAACTTTAAAAAAAGTTATTTGTAGGAGAGGGGTTTAAACTCAAAACCCCCAATTGGCTTGGCTACGCTCAAATAATTTTAGTGTGTAATTTTCTTTTTTTATATTGAAGAGGTATTTTTTTAGCATCAAACTTCTCTGAAGGGGAGTGTAAACTCAAAACCCCTTTTGACAACGCTCATAGCATTTTGCTTTTTTTTTTACATTGAAGATGTATTTTTTAGCTTCAAACCCAGCTGGCGGGGGGTTTAAACTCAAAACCCCTTTGGCTACGCTCATAGAATTTTGAGTGTGTAATTTTCTTTTTTTATATTTAAGAGGGGGTTTATCGTAAATTTTGGAGGGGATTTTAAAATCAAAATCTTCCTTACATATGCTCTTGGAATTTGGGGATTGTCATTTGCATTTATTTTTTTTTATTTTTATAGAAGAGGGGGATTTAACTGCAAAAACCCCTGGTAGGGGGTTTTAAACTCAAAACCCCCTTGGCTGTGCTGGGGCAAGTGATGGTTTAGTATTAAAATCTCACCAGCTACGCCCATGGTGCTATGTTCCAAACTCTTTTGTGGTCATTTGAGGAAAAGGGTACCTGGAAGAAGGTTTTTGATGCTGCCTTTAGGTGCTCAATAAACACAATTTGAGCCCCCTTCATAGGTAGCCAAGGGGTTAAAGCCTCTCATTCACACATCCCAAAATGCTTTTATTTATTGCAGTAGCTTGCTTCTGACAAGATAAATCTTAAACTAATTGCAACTCATACACTTGAGACCCAAACAATCTGTCCAATTATAGACAGTTGCAGATGGAAAAAAAGATAAATCAATTTCCAGATGCCAATCGCTTTGTTTGCATCAGATATGACAAAGTAATAATAATGGTTTTACATGGTCATGTGAAATATGCACTCTTCCTTATCTTATATAATACAGACGTTACTTCAAAAAAGAAGATGATTACGTCCTACGCATCATGCATTTAGTCATGCATATTAACCAATAACTTAAATTCTGCCAAGTCACTGGTTTTCCTGGCTAGCTCAGGCAACCCATTCCATGCTCTAGGGAAGAAGGAGTATTTGTACAAATTTGTCCTAGCATATGGGATGAGGAATGTGCCTTTATCTTTGTGTCTTTCAGAGTATTTTATTAAATTTTGTTTTTGTATTTGAAGATTATGGTTCAGTGTTTTATGTATAATTGCTACTTTCCTTTGAGTCTTCTGTCCTAAAGGCTTTCTAAATTTAGTGATTTTACTATAGGTGTTACTCTAGTCAAATGTGAATATTCATTTGTTATGAATCTCACTGCTCTATTTTGTGTCTGTTCCAGTTTCTTAATGTTTTCTTGAGTTGAGGGGTCCCAAATGGAGGATGCATATTCTATTATTGGCCTAACCAAGGTTAAATAACATTTTAGTTTTATGTTCTTATTTGATTTATAGAAATTTCTTTTAATAAATCCTAATGCTTTGTTTGATTTTTTTATAGTTTCATCAATATGTGGATTCCATGACAGTTTTTCATTTATTATAACACCTAGGTATTTAGCGTTTTTAGTCTGTGTTACTGGTTTGCCATGAATTAGATAAGTGGAATTAATTTGTTTTAGTTTTTTTGTTACTCTTAGCAACTGACATTTTTCTGGGTGGGAAGACATGCTCCGATTTGATTCCCATTTCTGTAATTCATCTAATTCTCTTTGTAAAATATCTGTGTCTTGTGTTGTTTTTATTGTTCTATATATTATGCAATCGTCTGCAAATAATCTGACTTTTGTTCCTGAAGTAATGCAATTTGGTCAATCATTTATGTAAATTAAAAATAGTAGTGGACCCAAGACTGTTCCTTGAGGTACACCTGAGTTTACTGTTATCGGTGTTGATTTAGAGCCATTTATTATTACAGTTTGTTCTCTCCCTATCAGAAAATCTTTAATCCACTGATGCAGTGGACCATTAATGCCAAAATATTTTAATTTTTTAAGCAAACTATGGTGGTGAACTTTGTCAAAAGCCTTTAGAAAAATCTAGTAAGATAGCATCTATTTGTTCACTATTATCTAAGCCTTTAGAAAAATCAATTAGTCCTATTAGTTGTGTTTTACATGATCTATATTTCCTAAAGCCATGTTGGTATGGTGTGAGGACATTTTGTTTGTCTAAGTGGTTTATGATGTTGCTACATATTATGTGTTCTAGGATTTTACATGTGATGCTGGTAAGTGATACTGGTCTGTAGTTTCCTGGGTCAGATTTTTCTCCTTTTTTAAATAGGGGGGTGACATTAGCTTCTTTCCAGTCCTTTGGTACTCTGCCCTGGTTAAGTGAAGCCTGAAAGAGTATTTTGAACACTGGGGCTAGCTCATTGCTTAGTTCTTTGAGTAATCTAGCTGGAATACCATCAGGTCCAGATGCTTTATTTGGTTTGGTGTTGGCTAATAGTTTTTGAATTCCATTTTCCTGTACTACTATATCTTCTATGTTGTCTACTTGGTTCAAATTCAGTAATATGTCTTTGTCTCCTGGGGCTGAGAATGCTGATGCAAAGTATTTGTTTAGGATGTTTGCTTTAGTTTCATTATCATTATGTATTATGTTATGTTCATCTTTTAATGGCGCTATGCCTGTTGTTTCCATTTTCTTAGACTTAATGTATGACCATAGGTTTTTATTGTTATCTTTAGATATTACATTGTTTATGTATTCACTCTGCAGCTGTCTGCTTACTTTTTGGGTTAGGTGTTTAATTTTTATATACTTTTTGTAAACTCTTTTTGCCTTAGTTTCTTTAAATTTTCTATATAGGTTTTCCTTCTGTTTAGTCTATTATTAAACCAGTATTTATTTATTTTGTTCTATGTGTATTTAGTTGGTATATGATTTTCTATAATGCTTTTAAGATGGTTTTTAATGAACTTCCAGAGGTCATCGACTGGTTGGTTAATGTCTTTTTCTAATAAGAATGTTTGTTGAAAGTTCAATGCAGCTTGGTGTAGTTGTGTTAGGTTACATTTGTTCCAGAGTAAGATTTTTCTTTTGGGTTTTGAATTGGCTACTGCTTTTATCTGACTGTGTATTTTTATGATCTCATGGTCTGATAGACCAGGGATAATATCATAATCAACTACTAATCCAGGTCTGTTGGTTAAGAAGAGATCTAATGTGTTGTTTAATCTAGTTGGCTTTTTAATGATTTGATCTAAACTTAGGTTGTGTAAAGTTTCTATGAAAAGCTCATTTATGTCCTTAAGGTTTTGGTGTTTATCTATGGTTAGTGTTTTCCAATTTATATCAAGTAGGTTGAAATCACCCATAATCCAAAAAACTGCATTTTTATTTGTCTCTTTAAGTGTAGTAATCTGATTACATAGTTCCTGCATGTATTCTAAACTAGAATTTGGTGGTCTGTAAATGCTGCCTATTATTAGGGATGTTGAGGTGGTATTAATTTTACAAAATGTTGATTCTATATTTTTTGAGTTAGGTAAGGTAATTTCTTCAGCTATAAGAGTGTTTTTTATTGCTAGAAGAACTCCTCCATGATTATCAGCCCTATCTTTTCTAAAAATTTCATAATTACTATTGAAAATTTCTGCATTATAAATTTCAGGATGTAGCCAAGTTTCTGTTCCTGCAATTATGTCTGGTTTCTCACATTCAAATAAAATTTCTAAGTCTGCTGTTTTGTTCCTAATGCTTTGAAAATTTATTACTAAGGTTTTAAGGTATTTTGGTATTACTTCTTTAGTATGTTTGTTTAGTGGGGCTGTTGTATTAATTTTAGTAGATTTAGGTTTAACAGGGGTGGATCTGGCTAGTGGTTGGTGAGTTTGGTTTGGGATGGTGTTTAGGATATTGTATTGGTTAGAAGTGTCTGCATCAAAGGAATCAAACAGTCTTGATGTAAACTGAGGTAACCCACACGGTACACAGTGCCATGATGCGTCTTTGTTGCCTAAGGCATAATACACAGGTGTATTTATATGGAGACATGATGCATGGTACCATTCATCGCAGGTGTCACATTGAATGGCTTTCTGTTTCATGGTGCATACTTTTTTGCAGATGTTGCATCTATCTTTAGATCTAGGCCCTGGATTTGACTATACATCTCCTGCTATTAATATTAACAGTGATAGGTATTTATTTCTGCTGTGTCTGATTGAGAACTTCCATTTGTGATGGGTGATCTTCTTTAATGTTATGGATGTGTATGTTAGGTTGTTTTGAAGTTGCATTGATCTAGAGTGTGATGATTGATTATGACTGTTGTTTCCTTTTTAAGTTTAGTGTTGACTAAGGTAGATCTAGTTCTATGTTCAGCTAGTGTGTATTTAGTAATTATTAGGATAAATAGCCAGAGAAATTTCATGATGACTGTTGTTGATTTTAGTTTTTAAAGGTCTAGTCTAAATCTAGTTTAAGGTTTACAATGCCTAAGTTAAGTCTAAGTCTAAAGTAAAAGCTAATTTACAATGACAATTAAATCAAATCAAATGGTTTATTAAATTCAAAATATGGACCTAGACTAGATGTAATTCTAGATCAATATATTTACGTGTATAACTAACTAATATACTATATAGAATATTACTATTAGTTATTATTAGTAGATGATTAGTAGATCTAAAGCCTTAATTAAAGTCTAAGTCTAACACTAGACTGAGTAGATCTAAAATCTAATAATAATATAATATTAAATATATAGATTATAGATCTATCTAATTATATTTAGATCTATATAAGGCTAATAAAAAAAGGATTAGTGAGACAAAATAGTCCTAAACTAAGAGTTGTTAATTTGAATGAATTAGTGGAAAAAAATGCTGAATTAAGTTAAATATATAATTTAAAGATATTAGTTTATTAGTTGAATAGCTTTTTTAAGGAATTCGGTTTGATTTTAATACAACAAAACCAAAATTTGAACTCATCTCTGATAACAGTAAACATGGAGCAGCCATCTTGCCAAGAGCGCGTAACAGTGTAGTATTCCAACTCAGACACAAAGGAAGATCTTAGCGAGCTTTGAGGAACTTGGACTTGTGACATGAAATGATCCTATAATCCTCATTGATAACGATAATGTCTACATTCTTAATAAGCATAGGGTTAGCTTTACGTCTATCAGAAATTTTTTCTTAATCTTGACTTCTAATATTTTACGACACAATTTTCTTGTTTAAAAAAAAAAATGCCTCGACGCAAAGAGATCTAGCAGTGTGGGTCCGTGAACATGTAAAATTTTAAGTTCCTTAACTTTGAACTTGAAGACTATGCCTCATTATTATTTTTTAATATGCATGTTTCTTTGTGTGCATAGGTAAATATATACAGTAAGACACATGGGTATGTTGGCAATGTGTTATAAATGTTCTTTCTGTCTTTAGGTTTTTATGTGATCTACCTTAACAAAGAAAATGCTGGAAAGTCTCATTTAACATCTTGGCATGGGCTTCTAGGGGCTATAACTGTTGGTTATGCTTGTTTACAGTCAACTGGTGGATCACTTGCTAAATATTACAATTATACAAAGCGTTTTTTAAATGTAAGTTATTCTTTTGAATGAATGACTGGCTACGTTGAATTTTGTCAACCATAGATTTGAATGTAATCTATAGGGAGAGTTGCTGCTAGGAATGAGTCTGAAAATTGCAATTGAAGAAATAAACAAAAATTGGAAATCAGTTAACATTATTTATAGTTTAGTGTTCTGCTTGATTGCTTATGGATCCAGTTTTAATTAGCTGGTTGTTTGTCTCAAAGTGAACATAACACAATCCCTAATAAAGCTAAAAAGATGCATTTTTATTTCACTGTGCTGACAAAGTATGAATGCTACGATATTCAAACTACTCAGTGTAATACACATTTTATTTTTTGTCACAAAGTTATAGTATTGATACAAGATAAAAACATTAAAAAATAAAAATGTATTTACTCTTTGCAGTTGAAGCTGGCAGACTTGAAGTTGTATCATGCCACATCAGCTGTCTTGCTTTACATTTTGATCACTGTTACAATGCTCCTATCCCTTCAGACATCCTGGGCACTAAATAGTATACCCAATCTTCTCTGGTACGCATGCATTGCCTGTATCTGTACTTCTACTCTAGTGGTGCTGCTGCACATAACTTCTACATATCTGCCAAGTAAACAGCAAGCAAAGCCTTGAAGATGTCATATTGAATTAAAAGTAAACAGTTTTAAAAATTGTAAGAGGTGAAAGCATTTAATAAAGTTTTGTTTTTTGTTGTTTATTTTTTGCTTAATTTTTGTCTCACTTGTTATGAACTTTGTTTAAATACTCTAGTGTTGACATAGTGTAAAATGTTTATTTTATTATTTACATTAATTTTTTTTTGTTAATGCAATGTATTGATGTCCAGATTTTATGTAACTGTACTTCTATGTAATTAAACACAGTGAGATGACATGTGACATATAGAATTATTTTTTTAAACAAAGTCTTGCAAATGAAAACTTACAAGAATCGAACATTTTCAAAATTGAAAGCAGTTTATTTCCATAAATACATATTAATTTTTTTGTTCTATTCTATTTATTATACATATAATGCATTACTATGAACAAATTCATTAAATTATCATTAATTTTTATTATTATTATTATTTATTGTTTTTATTATTTATCATTTAAATTTTGATTTCTAAATATTGTAAATTATTGTTTTAGTTTCTACTTAATCCTTTAACCTTGTTGAACAATGGCCTGTAATGGCTCATAAAATAGATGAAGGGTAAATCTGTAGCATACCACAGAAATAGTGTTTTGGAATTATAGTCTCAAGGAAATCGATTTTTTGGTGTACATTTTGGTTTACATTTTGATCACTGTTACAATGCTCATTGAGCAGAGGAATTTAGTAGATTCTCACAAGGAAAGGTTAGTTCTGCTGGGAATTTTAACATTGGTATTTTATTGCATTTTTCTGTTAATTAAATGGAAAACAAAATGTTAACCACCTATCATTGCAAACTTTGACAAATTTAAGTCTGTTTAACTTATATGATTACTGAAAGTATACTTACAAAAGCAGCATGTTACAAATGTCAGTATCTGTAATTAAAATGTGAAAATCTCAGTTTTAGCAATCTGAAATTTTAAAAAAATTATCAAAATCTTAAATCCTGGTAATTAAGTCATCAGAAATAAACAAACTTCTTTTGGTCACCTACTTGATACAAATATTTAAAAGTTTTTTAACCGTTAAAAAAAATACCCTTAAGGGTGCATTTTTAACATTGCTGATAAGACAAGTTAGGTCTGACTGTTAAAACTAAAAATAAAATAAATAAAATCTTAAATGCTGGTACAAAAAAAATCACTAGCAACAAAAAGATTTTAACCATTAATATACAACATCCCAAGGGGATCTATTTTAGTGTTCTGCTTGATTGCTTATGGATCCAGTTTTAATTAGCTGGTTGTTTGTCTCAAAGTGAACATAACACAATCCCTAATAAAGCTAAAAAGATGCATTTTTATTTCACTGTGCTGACAAAGTATGAATGCTACGATATTCAAACTACTCAGTGTAATACACATTTTATTTTTTGTCACAAAGTTATAGTATTGATACAAGATAAAAACATTAAAAAATAAAAATGTATTTACTCTTTGCAGTTGAAGCTGGCAGACTTGAAGTTGTATCATGCCACATCAGCTGTCTTGCTTTACATTTTGATCACTGTTACAATGCTCCTATCCCTTCAGACATCCTGGGCACTAAATAGTATACCCAATCTTCTCTGGTACGCATGCATTGCCTGTATCTGTACTTCTACTCTAGTGGTGCTGCTGCACATAACTTCTACATATCTGCCAAGTAAACAGCAAGCAAAGCCTTGAAGATGTCATATTGAATTAAAAGTAAACAGTTTTAAAAATTGTAAGAGGTGAAAGCATTTAATAAAGTTTTGTTTTTTGTTGTTTATTTTTTGCTTAATTTTTGTCTCACTTGTTATGAACTTTGTTTAAATACTCTAGTGTTGACATAGTGTAAAATGTTTATTTTATTATTTACATTAATTTTTTTTTGTTAATGCAATGTATTGATGTCCAGATTTTATGTAACTGTACTTCTATGTAATTAAACACAGTGAGATGACATGTGACATATAGAATTATTTTTTTAAACAAAGTCTTGCAAATGAAAACTTACAAGAATCGAACATTTTCAAAATTGAAAGCAGTTTATTTCCATAAATACATATTAATTTTTTTGTTCTATTCTATTTATTATACATATAATGCATTACTATGAACAAATTCATTAAATTATCATTAATTTTTATTATTATTATTATTTATTGTTTTTATTATTTATCATTTAAATTTTGATTTCTAAATATTGTAAATTATTGTTTTAGTTTCTACTTAATCCTTTAACCTTGTTGAACAATGGCCTGTAATGGCTCATAAAATAGATGAAGGGTAAATCTGTAGCATACCACAGAAATAGTGTTTTGGAATTATAGTCTCAAGGAAATCGATTTTTTGGTGTACATTTTGGTTTACATTTTGATCACTGTTACAATGCTCATTGAGCAGAGGAATTTAGTAGATTCTCACAAGGAAAGGTTAGTTCTGCTGGGAATTTTAACATTGGTATTTTATTGCATTTTTCTGTTAATTAAATGGAAAACAAAATGTTAACCACCTATCATTGCAAACTTTGACAAATTTAAGTCTGTTTAACTTATATGATTACTGAAAGTATACTTACAAAAGCAGCATGTTACAAATGTCAGTATCTGTAATTAAAATGTGAAAATCTCAGTTTTAGCAATCTGAAATTTTAAAAAAATTATCAAAATCTTAAATCCTGGTAATTAAGTCATCAGAAATAAACAAACTTCTTTTGGTCACCTACTTGATACAAATATTTAAAAGTTTTTTAACCGTTAAAAAAAATACCCTTAAGGGTGCATTTTTAACATTGCTGATAAGACAAGTTAGGTCTGACTGTTAAAACTAAAAATAAAATAAATAAAATCTTAAATGCTGGTACAAAAAAAATCACTAGCAACAAAAAGATTTTAACCATTAATATACAACATCCCAAGGGGATCTATTTTTAAAATTTCACCATTGCAGAGAAGATACAAGTCACGGATAACAACAACAGACACAAGAACTCTTATTAAATTAAATGTGATGTAAACTTCATATGTAATGTTTGAGTAAAGCAGGAATTTAAGCTATCATTGTAATGTTTTGTTATGTGTAATGAACAAAAGTTGACTTACAGAATTATTAGTATTATTATGGCAAATTAAGTTTATCAGACTGATTTTATGTCTAATTTTCTATATCTCTTCAATCATAAGCCTGTCTTCTTGAAAGGAGCCATTACTATGTACAAAATGTACATGTGTAAAGGAAGAACTGCTAGCTGTCATTTTCATATGCCCATCATAGGCATATTGTTGGTCTCTTTATTTCCTATAACAACTTGAATTCACCTCATAAAATGCTGTATTGATGTGACTCTAAAGCCCTATGCTGGACAGATATTCCCCTCCACAAGTTTCTCTCTTAGTTAGGCCTTCTGCTCAACACAACACATATAACTCAAGTACTTGACAAGAGTTCCAAATAATCTGATAAATTTAATGATTTAACTGTTTGTTTGTTTTACATGTTTCGGATGTTCCTTCAGAGTTGAAGATAATTACTTCCTAGTCCAAACCTCCAGCAGGACGACGGGGGATGAGAGCGGGCAGGGTTTGAACCCAGGACCATTGATAAATCTGAACGACAGTCCAACTTGCAAACCGCACGACCAGGCACTATTGGCAATACAATAAAATGACTACAAACATTACACTGTACATCTCCATACTGCTGTACTAAACTCGACTGTCTCTCTATCTCATCCTGGTCTCTTAAACTGCTTCACTTGAGGACTCGCTTCACCCCAGACTGACTTCATGGTAGACTAACAGTCCTGGTCTCCTTCCTGTCATAGACTGAACTGCACTGTCTTACACACTCTGTCTCTGGCTTCTGATCACATGACCATAACACAGGTCATATTTATATGCAAAGATCATACAAGTACTGTTCCTTGTCCATCGACATAGCACTCTAAACTGTATTACTGGCCTGTGTCACATGTGTTAGCTGATCATACACAGTTAACCCTGTAGCATCGCCAATAGGGTTATAACAATATTTTTGGCAAGACCAGCTTGATAGCCTATTAGAATTCTCTAAGAGAGCAAGTGTGCTACAGTTAACTTAATAATTTGAACTGCAGCTTTATTCTTATTTGAACTGCAAGCCAACATGGCTACCTTTAAAATCATTGAATTTTAGACATCTGATTTTAAGTGAATACTAGTTAAATGATGTTATTAACTTGAAATAAATGTTTAATTTCCAGCATGATGAAGCTTGATTTTTCTGTAAATTAAACTCAAAAGTTTAAATTGATCAACATTTATTTTTAATTGATGGCAGCACAAGTAACTTCATAATTTGGTACTACCTGGTGCAATCAACCATTTTGATTTAAAATGTAAAATATTAATTTTCGCCTAGCAAATCTTAGCAAACTTTTGTTAATAATATATTAATTTTTATATAAAATAATAACAACAGTCTGAATGATATAGTTCATGTAGTTAGTTTCACAATAACAATATGAACTACTTATATCCACCATTTTTTTAAATATCACCTCCATGCATTACACTCATAAGAGGTTGGAGGTACAAACAATTGTCTCCCTTTCTTTGAGGATATTGATAGTTGTTCATCTTATCTTATAAATTATCTTATAAATTACAGTGTGTAGAGCATATAGTCTTTAATCTGTATCACAAAAATATAAGTGTACCAATCCTACTGAAATATGACTCTTATAATAATAATGGATACAGTAGAATTAAATTATTTGAGTAGGCCTATACACCTTAAATATAATTCAATCGAAAGTTCTATACAGATCTGTGTAAAACAGAAAATTAATATGTAGCCTAGTATCTAAATAATACCACTAAATCTCTACATCTGCATCATAGTTGTAACCCGCTCGGATTAATTTTTTTTTTTTAAAGTATTTATGTTTTTTCCAAAATAACTTTTAATACTTAAAATTAACAATTTAAAATTAAAAATTGAGAAAGCAAGAAAAATATTTAATTAAATTTTCTTTGGCATAGGTTAAATATATATTATTTTATTTTAGTTGCTTCCCTTAAAAAAAAAAAAAAAGCGTTTCATAGATGGCGCTCAAAGTATTGTGAAGTTGTGTTTACGATGGGGATGGCTTACAGTGTAAAAAATTCAATGCAAAATGGAATTTAATGAATTAATTGCTGAACTTAGAGCTTCGTCCGAAAACCTCCCCAATGAATCGGCGGATAGAAGCCTCCTTTCTTCGGTTTATTGCAACAAAGCTTGCAAAGTAAGTTTTATTTAAAGATACGTATTAAGTTTCATAGAATCTAGTCATAATGATGCAAATAAATTTAATAAACAGTCCGCCGACATGGCGTTTGTGCAGAATTGCACGCATACTTTATTTTTTTGATAAAAAGAATGAAGCGAAATTATGATCCAGATATGAGCAACTAAATTAATACAAATAACGTATCTCATAATCATTTACTGATTTCATCTGTAAAAATAGTACATATCTAGGCATAAATTTAGATATTCTCGTTTAGCCACTTTTAGTCTGAGTTCCCATCTTAATCTTAGCCATCTTAGTTACTTGACTTATTTAAAGTTATTTAGAATCTAGATCTAGATATATCTAGTCCTAGTACTTTAGTAGTTAGTAGAGTCTAGTAGATATATCTAGATAGTTAAGTACATAGAGTCATCATTAACTTATTAGACTAGATAGATCTACTCTTAGGCTTAGGACTTAACTTAGACTGACTAAGGAAATGTCTTGAACTCTAAACTCTGTCAGTGACTGCTTGAAGAGATCTATAGTAATAGTAATATCTAGTAAAATCTACCTAGACGTCTAGTATCTTGTCTTATTTGTAGAATTTAGACCTAGATCTCTAGACTAGAGATTTAGATAAGAATAATTTAGATCTAGATTTTCTAGTAGTAGCAGTAGTCTTAGGACTTGGTCTTAGACTTAGTGAAACTTAGAATACTTAGATCTACCGTATTTTTCGCCGTATAAGACGCACCAACTTTTCCCCCAGTTTTGGAGAAGAAAAAGTGCGTCTTTTACGGCGAAAAATACGGTACGTTCAGAATCTTTTTTTTCTAGATTTTATTCCTTTAAAATTGGGTGCGTCTTATATGCCGGAGTGTCTTATACGGCAAAAAATACGGTAATTTTAAATTAAAGTTTAGACTAGATTGGCTAGATCTAGAATCTAGTATCTACTAGTATAATGTATATTATTAAACTTAGTGATGGGAACTAAACTAAATTTAAAAAGTTAAACTAAAACTAATTTTCAACTAAAATAAAGTAGTTTAAAAACTAAAGTAAAGAAAATTAATTAAACTGTACAAACTTTTCATAACTTTGGGGGGGGGGGTAAACTAGATCTATTTAGCTATAATCATTCAACTGTATGCCTACGGTTCGATAAATTAACTTTGTAGAAATATTTATCCATAATAATAAGGAATATGTTTCTTCCATAAGCGTTAATGCACAATAAAAAATTTTTTTAAAGTTGTCTAAATAAATATTTGTGTCCTTGTATTTTTGCCTTGAATTAAAACCTTTAAAAAGAATGGTACTCTTTTTTTTTTAAATTTATATTAACTTATTATATAACAGAAAATGTTACTTATACCAGTAAAGTTTAAAATGTCATTAAATAACATAGATTTATGTCAAGAGTTCAAATTTATATATATTCGCTGCTGCTGCTTGTCTCTTGTGTTTCTTAACTTGTCTCACTAGGGGTTTATTGAATATTAAATAATACTTGCTTGATACTTTCTTTGTTACTCAATTAGAATTCATCAATACTTGCTTAACTCAAATACGAACACTTAATATACATCAACTCTAACTCCTTATGATCATGAATATCAATAATACTTTAATACTTAATAAAGCACACAATTTTATCACTCTTATGAAATAGTAATACACAAAAACACCAGTCCATCAACTTATAAATATATAAATGCATAAATACCAGTCCAGGAAGTAAACGTCCAACCTTCCTGGACCGGGAGCAAGACCTTACTGACTAACACACTCTCTCGCACATTCAACGAAGACTTAATCACTCAGTTCACAACACATGCAACACTTCCCATTCATAACAAGGGGATATAACAATCACACCAAAATATTAAACTAACATTCATTCTCGCCATACCTCTCCCTGACATCTCCCCTCTCACAATATGCCTGTTATTAGATAACAGTCATTCAAATATATACATAAATATACATACATACACACACTGTGTCATACACATACTTATATACATATATATATATATACATATATATAAACATATATACTTACACACAAATGTATATAATGTACATTAAAGTGAAATAGCCCTTATTAACCTAACAAAAGAAAAATGTTCAGCTAAGGCTATCACTTATATGACACTATTTACAACAAAGGGAAAGAGAGAAAAGAATAAATGAGAAAAAAAAATAGTGGCATGGAGAGTTAAATTACAATTTGAAGTCGGCAGGCATAGTCCTTCCCACGTTAATATTTAATATGTAAAACAGCAATAATATACGACAAGATACCATCTCTAATAGTTAAAACCGCGTTTGACATTGTATTGGGAAAAAAAAAAAGATGAATTCCGACAATTACAACTATGCTAAGATGCTAGGTTAGTCTTGACAGTGTATCAGCTAGTAGACAGTGGTCTGTGGTCAAACTGGATTGTGCATCCTCCTGGGTATCAGAGGTATCTGTCTAGGTGTTGGACACTCACGCTACTAATGAGGTAATGCCACTCTCTATGTATCAGCTCTCTGGACTTTACCGGAAGGAAGCCATCTACTTGGTGCAACACACAGCAAGCTATTTCGGATGTACTGTTTAGATAAATACAATAGCTATTAAGATTTGGTAAAAAAAATTAATTAAAATACATGAAGACACAATGCTGAATTTTCTCTATTGCCAAGTCGCACTCGGGAATTCAGGTGACCCTCGTGGACATCCCCTTCTCAGCAACAGGGAGAGGGGAAACACTACGTCAAGATTTCTTTTTTTTTTTTCTTGGAAGTTTTAGGTACAAAAACATTTAGGGTATGGTTTAACTTTACCCCCACCAACAACTTGATAAACTCCTTTTGTTAGTTTTAATCTCTTTAATGGTTTGTGTACTCTGTGAAATGGTCTCAGAACATGAATAATATTATTGTCAATAAACTGACAATCAATAAGTTCCTTATAATTAGATATTTTCTATTACTTCTCCAATTTCTATCTCATTAATATCATAAACAGTATAATTACAATCATTTAGTTCCTTACTTGATAAGACATTCTCAATTTCTTCATTATCTTCTATCCCATTTATATTAGTATCAATATCCTGACAGTTATTTTGTTCCTCGTTAGTTAATATGTCATTTTCAATTTCTATTTTATAGTTCACATCTCCCTGTAATGACAGTGTTACTTCCAGTTCCATTTTCAACTTTACCACTTCTATTGCCTTTCTTTCTAATTTTAATTTTTCTAGATCTAGTTTTTGTCGGTTTAAATCTTTTAATCTTTCTAGATCTAGTTTTTGTTGGTTTAAAACAAACTCTCGTAGTTCATCACCCTCAATTCCAAACATGTGGGCCTGTTCTATTATTACCTCAATTGACCTAGGTTTAAACTCGTAAATGGTAATCACAAATAATAAGAAATATTACTGAATAAGCGTAAATTAATTTATAAAGGTTAAGTTAACAAGTAACATTGTTCAACTTGACATTAAGCAAACACTATTGCATAACATGCAATAGAAAAAACACATGGTGTTCTGTAGTATCATCAGCTACACACGTAGCTACATGTGTATGTCTAGCTGACCAGTTTAGTAAAACCACTAAATTTAGAATGCCTTCAGGAGAGAAGACTCAAAAGTAAAGTAGCAATTATACATAAAACACTGAACCATAATCTTCAGAAACAAAAACAAAATCTAATAAAATACTCAATGATAAAGGCAGATTCCTTGTTCCATATGCTAGGAAAAATTTTTACAAATGCTCCTTCTTCCCTAGTGCTTTTAGAGCATGGAATGGGTTGCCTGAACCAGCCAGGAAAACCAGTGCCTTGGCAGAATTTAAGTCATTGGTTAATATGCATGACGCATAGGACGTAATTATCTTCTTTTTTGAAGTAGCGTCTATATTATATAAGAAAAGTTCTGTTTTTAATATATCTTTAGGTACAGAAAATATCAGCTTATGAAGGCAAGTTTGGGCTCATACTGATGATGTCTTAATTTTGTTAAATTAAGTCACCACACGATGCATGGACCTGCAGTGCCAAACATTATTAATTCATGTTGATAAATGATATGCTTTGTTTAAAGGCTTATCTTGATCAACCTAGTGGAGCTTATGCTATCAAGGTGTTATTTTACATTTTATATGATGTATTAATATTAATATAAAGCTGAGGAGGTTTCTACCAAACAGCATTCTAGAAAAAGGATCGAAGTCAATTTACAAACTATTGGATTAACTGTGAATAAATGATAGCTCTCTGCATGTGAGATGAAGCAATGAAATTAAAAAGCATATAAAAGGGTTATACTTGTTCCATTTTTATATAAAAAAATATATACATAAAACATTAATTTCACTCGTATATAACAGAAAGATAAACTTGGTGTCCTTATAAACCTCTTGGCAAGCTCTACATAATTAGATAGTTTCTGTTATAATTTTTAAATGAATTTTTGTCAAAGTAACCAAAGTGGCATAACATAGGGCATGATAGGGGCATATATGCTATACTATGTATATGTCAATGACTCAAATTAGAATTTAAAAAAAAAACATCGAAATTTCCCTTTAAGCAAACTATAGTGTTGAACTTTGTCAAAAGCCTTGGAAAAATGTAATAATTAAGATAAGCATCTATTTGCTCACTATTATCTAAACCTTTTCAAAAATCATCAATTAGTCCAATTAGTTGTGTTTCACATGATCTATATTTCCTAAAGCCAATAGTAAGTCAATAGTAATTATGAAATTTTTAGAAAAGATAGGGCTGATAATCATGGAGGAGTTCTTTTAGCAATAAAAAACACTCTTACAGCAGAAGAAATTACCTTACCTAACTCAAAAAACATAGAATCTACATTTTGTAAAATTAATACCACCTCAACATCCCTTATAATAGGCAGCATTTACAGACCACCAAATTCTAGTTTAGAATACATGCAGGAACTATGTAATCAGATTACTACACTTAAAGAGACAAATAAAAATGCAGTTTTTTGGATTATGGGTGACTTCAACCTACCTGATATAAATTGGAAAACACTAACCATAGATAAACACCAAAACCTTAAGGACATAAATGAGCTTTTCATAGAAACTTTACACAACCTAAATTTAGATCAAATCATTAAAAAGCCAAGTGGTTTATGATATTGCTACATATTATGTGTTCTAGTATTTTACATGTAATGCTGGTAAGTGATACTGGTCTGTAGTTTCCTGGATCAGATTTTTCTCCTTTTTTAAATAGAGCGGTGATGTTAGCTTCTATCCAGTCCCTTGATACACTGCCCTGGTTAAGGAGATGCCTGAAAAAGTATTTTGAACACTGCTGCTGGCTCATTGCTTAGTTCTTTGAGTAATCTAGCTGGTATACCATAAGGTCCAGGTTCTTTATTCGGTTTAATGTTCGCTAATATTTTTGGATCCCCTTTTCTTGTACTTCTATATCTTTTATCTTGGTTCAAATTAAGTATGTCTTTGTCTCCTGGGGCTGAGAATGCTGATGCAAAGTATTTATTTAGGATATTGGCTTTAATTTCATTATCATTTTATGTGTTATCTTCTCCTCTTAATGGTGTTTCCATTTTCTTAGACTTATGTATGACCATTGGTTTTAGTACATTGTTTATGTATTCACTATGCAGCTGTCTGCTTACTTTTTGGGTTAGGTGTTTAATTTTTGTATACTTTTTATAAATTCTTTCTGTCTTAGTTTCTTTAAATTTTCTCTCTCTCTCTCTCTCTCTTTCTCTCTCTCTCTCTCTCTCTCTCTCTCTCTCTCTTTATATATATATATATATATATATATATATATATTTGTTTTCCATCTGTTTACAAAGCTTACTTTAATTTTTAAAATTACTTTATAATGGCTGTGTGAAGCGTCTAGTGTGGTAGCTTGACTTGTTGCCACCGCTGGCTAGCATCTGTGAAAGGGGAGCAGTTTTGTAAGTCTCTCTTGCCAGTACATAGCCTCTCCACAGCAAGTCCTATGCAGTACCTCCTCATGGTGGCAGATGGAAACTGAGGCTGCGAAGCCTCAGGCTAAACTGCAAGGGTCTCTGAGGAGGTTTGGCCCCAAGATGTGAGGCAGGCATGGCCCGTCGGCGTGCGGACACGCCCTGTTGCCCACAAACCAAACCCCTAGCTATAGGTAAATAGCCGCACTGCCTTGTGTGTGTGTCCCTGTAAGGTCTAAGGCTAAGGGAGTAAACCCTAACAGAAAATCCGGTCCTGGAGCCCCGTAGGCGGGGGGACAGTAGTAAGACTACTGCTCTCTGGCAAACTCCTGCAGCCACCTGTCCCCAAATTGTGATGGCTCGCCATCCCTTTGGACCCGGTCAGTATGGAAGAGAGGCGTATGCTGACTTGTGGGCAGCCCAGCACTCGCAAATTTACCGCCCAGGCTTTCCCCCGGCAATGGAGAGGTCACTCCATCTCTGACAGTAATGTCTTTGGAAAAACACGGGGAGTGGTAGTTACCGGTGATAAGTTCCTAGCTGATTGGCGTAAGCTGGAACGCCAGGGACCACTCTTGACGGTAGGAGGGGCTTTTTAGCCTCACTGGATAGCTACTGCCTGCCTTAGGCCGAGCAGCCCTCCGACAGTAAAGTGCTATCCCGCCACAGCTTGCCGCACCACTGGGTGCTTGGTGCTAAGACAAAATCAAAAAGCAAGCTGCTCACCCGCACCTGCAAATACAATCAAAAGAAAACCCTCAACATTAATGCGTTTAGCAAGCTGGAACATACGGACAATGTGTCCTGGCTTCAATACTGACCCTGAACCCGTCACCGACATGCGTCAAACAGCTATCATCAACAGAGAACTCAGCAGACTAAACATTGATGTGGCCTGCCTGCAAGAAACCAGACTGGCAGACAGCGGATCTCTTACAGAAGCAACTATACATTCTACTGGCAAGGAAAACCAGAACAAAGCCCTAGAATACATGGCGTCGGCTTCGCAATAAGAAACAGTCTCGTCCCCTGCATCGCGATGTTTCCCATTGGCAATGAAAGAGTAGCACACATGAAATTTGCATCACCGATAGGCAAAGTTAATATAATCTGTGCTTACTCACCAACCCTTGCTGCACCGGAAGAGGACAAAGACAGATTCTATCAAGCTCTAGAGGACGTAATTAAAAGTATTCCGAAATCCGAGCACCTCTATATAAATGGAGACTTTAATGCTCGTGTTGTTGATGGAAATGATGCATGGCCACAATGCTTGGGACCTCATGGTGTTGGCAAAATCAATGACAATGGCCAAAGGCTACTCGAGTTCTGTAGCTCTCATGAACTGTGTGTAACAAATACATTCTTCTCTGGCAAGGAACGCCATAAAGTCTCTTGGCAGCACCCACGCTCAAAAAGGTGGCACCAGCTTGACCTCTGCATCACCCGAAGGATGGGTCTGAAAAGTGTCATCCACACCCGTTCATACCATAGTGCGGACTGCAACTCAGACCATTCACTAGTGCTAAGCAAAATCAAACTACTTCTCAAGAAGGCTTATACTTCCACTCAACCCAGAACTAGGCGAATTAACGTCAACCATGTAGGTGAACCAGAGAAGTGTGCACTCTTTGGCGAGCTATTGAACAGTTCAATCCCCTCGTTAAGTGATGAAGAAGACATCTCTATCAGATAGGAGAAATTAAGAGATGTAATCTACAGTTCGGCAATCACCGCCTTTGGGCCTCAAAAACACAAAAATGTAGACTGGGTTGAGGCGAATCTAGCACAAATGGAACCTTGCATCGAGAAAAAGCGATCTGCACACCTCGCTCTCAAGACAAAGCCAAGTCCAAGATCTCTGGAGGCCTTCAAAAGTGCTAATAAAGAGGCGAAACAAATGGCTAGAAAATGTGCTATTAACTTTTGGAGGGATACCTGCAACAGAATCCAAGACAGTCTCCACTCAGGAAATAGCAAAGCTCTATTTGATGGCATTAAAGCGGCCCTGGGTCCAACAGTGTCTAAGCCTGCCCCCCTTCTATCCAAATCAGGAGAAAAAATTACAGATCAAACCAAGCAGCTAGAACGTTGGACAGAACACTACCTCGAAGTCTATGCCACACAGAACACAGTAGACGATGTCGCCCTGGCTTCTCTACCAGATCTTCCAGTACTGGAATGCCTAGATGATCTTCCGAGCCTCAGTGACCTTAAAAAAGCAATTAACTGCATAAAAAATGGAAAATCTCCTGGGAGTGATGGTTGTCACGTGTTTATTGTGTTTATTTGACTTGGAGTTCTTGATGCTTTAAACTTGTGACATATGTGGGTTCGGAGGTGCCTTGATTATAGTTCAAACACTTTAATAATCAATGAAGTAACAAAGTGCTGATAGGTTTTCTTGAGTTTTAATTATTTAAAACTTGAACTTGAAACAATAAATGTATGTACAAAGATATATAAAACAGATACAGGATTCAGTGAAAATGTTCAATAAAATGAGTAAATATTTACTTTAAAACTTAGCGACTTCTAAGTCTAACTTTCTAGCTCTCTCTCTCGTCTCAAGCTAACACTCCGCCTTTTATATCTTTCTTTAGAATCAAGAACCGTGACATCTCAATACCCATCCTTGACTCGTTTACATTTAATTTTCCCCTCAATTGTTTCTGTAATTTAACCTACGCCAATTATGTCTCCCTGCTGTAGCCTTAAACCAAGTTTTAATCGGCGTCCTTCTGGCATTAAAGCGCGAGCGCGCTAACCCGATTTGAGATAGGTACAATGTCCCATTCTGTGAACAACGAGGTGTCACTAGGAACTCATTTTGTAATTTAAGCTATGTTAATTTTGTTTCCCTGCTGTAGTCTTGAACTAAGTTTTAATCTGTGTTTTTCTGGCATTTAAGCGTGGGTACGCTGACCTGGTTTGAGATAGGTACAATGTCCTCATTTTGTAAACAATGAGGTGTCACTAGGGACGTGACAATGGTATCCCAGTGGAAGTAGTGAAAGTCAACGAATCACTCCTGCTCCCTGAACTCTATATTCTCCTCTGCCGCTGTTGGAAAACAGGTCATGTCCCACAGGACATGCGTGACGCAACTATAGTCACAATATACAAGAACAAAGGGGATCGGAGTGACTGCAACAATTACAGGGGTATCTCTCTCCTCAGTATAGTGGGCAAGATCTTTGCTAGAGTGGCACTATCCAGGCTGCAAGTGATAGCTTCTAGAGTCTACCCAGAGTCTCAGTGTGGATTCAGGAGTGGTAGATCCACTGTAGACATGATATCTTCTCTACGACTACTGCAAGAGAAATTCAGAGAGAGAGACAGACCCCTTTATATCGTTTTTGTTGATCTGACTAAAGCTTTTGACATGGTCAGCAGAAGTGGCCTTTTCAAACTCCTGAGGAAAATAGGTTGCCCTCCCAAACTACTGCAGTTCATTGAGTGTTTTCACGAGGAAACTAAATGCACTGTCAAATTCAGTGGTGTCAAGCAGGGATCTTATCTTATATAATACAGACATACTTCAAAAAAGAAGATGATTACGTCCTACGCGTCATGCATTTAGTCATGCATATTAACCAATGACTTAAATTCTGCCAAGTCACTGGTTTTTCTGGCTAGCTCAGGCAACCCATTCCATGCTCTAATAGCACTAGGGAAGAAGGAGTATTTGTACAAATTTGTCCTAGCATATGGGACGAGGAATGTGCCTTTATTTTTGTGTCTTTCAGAGTATTTTATTAAATTTTGTTTTTGTATTTGAAGATTATGGTTCAGTGTTTTATGTATAATTGCTACTTTACTTTTGAGTCTTCTGTCCTGAAGGCTTTCTAAATTTAGTGATTTTACTAATGGTGTTACCCTAGTCAAATGTGAATATTCGTTTGTTATGAATCTCACTGCTCTATTTTGTGTTTGTTCCAGTTTCTTAATGTTTTCTTGAGTTGAGGGGTCCCACACGGTGGATGCATATTCTATTATTGGCCTAACCAAGGTTAAATAACATTTTAGTTTTATGTTCTTATTTGATTTATAGAAATTTCTTTTAATAAACCCTAATGCTTTGTTGGATTTTTTTATAGTTTCATCAATATGTGGATTCCATGACAGTTTTTCATTTATTATAACACCTAGGTATTTTGAGTTTTTAGTCTGTGTTACTGGTTTGCCATGAATAAAATAAGTGGAATTAATTTGTTTTAGTTTTTTTTGTTACTCTTAACAACTGACATTTTTCTGGGTGGAAAGACATGCTCCAATTTGATTCCCATTTCTGTAATTCATCTAATTCTCTTTGTAAAATATCTGTGTCTTGTTTTGTTTTTATTGTTCTATATATTATGCAATCGTCTGCAAATAATCTGACTTTTGTTCCTGAACTAATGCAATTTGGTAAATCATTTATGTAAATTAAAAATAGTAGTGGACCCAAGACTGTTCCTTGAGGTACACCTGAGTTTACTGTTATTGGTGTTGATTTAGAGCCATTTATTATTACAGTTTGTTCTCTCCCTATCAGAAAATCTTTAATCCACTGATGCAGTGGACCGTTAATGCCGAAATATTTTAATTTTTTAAGCAAACTATGGTGGTGAACTTTGTCAAAAGCCTTGGAAAAATCTAGTAAGATAGCATCTATTTGTTCACTATTATCTAAACCTTTTGAAAAATCATCAATTAGTCCTATTAGTTGTGTTTCACATGATCTATATTTCCTAAAGCCATGTTGGTATGGGGTAAGGACATTATGTTTGTCTAAGTGGTTTATGATATTGCTACATATTATGTGTTCTAGTATTTTACATGTGATGCTTGTAAGTGATACTGGTCTGTAGTTTCCTGGATCAGATTTTTCTCCTTTTTTAAATAGGGGGGTGACATTAGCTTCTTTCCAGTCCTTTGGTACTCTGCCCTGGTTAAGCGATGCTTGAAAGAGTATTTTGAACACTGGGGCTAGCTCATTGCTTAGTTCTTTGAGTAATCTAGCTGGAATACCATCAGGTCCAGACGCTTTATTTGGGCTCGCACCTACTCTGTTTGGCATATTCTTCTCCTGTCTACTGCATTATGCGTACAACGACATAAACGAAGGTGTGTTTCTCCATACAAGATCCTCTGGAAAACTATTTAATGTTTCAAGGCTGCGGGCAAAAACCAAGGTTAGGAAGCTACTCGTCAGGGAACTCCTGTATGCTGATGATGCAGCTATTGTGGCTGATTCTGATATTCAGCTACAGTGCCTGGTTGACAAATTATCTGCTGCTTGCCAGAAGTTCGGCTTAAACATCAGTCAAAGCAAGACTAAGATACTTGTTCAAAACACAAACACTGCACCTCAAGTAAGCATTAATGGCCAACCACTAGAAATTGTTGATCACTTTTGTTACCTTGGCTCCATCATATCCAACAACACTCTACTGGATAAAGACATAAACAACAGGATAGCCAAGGCAATGGCCACCATGTCACGGCTGCAGAAAAGAGTCTGGGACAACATATTGCTGACTAACAGTACTAAAGCCCTAGTCTACCGGACCTGTGTGTTGAGCACCTTGCTGTATGGAAGTGAAACATGGTCAACCTACTCATGGCAGGAAAAAAAGCTGAATGTTTTCCACCTCCGATGCCTAAGGCGGATCTTTAAAATAAGGTGGCAAGATAAGATAACCAATGAGGAAGTGCTACAAAGAGCAGGGTGCCAGGACATCCGCTCTGTTATCAGCAGCAGACGCCTTGGCTGGCTTGGCCACGTTCGTAGAATGCCAGAAGGTCGACTTCCACAGGACATCCTGTATGGCGATCTAATAGAAGGCAGGAGAGCCGCTGGTCGCCCACTTTTACGTTATACGGATGTATGCAAACGCGACATGAAGCTCTTCAAAATCGACACTGGCAACTGGGAAGAGGTGGCACTGGACAGATCCTCATGGAGAGAGAGCATAAAGGAAGGGTCAAAGATTGCAGATGCCATACACAACAGAAGCAGAAAGAAGGGTGAAAATGCAACGGCGCCTGGTGATTATATATGCCCAACCTGCGATCGCAGCTGTGTATCAAGGATTGGCCTCTTTAGTCACACAAGAAGTTGCAAAGGGAAAAGATCATCTCTCGAGACGTAAAATGCCACAGAGAGACTTTATAATGGAAATAATGATTTTAATGTTATTGTCATAGATTGCTATGGCAATTATAATTTTTCCACTTGGCCATTTTTAAAAATTGCCTAAGTTGGCATCATTTATAACTGATAACAGCCATGTTAGGGTACTTTTATTTAATTTTGGAGGACAAAATTGCTTTTAAAAAAAACAAAAAACTTAATGCATAAATCTAAGCCTAAAAACTAAAAAAAAAATATGGAGCTTGCTAAAAAGTGATAGTAAATACAAAATCATTTGTACTGTAAATTTTCGAATTAAGCATGGTTTTCATTTGTTGACAATGTGGTATCATTCAAAAGCTTAGGAATCCTCCTTTAAGATTGTCAAAAGTTTTTTTTTTTTTAACGAAGCAAATGTAAAAACAATAATCAGTCAACTAACATCATGGGTTTGGGAAGTCTAGCCATGCTGTTTCAATAGCAGCTAGTCTAGTAGTTTATAGGTCAGTAGAGTAAGGATGTCAAGTACTATTGCTAGGTTATAGTGCACTAGGCTAGATTCTATGGCATAGTAATTATACAATGGGTGGGGTGGCTTTGTCTATTATAATTATTAATTGATTTATTATAATAATTATTATAATTAATGCAATGACACTCAATGCCTGGCTATGTTATGAGTGCTAGGCTATGCTAGACTCAGTAGTCTTGAATTGCCTTGAATAGTCAGTCTTAGTGACTTATAGTCGTAGTATTATAATTATATTGTCTATTGAGTCTAGTGGTTAATTTCACTCAACACTGTTTTGATGCTATGTGGAGTTGTTGTATTTTGAGGGTCATTGGTCACCATCATCAAACTCCATTTGTGTTGGGGCTTGATGGGATCAAATCCTCTCTTGTGAAAGGCTTGGACAGAAACCCTATTGTTTTGCGTAATTCCTCCACCAAGGGAAGTGCAGTTGGGGCGCTTCATGCTCTCCCAGACTCTGCAGGCTTTTTAGGACTTGTCCCAGCACTCAAACCACTTTTCCATTTCTGTTTGGCAATGGTTTATGCCTTGGTCATTGCAGTCCCTTGTTCCTTTATAAATATTTAATTTACCATTTTCTCTCATTAAAACATTTGGCACCCTTGTGGTGCATTTATATATAACTATATATATAATATATATATATCTATGTAAAATATATATTTCATACATCATTCATTGTTTCAGCACTTAGCTTCACAATTTTGTATTTATATTAAGATTAATATTTTATAAGTATATCAAATAATTTTTTTTTATGTTAGAAATAACAGAAAGCCTTGTACCGGTACTTGATTTTTTCCTGTAATAATATTACTAGAACTAATCTATTTTAAGTATTTAAATGTATAATATATATATATAGGCCTTAGGGTGGGGCAACCGCCCCTGGCCCCACGCCTAAGGGGCCCTGCGATAGGCAATTGCCTTATCATTGTCAGGTTCGAAAACCAGACCATTTCTCATATATATATATACCTGCACCTTTTTCAGTGTGGGGAAAAAAATAATACTTTTCTTGTATTTTAACGTTCATTATTAATTTATCGGTAGTTAATAGTTAGGCAATCCATCACTGAGTACCGGCACCAATTTTTTTTTTTAAGAAAAAAGCACTGTATTTGTATTTCTGTGTATATATATATATATATATATATACATGTAAGTGTGTGTGTGTATATATATTTAGGGCCCATTCTAAAGCCAAAGTCTTAATAAGTATGCGAACAAGTTTGACCAAAAATATATATATATATATATATATATATATATATATATATATATATATATATATATATATATATATATATATATATATATATATATATATATATATGAAATATTTGTAAACTAGGACTGTCACAGTCAGATGGCCTCACCACATTTGTCAATTACTTCTATATTTTGATGGCTTAAACAGAAATATTATATTGGCGAGAACATGTTTGATTTTTTTATATTTCTGATATACATTTACGTTCATTGTACTCTATACTGTACAAATTTGGAACTTTCATAAACTATGTTATTTTTTAAAGTAATGTCATGCCTACCTTGATCCCATGGCTCGTCTGTTTATAGGGTAAGGCTTTAAATGGACTATCACTATGATACTTATTCTGCGGAGCGTGTTATTGCAGGCACAATATTGACAGATATTAAGTGGAGATAATGTATATAATATATGAGTAACCCATGGCAGGGGAGAGAACAATGTCTACTGATAGCTTGAAACTACAGTAGCCTGGGGGAGTAAGTAAGGAAAAGTCAAAGAAGCAAATGTTAAAATAAATTGTACATTTGATAATGGATATTAATGAGGATTTAAATTCTAATTCCATTTATATGTTACCACAAAGTGTGAAATTCTGCATTCCATGGAATGCCTGAAGATTCCAGGCATATTAAGACAATGACAATGTGATAACTGGATAATGGCTTATTGTAGTTTGTTTTGCAGAGCAACTTTGTTTGCTTGAAGTCTGTTCCATCAGTTGTTCATGAAAATTGTAAATGGTTTATAAAAGTAATAGAGAAAAAATTCAAACGAAAATAACTAAATGATAGCTACAAGAAATAGTTTATCATGGCTAAATTTCAACATTCAATGTGTTGTTGTTGGACAAGCATTACAAATCTTAATTTATTTCAGTCCTTTTTTGTTTTTAAACCTTTAACACTTATGTACTTTTCAGGCAATAGACAAAATAGCAGAAAGCCAGGAGTATGACAATGTGATAACTGGATTATGGCTGATTGTAGGCCATTTTGCTGAACAACTTCGTTACTTGAAGCCTGTTCCAGCACTGTCAGAGCTGTGCTTTAAGCTGTTCAGGTAGTCATTTTGTTACTAGATTTTTTAAAATAGTTTTAAACTCTGAAATTCAAACCATTATTCAGTGGTTTTTTTAATTGTATTTGGTCTTATAAAGAAAACTATGGAATTGAGCAAGTAAGAAAAAAAACAGGATTTTATTTTCATTTCAAGTGGGTTTTTATGAGCACAAGAAGATAAATCCATTGTTCAAACCTATGTATTAAATTAAAAATGTCTAAGGGTTTAAGAATTAGACCACATTTGTAAACTTTGAGAATTATAGAATGTATCAATGCATGTATTTGTTTAATATTTTAATAACTTATGCTGTGAACATAATACCCTTTAAAAATATTTTTTTTTAAATTCAAATTTTATGTTAATAATATACTACTAATATTTAAGATAATAAAATACCTGTTATTTTATTATGTTATCTCTCACTATTTTTATACTACGAAAACCATGTGATTTGAATCATCTTTTTCTTGGCTTAGAGCATGGGTTGATCATTTTAAATACATTGATTCCGTACATAGTTCTATCCTTAAGATAAATGTTATTGTTTTTTTTATGTCAAGAAGTAAGTACACTCCTTTTCCACAGACAATGTTCTAAATCAGTTTTGAACATACAGTGGCAAAATTTGGAAGAAGACAGCTCTGTGAGACAGAACTTCTTGGTCTCTTTAGCCAATCTTCATGCCAAATTGATCCCTTTTGACTTTCCAAGATTTAGGCTGCTGGAAGCCTTAACTGAAAGTCCTTGGACTAATCCTACCTTGGCAAAAGTTATGGGAGGTGAAATTGAAGACGCTGATAAAGAAGAAGGTTAGACATTTTCTTTACTGGGTTAAAAATGTGGTTTGATCATCTGCAGCCTGAGTAATAGACCACTAGATTTTGTTGGTAGAGATTATGTTGTTTTAATGTCCTTGGTGTGGTGCAATAACTAGTAGCAATAATACAAAGATGTCTTGAATAATTGAAACTATATACAATAAGACTACAAACATTTAAATAAGCAGAACAGTGGTGTGCCTAGTGTATTTGGTACCTAGAGGTGCAGTTCATTTTGATTCCTCTCATCTCCCCCCCCCCCTAAAAAAAGAAACACAAAACTAATGTAGATACAAGAGTGTGAAGCCATTACAATTTAAAAAATATATATTTAGCTTTTTGAAGTAAAGTTCCTTAGACTTAACTTTTTGTCTCCAAAACAGACCCTACTTCCACTACAGCCCATCATAACCAACACCCTGTGCGGCAGTGCTGAACAACTGTAGAAAACAGCACACTTTTTTTCATTGGCACAGTCTGCAAAAGAGCTTACAGCTCAGCAGCAATAAAGCTGGCTAGAAGAAGAACAACAATGCTCCCATCTTTAATGCTCTAAACTCATTTGTTCCATTTTCTTTCCTTCCTAAATGTTTCTAATTGTTTAAAGACCGAACATTTGGTCTTCATGACAAAAACGATTATGAAGCTTAAGTTATTTAATGAACACATTGTTTATTGGACTAACTTGCACACGCTTAATATTAATTTAAAATTACAACTTGTGTATATTTTTTATTTCTTCTAGTGCGCTCTTATATTGAGCAAGAAGATCCTATCATATTACAGCTAAGGGTTGATATGATGTTGAAAGAGAATTGTGAAGAGTATGCCCTTAATTTGTGCAATAGTTGCCTGACTCATCCTGAACTACAGACAGATTTAAGCATTCGTAAGATACAACTCTCTTTGTTGTACAAGTTGGGGCATGAAGATAAACTTCAAGAAGAGGTACATTAGCATGAGACATTGAACTCGTTTTCTCCTAATTGTTGGTTTAAACACATACTTTCAGCCTAATTAACAATAGTATTGCTGATGTTGCAAAAGTCAGTTGTTTTGTTTTCTTTCCTCCCAAACTGTTTTTAATTTCTTCTCATTTAATCTTGAATAGTTTGCCATTAGAAAACATAAAAATTTTTTTCATTGTGTTTTTACCCAAAGTAGAAAAAAAGATGTTTTTAAAGAGAGGGGGCTAAAAAAAATAGTCTCTTTTTCCACACAGGGTCAAAGTTAATTAGAATGTTTTTTGTGTTATATATTAAATTTTGTGAAAATATGACTATTATAAAAAAAAATACATTTAGAACGATTTGGATCAGACAATATTGCTTAGATCTAGTTCTTAGAAGGTTTGTCCAGTCTGTAAGTTTTTATTTTAGAAAATCCATTATCCGAAATAAAATTTTATTATGGTTTTATTAGTGGCCCCTGAAAGGGGAAAAGACGCTATTAGTTTTGTGTGTCCTGTCTGTCAGTCTGTTCGTCCCATTTTGATCTAGTAAACTAGAAAAATAGTGAAAATTCGACATCACAATATTTTAGACCATTCAAAGTTCTGACGCAACTGCTACTTTTTCCTTTCTGAAAGCGAAAAATCAAATTTTTAAAATCACTTATGCAAGCAGTTTTTTTTTTCATAAAAATACACCACTTAAGTTATGTATGTTCTGTTATACTAAGTACTATATTTACTCACAAAAAAATGTTTATTATTTTTTTAAAGAGAAAAAATCTATTTAGTTTGCATATAAGTCAAACATAATTTAAAACAACAATTAATAAGTAGTTTTTCATATTATCTCTTGAACTGCAGTGCTGCTTTTATTTTTAAATTACCTAACCAAAAAATTTTAAAAAATAAATTTTTTTGATTTTTTTTTTTACGGAAATGTTTTATTCTTGAGAAATAAGAGATTGACCCTTTACAAAACAATTAGATATTCATTATAAGACATCAGTTAGGCCAGGTTCACATCTAACTTCACATTCACTTTCACCTATCCTTTGGTCTTGTCTGCTGGACTGCTGGGGCACCACACAAGATCTGTTAACCTTTTTTTCTCCATTATTTTCTGTCATTTGTCTTTGATAGAATTTCATTCTGATAATATTGAAACCTGCCTTTTTACCTGCCTGGGTGGACCACTTTGGGGGTTGATTTTCAGTTTGTGTTTCCACACAAAGTGTCTTTGTAACCTTGTTAAACATCAGTTTGTTTTATCTCTAAAGGTTGTAGCTTCTCCTTTAATTTTATACCAAATATAACATTTTCTTATAACAAACAAAAAGTTTTTGAAGTTTTATCATAACAGGATAGTGAAATACATTTGAGCAAAATGAATGTGGACAATAATTATGGAGAGAAAGAGTTTGTAGTGTCTTTACATTGAAGATATACTGTTATTTATATAGTTTATTAATGTTTATTCAAATATTTTTGTTCGTTCATTTACTTTAATTTTATTATTGTTCCTAAAATGATGATATAAAACAAATGACAATAGTAGTACATTAATGTTAGATAATAAAAGGAACAGTCTCGGAGTTAATAAGAAATGAAATATGCTTTTTTTTTTCCATCATACCTACCTGAGACTTACTGGACCTACAACTCATTGAAATATGTATTATTAAATGTTTGATTTTTTGCAATTGGGCTATGTTGCAGACATTTTAATGATTATTTCATAAATTTTAATGGAAAACACCTATGTGATTTGGTTCTTACATATATTTTCTTTTAGTGTCAGAAACTCAATATTAATGATGCACTACGCATTATTAAGCAGTTGCAGACATCAGAACCGCATCGGCAACTATGTACTGTTCTGGCTCAAACTTTCATGGTGCAAAATTGGATACGGCCAACAGATACGGAAGCTAATAAAGTGAGTACTTTCTTTGTTTCATTCATTGTAACTTTTGTCAATTTTTTAATAATAAAAATTAAATGAACAAAATTTTCAGAAGAATTTTTACAAATTATAATTAAAAACCAATTGTAGAATCTTTCCAAAATTCATCCTTGAACATTGTGATGTGTCATATATTTGGGTAGTTAACATCTACACTTTCAGTGGAAATATTAATGTTCATCTAATCATAAACTGATATAAAAAAAAGTCCATAAATGTAACCTCAAGACACCATCTTAAGATTTTATTCTTCCTTTCCCTAGCCAAATTGCCAAAACTACGAAACTGATTGGTTCAAGAAGTCATTAGGTATAACATTGTGTATTTAACGCAGTACTGGTATGAGTCACTCATCACTAAAGGTGGCAGTTCCAATTCATTTTTTGGTTTATAAATCAAATCAAATAAAAAAAAATCAAAATGTTATAACCCTGCTCCTACACTAATATTTATGGTGCGCACCATCATGCCGTCTTAAACTAGGCCAAGAGATGTTTTTATGAGAGGGTGATGGCATTTTCTGCCCAAGTGATAGAAGAGAATAGCAGATTCTTCTGAATTGGGAAAAGGAGAAAACTGCTTCTGTTACAACATTTCTAGAAGTTGATGATTGGTGTAGTGTAGAGCGCTGAGGAATTGAGGGTCATGGTTTGAATCAAGTCATTCCAATGCAGAGGAAGTCTTGCTTGTGGAAATGCATTGTAGCAATTCATTAATGTGGTAATAGTTCTACAGATAGTAATGAATGTTGTTAACTAAAGAGGTATCTGGAGTCCAAGACTAGTAAGAACTGCTGGACTGTAACAGCAAAGTTGATACCACATCTTTAAGATTCTCTCTGTGTGTCTTGTTTCATCATCCCATGTTCATCTTGTCTAACTCCCTTGTCTGAGCTGCCTCAATTTTTTAAAATCACAGGTTATGTTAATACTATTTTTGATGATATTTTGGTAGTGACACATTTAGTTAAAATCCTCTTTTTCCCCTCTTACTATTTCAAGCTACATTAGAGCAGAAAGTTTTCATCCTGATCTATCCTGCCTGGAGGAGTAGTTTATCTTTTAAAATGAATATTTTCTTGATTATTTATAGGAACTTTTGCGTCTTTGGATTCGGCAACAGCTGCTGGTTGATAGAGAGCAGGATCAGTTTAAAGAAAGTGTCTGGGCAATGGCTAAACTTTCACAGTCTACAGAACAGATAGTCATTTTCATAGATGTACTAAGAGAGGAGGTTAGTTTTCACTTTTAGGAAGGCGATTTATCTTTAGATCTGTTATATAATTTGACATTTTTTGGATTTTAATATTATTGTAATAATTTTTATTATTAGAGCTGTAACCAGTCGTAATGGGGCTAGTGTTTTTGTGCTGTCTTTTCTTGCACCTTTAAATCTCTTCACTAATGCATTAAAACAATCCTTCCCTCCCAGCATGGTGCTTACAAAATGTTACCAATACATTTGTTATGAAGAATACTGATTATGAGTTATCCTTGTCTATTCATTGGTACTTGCTGACTCAGCTGCTTAATTAAACTAGGTTATTAATTAAATATAATTTTCTAATGTTTAATGTGATTTTCAAATATTTAAAGTACAGAAATTAATTTTTTTTTTTCAGTGTGGTGATACCTATCTTCAGTTATATGTAGACATGTGCATCTTTGCAATTAATGTAGACAAAGGTCAAATGGAAACAAGCATTAAAGAAGACAACTTAGTTGCAGCTGTTGCTAGAAGAGGTGATATGGCCTCTGTCTGTGCTAAGCTGTCTTGCCTTTGTCACCATACTTCTCTCAAGGTGGCTAGAATCTGTGCATTGACATCATTTGCACTAAAGCCCTCAGATCAATCATTAGCCAAAATTGGAACATTTTATGGGCAAGGTGGTGGTTGCTGCAAGAAATGTGGTGTAGGAAATAATCATGATCCTGGCAAAGTGAACCCAGCTACGCTCTATGAAGTGGAAAGGCTACTCAATATGCTGAGACCTGAGTATCTTAATCCAGATAATAATTTTGTCAACATACAGGCATTATGTCGACGCTTCTTACATGAAAGTTTGAAAGTTGCTGAACAAAGAAAACAAGAGTCAGCTGTAGCTGCAATGACTGTTAGTGGGCCAGAAGGAAAGAAGAAAATGATCAGCTCTAACAAAGCCACAAACTTGTTTGAGGCTCTCTTACCCCAAGATGTGCACAACACTCAGTTACTTCTGAACAAAATGAGGCTACAGAATATACCAACCATCCACTCACCTCCTCAAACTACTCATATTACACACTCAGCAGCTGGTGTGAACCGACATAACATTTTAACACATCATTCTAAACAGCAGTATGCTTTTGATTCAGAGAAAGTCAAAAACAGTTTTCCCTATGGTATTCCAATGGAGCAGCAGCATCAGTATTACTTAAGCAAGCATGAGAAAGAATTAGAGCAGAGACGCAAAAACTCCATGAAAAAGAAAGAGGGTAAAGCACAGGAGCCATTAGCTTTAAGTACCCATCCCCAACAGCATCAAAATGCAAGGCAAGATTCCAACAAGCAGGGTGTGCCTTTACAACATTTGCAGACTTGTAGGTCAAATAGCAACAAGCAAAGTCCCCAACAGCAGCAGCAGGTTCCAAGTATTCAAGTATCTCAGTTAATTCATTCTGCCCTGCGAAATGACCCTGCTGCACTACAAAAGTTATCCCAGACTGCAAGCCCAGAGATGGTGCGTGCAGTTATTGACATATTAAAAAACAGTGCCATCAGACCTGCTCAACAGCAGCAGAAACAACTGGGTAATCCAATAATACAGGGCACTGGTCCATCACAGCCATTGCCTACAGTCTCAACATTATTGAAGCCCACAGCTCAACAACCTCAACAGCTTTCAGAAGCAAAAAGAGAGCAGCCACCCCCACGACGCTATCCTAGGCCACAGCTATATGCTCAGCCCATTGTTGTCTCATCTTCGTCAGGCATCTCAAGTTCTCTTCGTCCCCAGTTATCAAATGTTTCAATTTCTGTTACTAAAAGTTATAATTTTATGCCCTCATCATCTAATGTTACTTCAGCTATGACTGTGGCACAGAAACAAAAGTCTGACTTGGCATCAAAGAGCCAAGCAGAAAGCATACGACAGTTGATGCACATGCAGATGACCTCCAATCTTCAGCAAAAACAAATATCAGAAATGCGACAAATGTCAGGATCTACTATTACTGTCAATAATATTTCAAGTTCTAATAATTTAGGTTCTACTATTGCATTAAGACCAAAAACTACTGTAGAACTAGCAGAAAAAGCAGCTCTGGCTAAACAACAAGGGAAATTACCAGCGTATCAACCAGTTCAATCTCAGGGTTTTCCATCATCATCCAGTCCTTCAGTTAATAAAACTAACCAACAGTTTATGACATTACAGACTTCTGAATCACAGTCACAACTACAAAAGCAACAGTCACAAAACTCTTGTGGGCTTAATTCATATAATTTTAATACCTCTTCCTCAAATAATAATCAAAATTTAACATTGTCAGATGAGCTTTCTGGCTCCATCATGGGTATAGATGATACAATAATTAAGGAACTGCTGCAGGATTCTGGAATCTTGGCAAATACCTTCCCGGATATTGAAGTTGATACAATTGGGGAAGATAAATCAAGAAAGATATCTGAACTTGTATCTTTATCTCAGTTGAATGTGCCATCTGTTCATACTTTTGACTTCAATAGACCTACAAATTCAAATATATCAGCAGCTGAATCATTTCAGACTCCCTCAATTTTGTCAAGGAATACTTTACAAAAATCTGGCCCACCTGATATTCAAACAAGTCCAATTCATATTCACACCACCTCCCAGCTTCATATCCCATATTCTCAACCTTCGCTTTATACAGGCAAAAGTGAAAAACTGGCATCATCAAATCTGCCAGTCATGACTTCAAAAGTATCTTTACCTTGTACGGCTGCTAATGATGTAAATTCCAGCCTTCAAAGCCCATTTCAAGTATCAAGCCAAAAGCAGTTTACAGTTTCAAAATTATCCTTGCAACCAAGGGAAAACATGAGCACATCTGTGACTATGAATGTAGAAGAAACTAAACCAACTATGGATCAATTGAGGGAACAACTGAAAAAAGAAGATATACAAGGTGAAATCTACCTTGACTCTGCCAACAATGCCACCTATAGGTGCATCATTTGCAGCCAGGCTTTTGAGACATTAGACAATCTTCGTGAGCATGTTAGAAATGTTTGTAAACCAGGTCTACAGTCTTCAAGTGTATATACTTCAAAGATTAAGCAGGACAAAGCTAATTCTGCTAAAGCTGGTCTGGAAACTACTACAGTATTTCAGTGTTTGAGATGTTTTGAATTGTGTGTTAGTGATGCTGGCATCAAGCAACATAGATTGACTTGCAAAAGAGTCCCCACTGTACCTTCAGACATAAAGAAAGAGGTTCAGAACAAAGCTAGAAGTGCCATTAAATCTGGCAGGTCCACCCCAAAAAGAGAAATGAAAGATAGCTCTTACATAGTCCCTGAGATGCCTTTACCTTTTCCATATCCAAGTTTGAATTCTGAAGCTGTAAAGAAAAGCCTGGCATTGGCAGGAAAGTCCTCAATGACATGTCAAGAAAGGGCTTTTACATCAAAGCAGCAGGTATCTTCTGCACAAGCTACCGGGGCACCTTTAAATAGCATTACAACAAAGCAGCAAATATCTTTTGCAGAAACTACAGAGTCTTCTTTGAATAGTATCACATCAAAACAAAAGGTCTCTACTGCTCAAGCTTCTGTGGCTCCATATAGTAATGTCACATCAAAGCAACCAATGTCCACGGCACAATTTACTGGGGCTCCCTTTAGCAGTTTTTCACCAAAGCAACAGGCATCTACCGCTCAAGCTACAGGGGCACCCTTAAATAGCATTACAACAAAGCAGCAGGTATCCACTTCACAAGCAACATGGGCACCTTTAAATAGTATAATGTCAAAGCAACAGGTATCCACAGCACAGACTTCTGGGTCTCCCATAAATATTATCACACCAAAGGAGCATGCTTCTACTCTACAAGCAGGTACTGCATCAATACAAAATAGCAGAATGTTAAGCATCAATTCGGAACAGTTGTTTAGCATTGGTAGAGCAGAAAGTTCCAAATCTGGAAGCGTTTATTCAGCCAATGTCTCAAATATAACAAGCAGTGTAGTCACAACTGTTGCCAGAAGTGCAAATCTGATGAATGTCAGTAACAGCTTGAACACATCAACATTGAGCAGAGTCAGTTTATCTTATACCAATCCAGTCCTGACAACTAATTTAAACAGTATAAATAATGTCATCAATGAAGCTTCCAAAGCTTGTTACAACCTGCTTGCTTCTGATTCTGTTAATGACATCAGCATTACCAGACCAGTGACACATGGCTCAGCTTTTGTTGAAAAGACTCCTCCTAGTGTAAATAATAGTTTATTATCTCAATCCACTTGTAATGCTACTTCATCAAATTTAGTTCAGCCTTTTCAAAATGTTTCTGCTCAGTATAGTCCAAAAAGTAGTACTTTGGGCTCCTCTCAAATGGCTAGTCCTATTGCACCAGTTATAGAAGCAGAAAAAGTCATACCTTCTCCAGTTCTGCCTAAGAAAGCTCCAAAAAGAGCTAAACAGCTGCCAGCTCCCTGCTTCACAGAAATCTCTGGTTCTGGAGGAAGTAAGTTTTACAAGTGTGACCTATGCTCTCAAACATTGTGTTCAGTGGAAAGTTTCAGGTTGCACTGGGAAGAGTGTGTCTCTAAAAATAAAGCTTTGTTAAAGAGAAGAGCTTCTAGGGAAAAACTTTTAAATGTCAAACCACCTACAGAAGAAATGGTGAAAAAATGGATCGATGTCATTGCTTTTGTTGCTGCTGGGGGTGGAGCATCAGACAGTGTTTTTGATGATGAGGACCTGAGTGAAACAGAACTTGTATTGCTTGAGGATCCATGTGAGAAAGAGGCTAATCAATCTGAACTTAATTATATTGTTCCATCTGAAAGTGATGCAGATGACTTAAACAGTTTGATTAGCACTAAATCAGATGAAGACAATATTTCTGAGGCCACAACAGAGAAAGATTCAGAAGAGGATGTTGCTTATAGAAAAGCACGAAGCCGTTGTCAAAATAGTCATAAAGATAGTGCTAGACATGATAATGAAAATCTTGGAAGATCCTCAAAGATGCATGCAAGGTCTAGGAATGGAGAGAAAGATCTAGAGGACACAGAAGGAGACAAGACATCTTCCTCATCTAGTGAGTTTGAATCTGAAGGCAGTGGTCTCTCTTGTCAACTTTGTAAAACTAGCTACCACAATAAAAGAATGCTGATACAGCATTATGCTGGCAGACATTTAAAACCATACACAGTGAAAAGGGCATCAGATAACACATCTTACATTTGTCATCTTTGCCAGAAAAGTTTCCCAATTTTTATGCATTACATGCAACATGTTCCAGACCATTCTGTTACCATATATGAAAAAATGAAAGCTTTCATTATCAAAAAGCGATTATCACATAGGAATAAAGTCTCTTCACTCAAAGGCATGATTCACAAAAAGAATGCTATGTCCCTACTGGCTAAATCTTTAAAGAGTAAAAGGGCTGCCAAAATGTCTGCATTGGACAGAATAAAAAGAGAAATTCTATCCTCAAACACTGAGGCTGTTCGAGAGAAGTTGAGTCTTTCCAAAAAGAAAAAACCAAAAAGTTACCCATCAAGTGAAGAAGATTATACTCCAGAAGTTCACCATCTGAAACGAATCTCAGAAATTGTAAGTGATGTTTCCAATAGAAGATGCGGTAGACAGCGCAAACCTGCAAGTTATGATGAGACTTCTTCTTCAGAAAGATCTGGTTCTAAGCTGTCTAGTAATAGAGATGAAGATTATGTACTGAGTGATGATACTGAGTTTGACTACAGAGCACCAATAACAACTAGGAGTAAAAAATATAGTTTGAATAGAAAGGAACAGTGGTCAGGGTCTGACACAGACAACACTAGTGGCTCAGTCATGTCCAAGCATCCAAATTACATCAAATCAATGGAAGTCTCAGGATTTGACTCTGACTCTAACTCTGCTACTCTGACATTCTTACAAGAGCCTAATGGAACATTAATTGTGCTGCCAGACCAACAACCCTCTAACCTAGACAAATCAGACCAATCTTCACCAACTTGCACTATTACTGTGCGCTCTCTGAATAAGAAGCTAAAGGAGACACTTAAATTGTGTGATCTACGACCCACTATAGTTTTAAAAAATCTAACAACTAAGGACATTGAGAAATCCACAGGGGACATAAAGTTATCTAACCTTGGTGTTTCTGCTTCCAATGCTGTTCCGGCAAGCTCCTCTAAGACTTCTTCATTTTTTGATTCCTTTCTTACATACCTCAATCAGTACCCTGCATCTTCTGAAGAGAAAAATCTGCCTAGTGAAAGTGTTGTCCCTAAAAGTAACAGTAGCAATGCTAGCACAGAACTCTGCTCTTCTATGGATACAGATGGCAGCACTGTTAGTTATGGTACAAACACTGACAAGGAGGATTATGCTGATACAACACCTCTTAACTGCGGTAACAATCCATCTGATGTCCAAACACTTCTTGCCAAATTTCCTACCAGACGATGCAGTGTCAATCTTGGTAAAAAACTTGATCCAATTTTGTTGTCTAATAAGGCGGACGACATTGTGACACCAGAAGATGATGTCAAACTACCTTTGCTTGTTGATGTCAAGGTTTGCTTGCCAAAAATTGAGACTCCAGGTAAATATTTAAAACAAGATACTGTACTTCCAGGTGATGGTAAAACAAAAGTTGAACAGAAAGACTATAAATTTTCTTTGGTGGACAACCAATCAAAAGAAATTATTTCAACTTCTAAAGGTGAAGCTCTTTCTGAAGCATGCATTGATTTGGGTGTGGGGAGACATGACAATATGTCTTTAGAAAATATGAACACTTCAGAAAGTATAGATTTGTGTTCTAGTCAAACATTAGATGCTAGAATCTCTCATAAAGAGCAGAAGAACATTGTTGCTGAAAAAAGTCTTTGTTGCTATCCTGAGTCAGGTCAACATTTGACAGCCATTGAAACTTCAGACAAAAAAACATCCCTAGACAAAAGTGTCTCAAACCAAGACCAGGAAAACATTGTTATGAAGGATCGTGTCCTTTGTCCTGATGCAAGTGAAGTTATTGAAAAATGTGTTGAAAATAGTGTAGGTATGTCTGCAGAAAACCATTTAAACTCACACAATATAGCTTTCATATCTAAACAAATATTATTAGATACCATTGTCTGTGAAAACAATCCGAAGAGCATTGTTGTTGAAGAATCATGTGAAGTTATTGACCCATTTGTGGAGAGTGGTGTCATTTTGTCTGTAGAAAACATTGACACTTCAGATAGTATGGTTTGTTCAAAAGAATCATTACTGGACTTGAGCATCTCTCAGGAAGATCAGATTAATGTTAGTGAAGAACATAGTGGAGATGATACATATGAGCTAGATCAAGTTGTTTCTCCTAAAGAGTTTGATATTTCTCCAAACAAGAAAGATGGCATCATCATCATTGAAACAAACAGTGATGATGGCCATGATAACCCTTGTTACATTTTAGAGGAGAATGATGAGTCTGAGGACTTTTACATAATCAAGGAAACCAGTGATCCAGAAATGGATGAAACTGAGCTAATTGCTAATGAACCAAATCTTGAGAAATCAACAACTAAAAGCTGTACAAGTTTATTGGAAAATAGTGTTATCCAGGTGGAGAATGCACCTCAATTTGAATTGTCTAATTCTTTGGAGCGGAAACATGATTCTATAGACAACAATAGTGGCATAACACCTGTTCAACAAATTCAAAGCTGTTCACAGCAGGAGACACTTGATGCTTGTTGTAAAGTGGAATGCGATGAAGAAAAATTCTCTGTCTTGGAAGCACACCCGGTTGCTCTAGACATCACTTCAGAAAGTCTAACTCTAGAAAACATGCATGCAAGTGTTGACAAATCCAATAGAGAAATTAAAGGCCAGCAAATCTTTCTGAAACATGTGAGTGCTTTGGAAAGTTCTGTTGATTCTGGGGTCATGTCTACAGAAATAACATTGAAGCAGAGAGCTTTAGGAAATGCTATTGAAATGAACAATATGAAGGATTCAGATTGTCACAATGAAGAATTACAAATAGAAAATGCTACTATCAAGTTGAATTCTGAAATTTCTGACAATCGGACTCTGCTAAACACTCAATTTCAACCAAACTTACCTGAAAGAAATAGTGATTCAGACAATGTAGGCAATGATTTTTCAAACATGAAAGATTCATTTGTGTCTAAGAAACATGTTAACCATGTTGAGAATCTTACAGAAATTTCTCACACTTCAGAGCTTTCTAATGCTACAGAAAATATTGTCACAAATGGTGATTTGTCTTGTTCAGTAAATCAGTGTCTTTTAGAATGTGAGCATGACCATGGAGAGAAAACTAACTTGAAGATGATAGAAAGTAGTTTAGAGAAAACAAACCTAGACTCATCAAATGGTGACTCTGTCAACAATTCATTGTTACCCCATGTCACTACAGATCTCCCTGAGACAAGTGTTCATATGCAACTTTCATATACAGGGGAAACTATAATAGAAACAATAGAAACAAATTCTCTAAAAAATAATTGTAGTGATGCTCATATTATAACTTTAGCTGGTCTGGCTCAGAATGTCAATTCATGTAATGAAAGTACTTTAATAGTTGATACTGAAAAATTGCAAAATGAAAACTTTCAGTTGGAAAAGGTTGAAATGACAATAAACAATAGTGCTCAAGGATATCAAGAAATTTTAGACTCTGAGGACATGTCAGGCCAAAAAAGTGATAGTATACCAAACTCTGCTGAGAAATTTGAAGTTGGTTTATGCAATGGCAGTGAGTCCATCATTGAACAGTATCAACAAAATGATGCTATACTAGACTGTGAGAATATTTCAAGCGGTATATTCAATGAGACTGTGAATCCACATTCTAAAGCTAGTTTAGACATCTCAGGTCATCAAAGTGATAGTCTACTCATTTCTAAGATCATTGCTGGGGATACAAGCAATGAGGCTATTGATCAACAGTATGAGAATAGTTTAGACAAGATCTCATGCCAACAAAATCAAACAAATCTACTATGTGAAACTTCACATCAAGATTTTAGTTTGCCTCAAGCAACAGATAATATAGATTTACCTGCTCAAGAGAAACTTTCTTTGAATATTCCTGTTGACGTAAATTATGTATCTGACATGCCAGAAAATATGGACTTGGGTAAAATTCTGGATGTTTCAGTGACTACTCTACACATCTCTTCAACATCCAGCAGTTACAAAGCAGATGCAACTTCTGAAGTAGAATATAAAGAACTCACTGGAGCAAAGACTGGTCTTAGAAAAAGAAGTAGAAATAAAGATAAGAATCGGGTGAAAAATCCTCAAGTTTCACTTGCAGCTTTCGTTGCCAAAAGACTGTTAAGTAACAGCAACGATGACAGTGCAAGTACCAGCTATGCTGAAAGCACTAGTGAGGAAGACAGTGACAATGACTTAAGTGATAATTCAAAGCATTCTTTAGTAAGTCATCAAGACTGTTTGCTCAATACTAAATCAATGTATTCTGTGTCTAATACAGAAATCAGTGAAACTGGTGGCTCAAATAACCTTGTTCTACCTATCTCTCAACTAAATGACATTGATAATGTCACTTATCAGAAGTTTGCTAATGTTGCAGATACCAGTACAAAGCAGATAAATCTAAGTTCTGGTTTAGTTGACTACAGTTCATCAGATGAAGATAAAGAACTTGATGATGTTATCATGTCAGATCAGAACCAAAAAACTGAGCATACAAGCCTATATTTAGAAATATCAAGCTTAGAGTCATCCATCGAAATCATTAACACTATACAAAATGTTCCTACGTTAGATTCTAGTATTCCTATTTCTGACAGTATTGATTTAGTGGCTGAAGAAAATTTAAGAGAAGTGGAAGAGAAAAATGAAATATTAGCTAGAGAAAAAGTTGAAGAGAACAATGAAATATTAGCTAGAGAAAAAGTTGAAGAGAACAATGAAATATTAGCTAGAGAAAAAGTTGAAGAGAACAATGAAATATTAGTTACAGAAAAAGTTGAAGAGATGAATGAAATATTAGCTACAGAAAAAGTTGAAGAGAGCAATGAAATATTAGCTACAGAAAAAGTTGAAGAGATGAATGAAATATTAGCTACAGAAAAAGTTGAAGAGAGCAATGAAATATTAGCTACAGAAAAAGTTGAAGAGAGCAATGAAATATTAGCTACAGAGAAAGTTGAAGAGAACAATGAAATATTAGCTACAGAAAAAGTTGAAGAGATGAATGAAATATTAGCTACAGAAAAAGTTGAAGAGAGCAATGAAATATTAGCTACAGAAAAAGTTGAAGAGATGAATGAAATATTAGCTACAGAAAAAGTTGAAGAGAACAATGAAAAAGTTGAAGAGATGAATGAAATATTAGCTAGAGAAAAAGTTGAAGAGAACAATGAAAAAGTTGAAGAGAGCAATGAAATATTTGCTAGAGAAAAAGTGAGAGCAGTGGAAGACCAAGTTGCTGTGACAGACAGTAATGAAAATGATAACTTTCAATATGAAATAAGCTTAGAAAAGGAAAAAGATCAACTTATGCTATCTGAAATGGATAAATATAAGTATAAAATTAGAGTACAAGAGAAAGATGAAAAGTTGATACTCCCTGAATCTGATAAATCTGAACATCAAATTAATTTACAAGAGAGTAATTTGAAGGTGGCAACAGATAAATATAAAGCAACTTTGCTAGATACTGAGGAAAAGTTGATGCCATCTTGTCCCTGTGTTTCTTACAGCTCTCCTCCAGAATACAATGTCAGTGAACACAGTGTGGTGGAGAGAGATGAGCACTCCTGCCATTTCTCTCATACTTTTGACCAAAAAGGAGCTAATGCAACTATTTCTGAGATGAACAAACCTACTATTGATGATGTATCTGTTTCATTTCTTGATGCACTAAATAACCCCAAAGAATGTGGAAAGAATAGTGAAGCTTCTTGCATCATAGAAAACACTGTAAGTAGTCAACCAATTCATATTGATGCTCCAACGCCTACTGAAGAAAATAAACCTGAGGATGGTCTCTTGGTTACTGTCTTGAAAATTGCACATTTGAAAGAAGCAAAAGATGATGCAGACAAAAATTTGAAACCTCTGACTTGTGTGGCTCGACACGACAACGTCTCAAACTGTTACCCTTATATGGACGAAGTCAACCTTTTGTCTCCCTTTTACCCTTGTACAGACAGTACTGAAACTTCTGATCAATCTACAAAGAAGCTGAACAGTTTAAATGAAGACAGAAAATGTTTACAGGATAGGAATTTAGATCAAATTGAGTTTGTATCTCACTCAGCAGTAATTAAAGAACACATCCAATTTGATACAGGGCATGTTTTAAATTTTGCTGTGAGCTCATCTCATGTGCCGGAGGAACAGATAAAAAATACACAATTAGAAGCTAATGTTCTGTCTGTGACTAAAGAGAATATTATTACAGAAATTGATTGTCATTCAAATTCTTCTAATACTTTTTCTGGTGGCCAGGATAGTGTGCAGGCATTCCTTGGAAGCTTACCAGAAAAATGTAAAAATGCTTTTAAAACTGATTCAGATAAAGACACTTCAAGTGTAATGGAAAGTTCTGATTCAGTGTTGAGCTCTGCTAAAGATGTGATGGCTACAGAAATCGATGTCAAAAGGAAACCACATTCAAAAGCACAAAACTCAGAAGAAAACGAGGTTATAGTTAACAAATCAACAACTAGTTATGGTGTTACAAATATTCAGGCGACAGATGATAAAGCATCAGGTTCAGACATTGATGATGACTTAAGTGATTTTGACCTAGTCATAGAAGAAGACACATCTTCCAGAAATATTGTCCCTTACAAAGTGACATCAGAAAGGAAATCTTCTCATGATTCCAAAGCTTATGTTGCTAGACACTATTCCTCTGTGTTTGCTGATCCAAAAAAAGAACAAACCAACCCTTTTATAAATACCCTTAAGTCTATTAAGGAACAGCTTCAAAAACAAGAACATTTGAATCCTGAATTATCTCCCAGGAGACCTTTAAGTGGTGCCAAGTCTCTTAAGAAAGTAAGCCAGGAGCAGTTTGTTTGGGATGTGGATGATGATGAAGAGAGCAAACATAATAAAAGCACATTTGTAAAGACTGACAGAACAAAAGTCTGCACTGCAGCACAGGAAGCCATCAAAAGGAAAAGAAATGTCCTGAAAGAAAAAACTGAGACATCGCCTTTTACATGGGACCTAGATGATGGGAATAGTGAAAAGACAACACACATTGTTAATCAAGAAAACAAAAATGCTTTGGCTGAATCCCAAAGTGATTTAACATCTAGAATAAAGGCCAGAAGGATTTTTCGAAAGAAAAAAAGTTTCTCCCCAGATTTTGTTTCAAGTGCCATGATGCCATCAAAGCTCAAATCTTGTACAAATGTACCTGCAAAGAGGGCAACACTTGAGAAAAAAGTGGATAAGAAAGCAGAAGGGGAAATGCTGGTTTTGGAAGAGTCACCTCTTGGGATTCTTGAAAGCTGCAGTAACTCTATCACTGTTGATGAAGAAATATCCTTCAAAAGAGATTCTTTTTCTTCACCACTTCTTGGCACTAGTAGTTGTTCAGCATCAAGTTCTGTAGCATCTAGTCCATCAAATCCTAAACCTAGAGGACGTAGATCTAAACAACACACTCCAAATTTGTCAGCTTCGTACAGTGCCAAAATGCCCAGCCTGTTAGAACAGGTTTCTCCAAAGGCTATTCTAGCTTTAAGGACAAGACATAGCTCAGTTGACTCCAATAGGTCAGACTCATCTCAGACATGCAAAAGACAAGGTGAGAATACTGTTCAGAGCAACTCTAAAAAAATTAAAAAAAGTTCTGATCCCCTGAAAGCTGGCTTAATCAAAATTACAAGTCCTCAAATAGGGCAGACTACTCAAGATGGACTAGCTCCCTTGACACGTTCATCTGAGGCTGCTATGAAAGCATTTAACCAAATCAGTTTAAGAAACAGAGGGGTGGATGCTTTAAGGGTGCATAACTTGTCTTCTCCATCCAGAAATTTAACTAACCAGACTAGCCATAAAAACTTGCCTGATTCTAACATCAAACTGTCTATTTCACCACGACTATCTTCTGCTAAAGGTGCCTTAGAGTTGGTAAAAAAAACAAAGGTACCAAGTGATAGTTCAACACCTGAAAAGGCTGTAGTAAAGCGCAGAAATCCTTCTGCACCCCCTATACCTTCAAGAAAACCTCGACTAAAGGCAGGTGCATTGGCCAAAAATAATGGGCCTGTCACTCCTAGCACTGCTGTTTTCCTTGTAGACCCTGCCCCAATTATTCAGCCAGCACGAGGTGGCTCTAAGTCATCTGCCCATAACTCCACAACTGGTACTAAAACTATTCACACTCAGCTTCCGCACGGTGCCTCTGTCAAGTCGCAGAGTGGCAGAAAGCATAAATTAAGACTTGATACAAGTATCAAGAAAGACATTGTAAAAAGACCAAGAAAAAAAACATAATTTGAACAAACCTGAATGAGAAAGATTGTGTTTTTATTTCTTAAGCAGTGTATTGTCTCAAAATTTTTACCTTGCTTTATTATTTGTGATAGACTTCAGTTGTGAAGGGTAAACTATTGAGTTACAATCAGATTACTTGTGATACAGATATATTGTGTAACTAATTCATGTATAATTGTCATGTGCTTTTTATGATCACTGCCAAGTAAATATATACATATATACATAGATCTTTATAAAAATTTTAGGCTTCAGTACTTATACTGTAGTTAGCTGAACTCAACTGTTCATAGCAAGTAATGGATTGATTCCTAATTATTTGTGCTACAAGAAGCCATCCCAATAGTTTCAATGTGAAAGCTGTACTCAGTTTTGATTTTGTTTGCTTCATAAGTCAATGTTTCAGTGTTGAGCTTTAAGATTGCATTTAATACTGATTGTTGTCTTGGTTAGCTCATTTGTTTCATCCAATATTGTACACTTGTTTCTTAATGAGTTTTGTTGGTGTATGGTCATGTTTTAGTGTCAACTCTTGTGGGGAACCAAGCCTTCTTGAAAATCATAATTCTTTTGTTTTTGTTTGTTTAATCAAAACATGTCATTTATCTCATTCATAATTTACCCAATGTTCTAACTTCTTTTATTGTAAAGTTGTTTTGTTTTTTTTTCAATTAAAACACACACACAAAAAAAAGCAATACCTGGTACTTCTCTTGCCATTTCTTTGTAAGACTGGTTACTTTGTTATTTTTAGAATTATTTTATTGGAAAAGTTAGTGTTCAATTTCATTTTGAAATAAATTGTTGCTTTCAGTTTGTAGTCAGCAATTTAAATTTTATTAGAAAATGCAGAAATGATCATTACAGTCTAGTGGGCATTTGTTTCCTAAGAAATTTTATGACAGACAATGAAAATGCATGACAGCACTATAAAATGATTACAAAGGCTGCATATATAGGGTTGGTACTGATAGCACAATAGCTTGATCAGTTCATTTAATGCATCTAAATCTGTTTATGTCTTTGTAGCAGGCTATTTAGCAAGTTTCTTATTACTGGTATATAAAAGGATTTTGGATTTTTCTTGCTCTGGTACAAGACAACAAAGGAGATACATGGTTTGATTGACTTACACACATTGAAAATAGAATTAAGATATGTGTTTGCTTTTTACCCCATTTGCCATTACCAGCATTCAGAGAGCTGAAGTCTACATTTGTACACTTGGAATAGAGCAAGCTTTGGAGCTCATTTTGTTAACATTTATGATCCAAAAGACAAGTTTGACTAGTTCAGTACCAACATGTAGAATGACAACAAAATCAGTTCAATTATTAGTAGGGTAATAGGATTAGCTAAAAAAAAAAAAATGATCACATAGTGTGAGGGATGTTAAGCTTAATAGATACAACATTTCAAACTTGAATTGAGAACCATTGCTAGGGACATCACAAATATTGGGACAGTACAAATAGAGATGATACTTTAAAAAAAACAAGTTTGGAACATTTAATAAAACACTTTATTATCCATAGAACAATGGATAAAATGTGCATACAAAATACACACGACATAAGTAAATAAATTTAGAAATGGCTACTCAAATTTAACAGCAACACTATTCCAAGTTAAAACATGCTCCAAACACAAAGAAACAAACTTCTTATCAAACATACAAAAACATTGGACACAATGAAATGTTGCTAGGTGAGATTAAAACAATTTCATGTGACTAAACTTGTTTACAAAGCAGCTCGCAGGGATTCCATTTCCTTGTAAGTATCATCACACTTGGCAGCAGTAGCTGCTTGAGTATCTAAGTACTGCTGGCGGTTTAATTTCCCAGATACAAGTTTCTCTGCTGCAGTTATAGCCAAGCCAATCTGCTCCTTGTATAGCGTATCTAAACGTTGTAACTGAGCAACCTGGATAATATAATAAATATTACACTATAGTTGATCTGTGTAGCTACCCATCAGACTCTAATTACCAAGATCTGCTAGCTTACTATTGCTACTTTAATTAAAAGACATATTTGAATGGCACATTTACCTTTTCAGCTGCCTCAGAACCCTCTGCTTTTAGTTGGGTTTGTAGGTTTTGAATTTGCTGAGTCAACTGTTTGTAGTCAGCATCAATCTTTTTCCGGCTAGCCCAGAAAGCCGTCAAATCCTTGCTGCTTTTAAACTTGTTGATGGCATCATCATAACTTTGATACAAAGCACTACGACGGTCATGAGCACTCTGAACTTCATCAATCAAAGAAGAGACTCTCATTCTGCTTTCTTTAGCCTCATCCTAGTGGTGAGCAAGTTTTAGAAAGTTAGCAAATCTTTTACCCTCAGGTTAGTGTCTCTCCAACTCCATAACCCCCCCCCACACACACCAGAACAAAAAGTAGTCATCCCTCCCCTCCTTTTTAACCAGCTAGAGTGTTTGGGGAAGCTCTTTCTGTTCACGTATTCCAGGGTACAGAAATTCATTCTCTTGACCTTGAGATAAAACTGCTTCTGGTAAGGAGAATTCAGGTCTAAAAAATTCAATGAAGAAGTAATGGGACATGTTCAGCAAAACATCTTGTAGTAGGCCTGTTTTTTTTCACACAAAAGATAAAACAATGGTACCAGTACTGTAAGAAAGATGGATAACTATAGAATTGCACTGACGAAAGTGTTATTGATATTTTTTTTTTATGAATGTTTTAAGTCAATCTTGATGCAGAAGAATCTGACAAAAACAGCAGGGAAGGCCATATTAAAGGATAACACCTTACTTAAGTTTTGTAAAACACTGTAAAAATGTTATCTTTATTTGATAATTCTCAAATATGGATTTAGAATTATAATGCAAATACAAGATTTTTGTTTATGCTTCTGTGTCCCCCCCCCCCCCCCCACCTCTCCAGTTACCACTTCATGTTCAGCCAACACTACCTTAGGTGTTTGACCAATAGTGGTCAAATTTAAATACTTAACCTCTCCCCCTGCCAAAAAATTAGTACTACATACAAGTATTCCCAGCACAAATTACAATATAAGTCAAATCAAATTTGTCCTATCAGCTCCTTTATACCCCTCATCCTGCAGAGTTAACTTATGACCCAATTGCTGCTATCAACATGCTTTGAAAGAAGACAATGAATATGTTTCAATGGCTTCACTAACTATAGCAAGGAAAGGGACATAGTGAGACTGGTGATTGATTACAGATGTATTGCATGCTTTGTAGTCTATATAATTCTGCTAATTAGTTTAGTTATGACCTAGGTATATTAGAGATTCTCTGCCGCATCTGTACTATTTGTTTTCTTGAGGTTTTTATGTGATGTACATTTCACAACCACACAGCGAAGCTATGTCCATACTTTCCGGTATGCTATGTTAATGAGCAAAATTTTGTATTACCGCACAGCTGCCATTGGTTTGTTAAGAACTTGTATAACCTGTGGGTTATGTGCAAAAATATGGTACTGGCAATTAAAAGCTGGCATTGATACACATAGACATGTATTTACCTTTGTAATGGCAAAATCCAATCTAACATAGATGATAACAGCCAGAAACAAAAAATAGAAGACTCCAACAACTAACAACGGTTCTTGCAACAAAAGATGCTTTTGGAATGTGAAGTGCAGCTAAAAAAAAAAAGATTACTTTATAAACTTACATTATAATGCAGAAAGGGATACTAGTCCACTAAAGTCAAGGTTTTTAACTTCATGTCTCTTTGTTCTTTTCAGTTTGACAAAGATAACAATGGTAGAGTATTGATTTTACACAAAATGCATATCTTATATCAGTAGTAAACAAGCCATTGTTTACAATTCAAGCTAGTATATATTATAAATCTAATCCTTCTATTTACAATAATAAACAGAAACACCAATTTTGAAATAGTCATTTATTCTTAACAAACTTAGATATGAAGGAATAGGTAACTGACCTCAAAGTCCTGAATGTGCTGTTCCACAAGATTATGTTTGTTAAGAACAACCACTGGACGTCCAAGGGTATCAAGGTAAGTGTAATGAATTTCATCTCCTCTTCTTTCAACATCAAATGGAACTTTCAGTTCTATATTTCTAAAAGATGTACAATGAATTCATATTTCTGATTAATTCTCTACTCAGTCAGACAATTTAACAGCAGGCAATATTCAAGTAATTTGATCTACTGGTACTATTAAAATATAGTCCTTTATAGCTATCATATACTATGAAGTTACACTTTGTTATAAGTTTTGTTATTTTAGGGTTGAGATAACTATTTGAAAGTAGGAGTTACTTTGATCCTTCTGGTAATATGATCTTCACTTGCACTTCATCAATCACCATGTCATCATAGATGTGATCAACAAATCTCAGCTTTAGGGCATAGTGATCTCCTAGAAAAAAAAAAACACAGTAATACTTAGGGCAATGCCAAGCTTACCATCAATCTTATCTTATCTTATATAGTACAGACGTTACTTCAAAAAAGAAGATGATTACGTCCTACGCGTCATGCATTTAGTCATGCATATTAACCAATGACTTAAATTCTGCCAAGTCACTGGTTTTTCTGGCTAGCTCAGGCAACCCATTCCATGCTCTAATAGCACTAGGGAAGAAGGAGTATTTGTACAAATTTGTCCTAGCATATGGGATGAGGAATGTGCCTTTATCTTTGTGTCTTTCAGAGTATTTTATTAAATTTTGCTTTTGTATTTGAAGATTATGGTTCAGTGTTTTATGTATAATTGCTACTTTCCTTTGAGTCTTCTGTCCTAAAGGCTTTCTAAATTTAGTGATTTTACTATAGGTGTTACTCTAGTCAAATGTGAATATTCATTTGTTATGAATCTCACTTCTCTATTTTGTGTCTGTTCCAGTTTCTTCATGTTTTCTTGAGTTGAGGGGTCCCAAATGGAGGATGCATATTCTATTATTGGCCTAACCAAGGTTAAATAACATTTTAGTTTTATGTTCTTATTTGATTTATAGAAATTTCTTTTAATAAATCCTAATGCTTTGTTTGATTTTTTTATAGTTTCATCAATATGTGGATTCCATGAGTTTTTCATTTATTATAACACCTAGGTATTTTGTGTTTTTAGTCTGTGTTACTGGTTTGCCATGAATAAGATAAGTGGAATTAATTTGTTTTAGTTTTTTTTGTTACTCTTAGCAACTGACATTTTTCTGGGTGGAAAGACATGCTCCAATTTGATTCCCATTTCTGTAATTCATCTAATTCTCTTTGTAAAATATCTGTGTCTTGTGTTGTTTTTATTGTTCTATATATTATGCAATCATCTGCAAATAATCTGACTTTTGTTCCTGAAGTAATGCAATTTGGTAAATCATTTATGTAAATTAAAAATAGTAGTGGACCCAAGACTGTTCCTTGAGGTACACCTGAGTTTACTGTTATCGGTGTTGATTTAGAGCCATTTATTATTACAGTTTGTTCTCTCCCTATCAGAAAATCTTTAATCCACTGATGCAGTGGACCATTAATGCCAAAATATTTAAATTTTTTAAGCAAACTATGGAGGTGAACTTTGTCAAAAGCCTTAGAAAAATCTAGTAAGATAGCATCTATTTGTTCACTATTATCTAAACCTTTAGAAAAATCATCAATTAGTCCTATTAGTTGTGTTTCACATGATCTATATTTCCTAAAGCCATGTTGGTATGGTGTGAGGACATTTTGTTTGTCTAAGTGGTTTATGATGTTGCTACATATTATGTGTTCTAGGATTTTACATGTGATGCTGGTAAGTGATACTGGTCTGTAGTTTCCTGGGTCAGATTTTTCTCCTTTTTTAAATAGGGGGATGACATAAGCTTCTTTCCAGTCCTTTGGTACTCTGCCCTGGTTAAGTGAAGCCTGAAAGAGTATTTTGAACACTGGGGCTAGCTCATTGCTTAGTTCTTTGAGTAATCTAGCTGGAATACCATCAGGTCCAGACGCTTTATTTGGTTTGGTGTTGGCTAATAGTTTTTTAATTCCATTTTCCTGTACTACTATATCTTCTATGTTGTCTACTTGGTTCAAATTCAGTAATATGTCTTTGTCTCCTGGGGCTGAGAATGCTGATGCAAAGTATTTGTTTAGGATGTTTGCTTTAGTTTCATTATCATTATGTATTATGTTATGTTCATCTTTTAATGGCGCTATGCCTGTTGTTTCCATTTTCTTAGACTTAATGTATGACCATAGGTTTTTGTTGTTATCTTTAGATATTACATTGTTTATGTATTCACTCTGCAGCTGTCTGCTTACTTTTTGGGTTAGGTGTTTAATTTTTATATACTTTTTGTAAACTCTTTCTGCCTTAGTTTCTTTAAATTTTCTATATAGGTTTTCCTTCTGTTTAGTCTATTATTAAACCAGCATTTATTTATTTTGTTTGATGTGTATTTAGTTGGTATATGATTTTCTATAATGCTTTTAAGATGGTTTTTAATGAACTTCCAGAGGTCATCGACTGGTTGGTTAATGTCTTTTTCTAATAAGAATGTTTGTTGAAAGTTTAATGCAGCTTGGTGTAGTTGTGTTAGGTTACATTTGTTCCAGAGTAAGATTTTTCTTTTGGGTTTTGAATTGGCTACTGCTTTTATCTGACTGTGTATTTTTATGATCTCATGGTCTGATAGACCAGGGATAATATCATAATCAACTACTAATCCAGGTCTGTTGGTTAAGAAGAGATCTAATGTGTTGTTTAATCTAGTTGGCTTTTTAATGATTTGATCTAAACTTAGGTTGTGTAAAGTTTCTATGAAAAGCTCATTTATGTCCTTAAGGTTTTGGTGTTTATCTATGGTTAGTGTTTTCCAATTTATATCAGGTAGGTTGAAATCACCCATAATCCAAAAAACTGCATTTTTATTTGTCTCTTTAAGTGTAGTAATCTGATTACATAGTTCCTGCATGTATTCTAAACTAGAATTTGGTGGTCTGTAAATGCTGCCTATTATTAGGGATGTTGAGGTGGTATTAATTTTACAAAATGTTGATTCTATATTTTTTTAGTTAGGTAAGGTAATTTCTTCAGCTATAAGAGTGTTTTTTATTGCTAAAAGAACTCCTCAATGATTGTCAGCCCTATCTTTTCTAAAAATTTCATAATTACTATTGAAAATTTCTGCATTATAAATCTCTGTAAATACTAAGGAGGGTTTTAAACTAGGAAGTGGCACAGCAGATTAAAAAATCTAAGGTTATTCATGGAACAATTACAAATTCTCTACCACATTTTTGTAGACTACTGGCATGGAAAAACATCAATAAAAGGGGAAAACAATAATGTTGTATGAAAATGCTCATAGAAACCTAAATGGTACTTCAACTCATAATTATAATAATAAATTCCTCAGTGGACACTGATAAAAGGCTACTATGAATTTTGTTTAACGAAAAAATCCAACATCCCATTTTCTATTAGCCTATCATTCACCTGACTTCAGTTTGTTACCTAACCCTGTAAACAAACATTTTTTTGTGTTAACCTGTGGAAATTAAGTACTCAGTACTAGGTACATGTAGGGACCACATCACTAAGATTTTTTTCAGACCATTCTTTGGAGAGTCAGCAATGAAAGCTCTTGCATCCTCTACAATCACTAAGAAAAAAAATTTAATATTTGTTTTCAGACAGATAATCCTTTTTAGTTATTGAACTTGTTTCTAATATAGAAGCTGGGCTAGTGAGTTTGTTGAATATATATATATATATATAAAATCCCAAGCTGTGGTAAGATAAAGCTTTTTATTCTGGGTTCTGATGCAGGAAGTTTTTTTAAAATAAAAAGTGTTGAAGGAGGGCGCAAGAAATCAAGAATTTAATGCTTTTTTTTTTCTGCATAAGCAAAAGCTTCAATGTCCCTGATTTCATTCCTTGAATTTAGAAATTCATAACTATTCATAAGTAATGGTAGCGTTAGATCTGCCTACTTTCTGTAATTTTAGAGTCAGACCACATCAGTTTGATTCCCTTTGTCATGCTAAGAGAGAGATTAACCACCATTTCTTCCATTAAAACCTCTGGTTAATAAGGAGGTTAATAAATCTTTTTATAATGGCAGAAGTAGCCGCACACTTTTGAGTATATCTCTTTTGAGTATATCTAGATTAGATCCTAGAGCTGCTAGAACTAGTAGTACCCGGTAGTCTAAATCTAAATTGATAATTAGATCTACTTTGATCTAGATTAGTTCTCTACAGATTTAAGTCTAGTACACACCTGGTTACTCCTAGATCTAGAAAACAAGACTATATCTAGATCTAAGTTTAGATCTATTTAGATCTTATTTATAAATCTTGATTTATATTAATTCGTAGTGCCTGACATTGTAAAACTTTTTAATGGAATACTTGATCTATAAACGTCCAATGAATTAGAACTAAACAATCAATAAATTCCCAATCAGTTTGAAGACTAGAGAGTAGAGTCTAAAATAAACATTGAAAGGAACTCCACTTTATTTGCATCAGCAAAATCGAGATATACCGTAGTTATTTTTCTAAATCTTTGCGCATGAGTGAGCAGGGAAAAAAGAAAAAAGGTATCTATATATTGTGGTAGATCTAAATGAATAGTTCCATTTCCAGGCATTGACACACTGACTTATAGAGATATATATTATTAGCAACAACTTTTTTTTTTATATACATTTTTTTTTTTTGCTTCTGCAGGGTAAATGAGTATTTTTAGATGATAAACTGTACATGCGTATCATTTGCGTACTTGTAGGCATCTCTGAACAGTACAACAAAACGAAACATTTTGTTTATGTAGATATGGTATTATATCGACTCTCAAAAATCATAAGACCAATTAAGACATTGCCACTTACCCTTGTAGTACAGGTATTCATAACTAGGTACATTGTAACCAAGAAAATATCTGGTCTTCCAACCACCAAAAAGTGGAAATCTAGGCCGCAACTCAACATCAACAGATTCATCCAGCTCACGCATATTGGATGTGGATATGTTACCAATCTCATCTCTATAATACACATCTCTAGCTGAAGCTGGCAGGGATGTCTATAAGAAAAAAAGAACACTAGCAGTGAGCATGATTTTATTTCAATGATATGTGAAGTGGTATTGTTTTATACAAGTAAATATTCAAATCTAAAACTTACCTTGAAGGTTTTAATAGAGGCATAACCATCTTGCTGTCTCTGATAATCAAACCTTGAGAATGGCCCCTTTAACGTGGCTCCAGTGTGTTTCATGTCAATGTGTTCCTCTACAGCAATATTACCCCAGAGGGAAACTTCAATCACTCTCTCCATGCTGGTGACAGTTAAGAATGGGCTGTTGTTTTCTTCATGAACTCTGAGCTGGGACTGATACAAAATATACTTAATAAATTTCAATGTTTCTCAAATAATCTTGACCTAAAAAGATAGATTTTTTATGCCAAAAAGATATGTTTAAATTAAAAAGCTGTAGTTTTGAGAAAGAAAAAAAAAGGGAGGATGAGATAATATTTTTCCTGATTGAATGTGACAAGTAAAGTTACAGGTAACAAAAAGTAAAATTCACCTCTCTATAAGGCAGATGATGTAAAGGACAAATACTGATTGAGACAAGGGATAAACTAAAACACAGGTGATAGAGTAACAAAACAAGTTTTAAAACATTGTAACTATTTAAGAAAGAAACACTTGAGCAGACTACCAAGCCTCACTCTTGAAAGACCACTTTGCCTGAGGGCCCCCACCATTCCTTTCTAGCTCTAAATCTAATAAATTTCAAGATTTTTATTATCAATCAAGCTCCCTTTGTCGCTATAAATTGATGTGAAAATGTCAACTTCTAAATCTACTATTTCAATGGCTAATATTAAAAGTTTCCCCATATTTCATTATAGCTATTTTTTTTATTCTGATTTACTTGTTCTTCATAGGGTAAAAAATGAACTCTATATGGATGTAGGCATTTTGAGAAGGGGGGGGGGGGGGGGGTCACAGTCTGGTGGGTTTAGCCTGTCTGTCCTTGACATGTAGTTTTATTAAATAAATTCTATTAGAATTCTTTAAATTCCACGAGTACAGCCTTGATGACCTTGCTATCTATTTAAACAAATCAGAAATTACTCAATTTACTATCACCAAAACCATTTTTTTTAAAACTTAAAACAGTTAATTGAATTTCAATACCTCAGAAAATGGAGCTTTCTCTTCAAAAGGACCATAAGTAATGACATTATCAGACTGAGTGACTGGTTTAGTCTTAGTATAGGACTCAATGTTAGAGTTTGTTGAAGTGACAACTGTTGTTTGGCTTTTGGTTACATATGGAGAGTAGAAGTACAGGTTGGTATCCAATACAACCAACTGCTTTTCTGACTGAAATGAAACATTCATCCAAAAAATAGAATAATGGGTGACTGAGTCACAGAATAATATGTCCATTTTTTTTTATTAAACCTCTACCTAGAATGACTTAGTTTTTATTGTGACATTTTCTTCTAATAGGCAGAATTTGTCTTCACTTGCCTGAGTAATTTCTAATGGATAAGGCTTCAAGACATGAGCATAGACTGCCTCAACATCAACTGTCACTGTTTTGCCCGCATCAAGAGTTGTGGGTAAAGTGATACGATAAAATCTTTTATCACTGCAATCAGTAACAAAGAAAATTAAGGATAGGATACATAACTGAAAATTGAAATCAAATATTTTGTCTTCTGTGATATATATGAACCTTACAAGTGATAATTATATTTTTTATGCTTCAAAAATATGCTTCTCTAGTATATCTAATATTGAAAACTATTAAGTCTTTTGTAAGATGTAACTTAACAGCAACCTGAACTGAATAAGAAATTAAGTAGACCTAAATATGACAATATTATCCATCCATCCATCCCAATGGTGCTACAGCCCATGGAGGGCTCTGGCTTGCTTCACTACATCCCTGCATTCAGATCTCTCTTGGGCCTTTCATCTCCCTTTCCCCAAGCTGTTGTAGATCTGCCTCCACATCATCAATCCATCACATTCAAAGTCTGTCTTTGGGTCGCCTGCCTTTTGGTTTTAGCCTGTATACAATTTTGTTATCTGACATTCTTTCAAGGTGACCTGCCCAATGTAGTCTGTTCTTTTTTATTCTGTCACAATCGGTGGGTATATATACAATTGTATACAATTGATATATCTAAATATGACAATATGTCAAAACAATTTTTAAAAAAGCAAATACTTTAGACACAATGAAGACAGTTTATTGTACTACTTTACCCGTGACCTGCTACATTGGTTTCTTTCACATCTAGCTTGTCATCTTTATTTTCTTTGGTCTAGAAACAAAAAAAACAAAAAAACAAGGTTTACACTATAATAAAGAAAATTTATATTTATACTTAGTTAAGTGAATAATGTATAACATTAAGCCTATTTTGTTATAACAAAGTAGTAGCAAATAGTAGCAACAATGAAGACCTACTCAGAGGTAAATATAACGTCCAGCAGCCTAAGTCTAGTTTAATTTAGAATGTTGGGACATAAAATTGATAGTTGTTTGCACTAAATTTTCAACTACCGGTATGTAGTTATTCAAATTACATTCTCATTGAGACAGCCAACCTAAATCCTTCAAATCAAATGTCTTTTACTTATTTTATAAATTCTATAAGATGCCATTGTGGTATTGTTAATTTTAAGTACATTCCCTTTTGACAAGTACAAGCAAGTCTAAGCAGCTGCTGACTACTCAAGTTTGTTCTCTGGGTAATTAATAACAATGTTTATTTTTCCTAAGGCAAATTGGCTTGTCAATAGCACCAATTTTGTATCTCTTTCATTTGTTTACTCAAACCACACCGTTTACCAACAACCCTCCACCAGAACATTGTACTATTTTTTCGGTAATTTCCAAAATGGTGATATGCTTGCCTTTTGCATAATAAAAATATATACCGTACCGCATCTCGCTAACGGGTTAATCCGTCTTTAACGCTGTGGGCCTTATTTTTGTTACAAAACATAGACTATTACGTAGGTACTGTTGGCTTACTATTGGCCGCTAATGTTATACTATATACTGTATTGTAATTGTTCTGCATTAACAGCAGCAAATGAAAAGGAAAATACTCGCGCACTACTAATATTATGTCTCCTTTCTCACTCTGCAAATTGAAGCCAATTGGACGTTCTATAAGAACAAAGTGTACTAAAAGAGTTACAATGGTCTTATACACTTTTACTTTTTCGGAAGGGCTCAGGGCGGTCTTGAGCCACTGCAACCTATGCGCCTGATCTGCTCTGCACTTTCATAGGCCCCACGTGAATTCTAGGTGTAAATTATTAAATTTATCCATTTTGACTTATTATTAAGGGTATCTGGAATTCTTCTGAAATTGCAAAATATATGGAAAAAGCATGAAAATATCCTGAAATTATAAAAATCTTCTGAAAACTCATGCAAATCTCCTTAAAAACAGACTAAAATATCATTTCAGGGTGATTTTGTACTTAGTAAAGTATGAATAGAATGCAAAGACGAATTTATTTTCTATAACAAAATCTTAATTTTCACTTATAAAATTATCCTTATCCCCGCAATCTGTAGGACCGGCCCTGGAAGGGCTATATCACAGGTTTTCAAAAAATTAATTTAAAAAATACTCCTTTTTTTTGTTTTACACTGCGACACGGGTTTTCCCACGGCCACACGATGTTCATTCACAGTAGCCTATTGGAAAAAAACAAAATACATCATCGCCAAACTTTCTGGAAGCTGATAGGCCGAAATAGCTCTACATACACATTAATCAAATAGTAATCGTATATATGAAATTAATAGCCTACCGCGAAAATTTGACCTTAGCGTGCGGTCTTAGAATGTATTACCAGCGAAAGTCAAGAAAACACTTTATATTTGCTTATTTATTTTTATTAAAAAAATCAATTAGTCAAAAGTTGTATTTATGTTACTACAAATGTTATAAATGTCTCTAAGAGTAGTTCAAACTTTGTATACACATTTTGAAATATGGCCAAAATAGAACACCATACTTTTTATAACCAGTCACTGACAAAAAAAAAACACAATACTTTTCGTAAAAAAAAAAAAGCTAAAAACAATAACATTAATTTTAAATACACAACAAACATTAGATATAGATCTATATGATAGACCTACATTATATTGTGGACCCAGATTATGATTATATGCACTAATACCATGTACCCGGTAGGAACCTAGATCTAACTTTAACTAGACACCGTGAGGATAGACAGGATGCTGCCACTTGCGTAGCATTCTTCAAAGGGGACCCAACCGTCGAATGATTACCAGATTTTCTTTTCACTTTCTACACCATTCCTCTGCAGTGGATTTTTGTTTGGTCTCAAATGTGTATTCCGTGGCCTTTGAAAGTGACCTCCTCCATCTCTTGCAACTAATACTGTACTAAACAGCATGCTGGTAATTGACATTATAGAGTGCAACTGAATCTAAATAAATTAAACTGTTTACCCTCAAGAAGTACCAGTCTCATCCCACATTTATGTTTATTATTCAAAAAAACCAAGCAAGACCAAGGTAAGGCAATCTAGATTTCTAAAACGTAATAAGCCTAATAATTAGCCTAATTTTTAAAGTCCAGTACGGTCAGGGCAGCCAAACATTTAAGTCATTTTCTAGATTTAGACTAGATAACATTTACGTACCACTGCACTCAGAAACGACAAGTTGTCTGTGAGAGATGGGTCTAAAGAAAAGAGAAAAGATCGAATTCCAGAAGAGCCTTTGTTTTCTAGAGTAATTAATGTAGACGTCTTAACCAGGTGCGTGGCTATGTCAATTTTCCTTTCCACTTTGGCAATAACAATATTGCTATCAATAGAGTCCTGATTGATTTTTCCAAAGACAGAAACGGAAATCTGTATGAGCAATAGAATTAATGCTCTAGTATTCATTTTTTTTAAATACTTCACACTAACAGATAGATCTAGATCTACTTAGACTAGAATCTAGAACTGCATAACCGGTTTCAGCACCGGCGAATCGTTATCGTACACGAAAATTAACCGGAAGTATAATGCATCGCCGAGTTGGCAAAGTAACAAAAAAATGTCTATTGGAGAAAAGAAACGAAAAAATATATAATCTAAATCTAGGTTCTAGATCTACGTTACAGTATAGATCTAAAAAATTATAAATCTATTGTAGGAAATCGCGAGATCTATGGTCTATCTGAATCTAGATCTAATTTTAAATAATTATTTTAATTTCGCTATAAACTATGAATTCACAACTTCATAGTAGTTTTTTTTTTACCGTAAAAAAAAAAAAGATTTCCTCGACAAAACGTCTCACAGAAAACGATGGAAGTTGATCTTACGACGTGCGCTAGATCTCGTTTTATGTTCCTCGAACATTATAAGATTTGCCTTTTTTTGCCTCCTTCTTTCCCGCCAGCTCCCACATGCAATGGTATCTGTGTCCAGGAGTGGAAACTCATCAAACACCTGATATATATATATATATATATATAGCCCAGTCAAAAAAAAAAAAAAAAGTTACCTAAGCGCTAGCTCCTATATTCCTCTACTTAATTATACTTTATTTCGCCAGTTTTTTGTTTTTTACCTGACCGATGAATAGTAGTACGTGACATCTAGATGCAATAAGAATGCATTTCTACACCTCATAATGAAGAAAAAACCCTCATATCAGGCTGCCTTAATTTTATTCCACCAATTTTTACTTTAAATTTGACAGCTATTCTTACTATGAGAACAAGTGCACCGTATATTATATAATGAAGTTCTGAAGCTCAAAAAGCAAGAAAACACAATTTTTGTAACGTACGTGAGAGTACGCAGTGTTTTCCCACATCCACTAGCTAGCTGGAGGCGGGTGAAAGAGCTACTTTTATTCCGCTTATATTCACTCAAACAAAAAAAAGACTATTATATAAGCAAACTAACTTAAAAGAATGGATTCCGAATATTTCTTATATTTGCACATATATACGAAAAAAAAAGTCCTACAAGTGCTCCTTCTTCCCTATAATAGTGCCATTAGAGAATTAAATGGGTTGCCTGAATCAGCCAGGGAAACAAATGGTTTAGCAGATTAACATACCTGATTACATTGACACATAAAATGCGTAGGACGTAATTCTTTTTTTTTCCAGTAACATGTTTGTAAAATGTTTTACATATGTTTCGGGTGTTCCTTCAGAGTTGAAGATAATTACTCCCTTATAGTCCAAACCTCCCGCAGGCGACGGGGGATGGGAGCGGACAGGGTTTGAACCCGGGACCATCGATAAATCTGAACGACAGTCCAGCGTGCAAACCGCATGACCAGGCAACCAACCAACATCATAAGATGATAACTCTCTGAATAATAATTTGAATAACATTTAGGTGCTTACTATAAGAAAGGGTTTTGATTCGAAAAAAAACATTTTGTCAGGACTGAATTTATTTTTCGACAATATCTCGAACTTTTTTTTAAAGTTATTATAAGCCTTACTGAAATGGAGTTTTTATTTTTACTAGTTACGAGTAGACTAGATTTTGTTTTTTCTGTTTATATAAAAGTAAAGTAAATTTCCCTTTTCAGACCCTCATGCGTGGTCTATAGGGCAGATGATGTAGGGTAAATGTCATCTGTTTCTGTGGCCCACGGTAAACGAGTGTCATGTGGCAAGCACATAACGATCAACCACCTTTACCCTTCACCAGAAGCGCTCAAGGATCCCGATATTGAAAATCCCAGTCTTCACCAGGATTCGAATCTGGACCCCCCGGTTAGGAAGCCAATAAGCACTTCGCGCCTCCATATATATCTAACCTATAATAAATATCATATGTGGGTTCTGATCAAAATTAGAAAAAAAAAGTATATATATTCTATTTCTAGAGTCTAGACTTCGATTCTTATATCTAGACTCTGTATAGACAAGACGTCTAGATCTATGTAGCCTACATAATGTGGAGGAGAGGCGTTATTTTAATTAATGTGGGTTGTTTTATTGGAAGATTGCAAATCAAGATCTAATCTAGAAGTACAATTAGATCTATAGAGCAGCGGTTCTCAACCTTTTGAGATTCAAGGACCACTTAAAAATGTGTGTCTCAGCCACGGACCACTGCTAAAAATTTTGCTACTGGCGCACTAGAAATTTATATAGTTTTATAAAAAAAAATATAAAGTTGATATTTAAAATCATTTATTATATATTTTAATAAATGTTTCAACCTTTTCATCCTTTTGTAATGAACAAATATCAGTCTTACTGCTAACAATAGTTCGGATTAGAAACAATGCTACATTTAATTTTAGTGCGAGCCTTGAGCTTGCAAATTTGAGTGTAATTCTGAGTGTAATTAAGTTTGTATGCTTCCCTTGCAGAGATGAATTGAGTTTATTCAGCTGTTCAAAAATGTCGGCCAAGTAAGCCAGAACAGCAACCCATGAATTTTCATTCAAATGAACAACAAGCTGTGAATTTTTACTAACAAGAAACTCTCGCACAGCATCACGTAATTCAAACAGTCTGTTAAACACTTTTCCCCTTGATAACCAGCGAACTTCAGTGTGCATCAGTAACTGCTCATGATCAAAATCCATATTCGAACATAATGAAGCAAAGAGACGAGAATTCAATGGATGAGCCTTGATGAAATTAACAATTTTTATGGCCTGATCAAAAATAGATTTCAAGTCCGCGTTCATTCTTTTACTCGCAAGACTTTCCCGATGAATCATACAGTGCGTAAATGTGGCAGTTGGCACATTAGAACGCACACGTTCCCACAAGCCTGTTCGTTTTCCAGTCATTGCTGCAGCACCATCCGGCGCACACTCCGATACACCAGGACCATTCGATGCCATTGGCTGCCATAAAATTATCAAGGATAGCAAAAAGTTCTGCACTTGTTGTGTGACCTGGACAAGCTTTACAAAACAAAAAATCTTCTTCAACTTCATCCATCCAGATATATCTGACATAAGCCATTAATTGTGCCTGGCCGGAAACATCCGTTGATTCGTCCAATTGAATAGCAAATTGTTTAGAATCTTGAAGCCTTGAAATCAACTGTTCTTCAACGTCAGCTGCCGCCAAAGCTATACGTAGTTGAATTGTGTCGTTTGAAAGTGGAATTGTGTTCAGTTTACTTGCCAAAGCATCACCATACATCTCTCGACACATATCTATAGCAGCAGGCATTATCAGAGTTTCTGCAATTGTGTGAGGCTTTTTGGCCTGTGCAACTCGGATAGCCACTAAAAATGATGCTCTTAAAGCATTCTCATTGACTTTAGTTGCTTGGAGTATGCAAGACTTCTGAATACCAAGTGAATGTTTCTTGCGCATAAAATATTCCAATGGTTTCTCCGAGCAGTCAGTATGATTTGTTTTAAGATGTCTTCGGAGTTTCGCAGGTTTCATCGCTTCATTTGCAAGAATTTGTGAACATATTACACACTGTGGTCTGGGTTGATTATTTACTAAGACGCATATAAACCCAAAGCGCAAATACTTTTCATCATTCCGTCGTATGGGAGTTCGTCTTTTTTTCTCCGGAACTGCATTTGATTCACACTCAGGTTGTGAAGATGAGTCAGAGAAATCATCATCGTTGTCCTTATGTTCGGTTGCTTTCTTTATTAAAAATGTATCCATGTGTTCAATCAATTTAATTATTTTGATTAGTTTTCAAATAAAAAAGCGTATTTTTGAAAGTCAATATAAACGGGAAGACGCCAGGGCCCATCTGATTTCCGGTGTAACTAAAACTTAGAGTAAACATAAAATCGAAACGCACTTTTGCGCTATCGCCATCTAGCGATTTAAAATCAATAATTTTAAAACTGACTTCATATATTCTTTTTCATGTCTTTAATTCTATTATTTTTCATATTTTTTATTTTTTAAAAAGCATGCAATTCGGGTTTTTCTCGCGGACCACCAGGCAAATGTCCGCGGACCACTAGTGGGCCGCGGACCACAGGTTGAGAACCGCTGCTATAGAGTAAAGAGTAATCTTACAATCTGACAAAATATATTCGTAACATAGTCTTGACGGAAGTTGACAATTTAATCAACATGGCGGGAGCTGAGGGTGATAGAAACCGTTCACTAAAAGAAATCATTTATGACAGTCTCAATGCTATATTATCTTCGGATCTTTTGACACGTTCAAGTGGCGAGGAACAAATCAAAGCATTAGAAGTAACAGAAGGTCTAGAATACATTTTTGTTGATTTTAAATTAGAGTCTAGATCTAGATTTTAAGATTACAAGTGACATGAATGATGAAGTGAAATTACATCATGTCTCATGAATGATCATGACATTCATGATCATCATGAGCAGATCATCATCTAATTTAGATTTTAGACTATCATTACTGACATCAGTCATACAGTCTCAGAGACCACGTCTCAGTGTCATCACTCAGTAACACTAGGTCTAGTAACATGTAGGGAGGTGAAATTCCAGTGTCCAAAAATGGTGTAAAATCTTGAGATGGGGTTTTCCTTACTGACTTACTTACTGCTACAGACATACATAGGAGGCGTCATAGGTAATGATATTGATTGGTCTTTGTTTGAAATCGATTATGCTCAGGTTGTATAGTGTATAGATTATAGAAATAGATCTATGTAAAGATATCATTGCTAAAAATAAAGAGTGAATTCGATTACTTTTGATGATGGAGTCAATCATCAATGGAGAACATTTTTCTTTTTTGACAATTAAAAAAAAAAAAATTATTTATAAATATTTTGCATTGAAAGTATATATATACATTTTTAATTTATTATAACTGATACTCATTACAGGTAAATCGTACCGTGTTAATTTTTTCCCAGCTAATAGTACATGAACATGTGTCTCGCTATATTCCTACCAATTTTCAGATCGATCCATCGTCAACATCGTACAAACTTAAAAAAAAAATAACACTGACCTCAATGGACATTTCAGTTTTTAGTTATTTTTTTTTATAGAAGATATTGTTTGTCACCATCAAGTGAAATTATAAAATCTTGTACAGATATTATTAGCTATAGATAGATCTATAGTAATTTTTGTCTAGGGAACACCCCCTATTTTCTGACATTAAGAAACACCCCACAATCTTTGTTAAAATGAGCCTCTATTTTAATAGCTATGACTATGACGAAACTAGTCTACTATACTATTGTTTTTATTTATAGTTCAGACACATTTAGTTTCGTTTACTCTGAAAAACAAGGGTTTTACACGGATTCAAAGAGCACTGATAGGACGATGCAATTTGTTTTCTTCTAGGACAAAAGGAGGGTACGTCCGGGGTAAAGGAGATTTTTTTTTTAGAAAATTTAAGTATCAGCTAAACATGAACTATCTAAAATGCTTCAAAATAGGCCTAAAAACACACACGTCATAGAGTAAATATGGGGTGTTCCATAATATTCGTTTGTCACCAATGACACTAACGAATGGTCTTTATCACTATTATTGACACTAACGAACGCTATTTTAATGTTGAAAATGCATATATATCAAAGGGATGTAACTCAAAGCCGGAAAATGGAGATTTCTTTTATTTATTTTGTATAGGTCTAACATTTTCTTACTTAATTTTGCTTTTGTTTTAGATGTTAAAACAAGTGTGGTTTGAATGAGTAAAAAGACAATGAATATCGCTAAACATAGTGCTAATGAGTAGTAGAGTTGGGTACAATGTGAATGAAAAAAAATGTTTTCGTGAGTAACACAATCCTGCTCTCTCTCTCTCTTTCTTCACTCTAATTATTGATTGACCAGCTTAGGTAGGTACCTAACATGGTATCATCAACACAGTACCAGAAAATAAAAAGTACCAGGTACCAAATTAGGTTACATTCACTGAGTGGAGTGAGCGGGCTAGACTCGGGGGGTCACACAGTTTTTTTGTTTTTTTTTTTGGTCAACTAGATCTAATTGATCTAGTATATGTCCCTTTGTAAAGTTGAGGGTTTAGCAGAGAAGGGAGCAATTAAAAGAAGGAAAAGTAACACCAATCTGTCAGTCTTGAGTTGGTGTAAAAAGAAATTGATATTAAAATTTAAAAAAATGAAGATAATATTATTTTTAAATACAATAACTTGAAGTGTTCGTTAGTGTACAGAGAGGAGAATGGTGTTCGTTAATGTTAGCGCTGGACCTCATTGACCTGACCCTCTTCAACATCATATTTTATTGTAACTATGCGTAGCATAACAAAACAATGTAGCTATTTTTATTGACTAATGCATTGATGGGAATTTTCCGAAAATTTTCAGAATTCCAAAAATTTCTTCTGGTCCGATTTTTTAAAAAAAAATTTTTTATGGGAAAAAAAATCAAATTTTATTATTTTTCCATTTTTGGAAGAATGCTAAATAAGATTTTTAAATTTGTTTTAAGCATGTGCACATCCAGTCTTTTGACACAGTTATAAGTTTTATTTTTTTTTTAATCTTGTGTTACCGTATTGTCCTAAGTCTAGATCTCGGTCTAGACTAGAGTAATTTGAATCAGTCTAGATATATATATTTTAGATTAGATAATAGTCTTTAATTTGAATACTTTTGATCTAGATCTAGAGCGTCTGTAAAATGTTTTACATATTTCGGATGTTCCTTCAGAGTCCAAACCTCCAGCAGGACGACGGGGGATGGGAGCGGGTAGGGTTTGAACCGTCGATAAATCCAAACGACAGTCCAGCACGCAAACCGCACGACCAGGCAGCCATCAATGGCTGCTTGCCAGCTTGAAAAGTTTAGAAAAGTATCAGACTATTCAGAGTGTCATGATGCCCGGCCGCTATGCGATATTAATTTTTACTCTGTTGATACGATGGCCCCTAGATTTGTCTAATTTGAACCCTGCCTGCCAACTTCCGTGAGTTCAAAAGGTTTTAGATTTAGACATCTAGATTTAGGCCATCTATCTTATAGATGTAGTATTGTAGATCTAGGCCTACTTTACATGACTATAGTGAGTTACTGAATATAAGTCTGATACAGTGATAGAATATAGTCAATATAGAACTAATAAATCTAATAATAATATAATAGTTCTAGAGTCACTAGATATGTAGATCCAAGTTATTAGATTTAAGTAGATCAGATTATAGATAGATCTAGATCTATAGTGAGAAATATAATATATTAAAGTTTTGTTTCTATATCTAACTAGATCTAATAACTAATCATTAGGCCTACTAGTGCTTTAAAAGCCCAGTGTGGTTTACTTCTTGTAAACAACTTGTATCACTAGTATCAGCATGAAAAAGAGTCACATAAGGAAGCCTCAATATGCAGTTTTATTGCTTAACATTCTCTTCCTCTAAGCATTGCTCCTCATCTAGTTGTTCTTGCTTAAAACTCAGCAGAGATTAAGCAGCTTTCTATCAATTGCTTTTCAAAGCATTTTTGGTGGACTTTATGTGCAAAGTTGAATAAACAGTTTCTCCTGTACAAAATGTAATAATCAGTGAAACAAACAGCAGTGTAACTCATACTTTTGAAGTATTTCCAAAACTCAAGCATGTTTTGATTTTCAAACACATTTATTTATAGTTGTTTGAGAAAGAAATTGTTACAATGCCAGTAAAGCAGTTATCTATTATAGAATGCTCAGACATAAAGCATCTGCAAAAAGCTTTCTCCTCTCATCTATATGTACACAATAGTGCTTTGCATGCATTTTGTGTGCATGTGTGCAGTGTAATTATTATGTAATATAACATTAATTAAATAAAATATTAAATAACATGATTCTACATAATTTTAAAAAATTCAGCAACATCTTTTCTTTTTAAATCGACGACAGACCAGTTTAAAAAAAGGGGGGGGGGGGTTACAAGATTTCCTAAAAAAAATTTGAAGTCTGTTCCCATCAATGCTAATGGATGACAAGTTTTTAGTTGTTTGCAGTTTTTTCCTAGGACCATTACAAAGCTATAAAAATTAAAATGTAAAAATTGTGGCGGCAGCGCCTAACTTGTTCATAAAAGGGAAATTACCATGGATACTTTTTTAAAGATTTTACCCTGCAATTTTTTGTATAATTATTTTTTAATTATCGGTCATTATCACGACAAAAAAATATGTGTTTTTTTTTTTAATCTTTTCAAAACTTGAATAGTGAGTAAATATCATTATAAAGATATTGTTTATAAAGTTTTAAATCATAGATGATCAATGAAAATGAAGAATTATGATGGATTTCAAAAGGGAATTTGAAATACAAAAAGGATGCAGCCTTTGATAAACATAGAATCTATCACTTCCTGTCTAGTAATGGCGGCCAGTTTCGCTTAAAAAAATTAGTACTAGCCTTATCCGTTGGCATTTGCCATTAAAGTCAAGCACCTATTAATGGCGTATGCAAATCCTATAACCATTTATTTAAAACCATTTAATAGGCAACAAGTATGTACAAATGTTATGTTATACTCGTCCCCATACAATAATAGATTGTCATTAATAGGCAGCTGAAAAAAAAAAGTCATAGTAGCAATATCAATGTTGACCTCAAATCTACAATTATTGATCGACCAGGTGCGCTAAAGACCTTTGTGTGAAACGTCAACATGCACTGGACTTGTGATAAGTATATACGCATTATGCTTTGTGTGGTCTAAGTGATTGTCAAAATCATCAGAAGAAAGTATGAAGCCCCCTCCTCTTTTTCTATGTCTCTTAAGCATACCATATGAGTGGAGACGCTCTAAAAAAAAACTGGTGAGAGAGAGCAGGAGACTAGCGATTATCGATCGACTAGTTTCTGGTACCAAAAAGGCTAAGGTGAGACAGGCATGTACTGTGCTAGTGGAGCTGTGCTGTGGGAAAAATAGTGCTGAGAAAATAAGGTAGAGTAGAGAGAAGACTCTTCTTCTCCCCTGTAACAGAGGCAATTTTTTTCCCTAGCACGACCAGCTAGGCTTGGCCCAAAGTAGTGGCCTTGTGTGACATCAGTTACAAGCCGATAATGAAAGTGGAGCGTGAGAAAAGTGACGATATGGCTTGTGTCGTTGCGCTAATGTACACAAAAATAAAATTAAAGATGAAATTACTTAATAATAACATGTTTTATATACATTTCCTTTGATGTGGCAGATAAATCTCCAAACCGGCCAACAACTTTTACAGTGGAAAAAATCATGTCGAAAACTTTTACGCATCAGAAAACTGACCCTATTACTCTTCACATCAGGTTTAATTTTAACTATGCGTAGTCATACATTTCAAAATAGCTATTTTTATAGACGAAAGGGTGACAAATTCTTTGACACCCTCAGTTTTTTCACTGGTCAGACCATTACGGAGTTATGAATTTTGAAACTTAAAAATAGCTTGAAATTGGCTTCTTAGCGTGGCGACAACCATCCTTTACTCTAAGTTCCGGTATTTTTGTTCCATTTTTCCAAAGCAGATGGCAGTTTTTTAGATTCTCGGTAACCATGTATGTAAAGCTATTGTTTTAACCTCTCCCGGCAATTCACACCCATATAAGGGATGAGGGCTAGATTATGAGCCCGTTTGATCGTAGGCTGATGGGCATATCAAATAAGCTTCCAATTATCTGTAGAAAAATAATCCAATCGCATTTATTCTGTTAGCTGTAAAAGAAAAAAGGTGTTCATTGAATAATAATGAATTTAACTCATTCTTCTTCCCTGAACATAGCAAAATCGTAATTAGAAATATTATTGGAATTAATAAATCTATGATTTGTTCAATGAATAAACATGACCTAGATTAAGATATGTAGAATATATATAATTTATATGAATGAAAGAAAAAAAGTACAGACTGCTAATTTAAAGCCAGAGACCATGCCTAATGCAGGTCATCACGTCAGGTTAGCTGGCGGCGAGGAGAGTGAGGTATACACTAAGCGTGTAGTGTCACAACCTATTAAACTGGCAGGGGGGTGGAAGGGGGAAAGAGTCATAAAAAAAATAAAAAGTGTGTCGGGGGGGGGGGGGGGGTAAGGTGCAACAAAACGAACTTCCAAATTATGAAAAACAAGAAGAGGTTTCATGGATAGGAATCAAAAGAGAGAGAGAGAATACATGTAGTTGAAAATGTCACATTTATTAAATTATAATAATTAATTTATTGATCTATAATATAGATATAGATTTATTTCTGTCTATTTCTACAAATAGACAATATAGAGGTATATAAATAAATTTAATATCTATAATTGAAAAAAAAAAGATCTGTATCTAATATATAAAGTAGAATGTTTGACGTACGTATGTATGTCCCCGTATAGAAATAAAAACCGCTTGACCAATCTTGATAAACTTGGCAGAAATGTTCCTTGAGTACCAACTTAGTAGTGTATGTATGTATAATTTTAAGAACTAAATTTTGCACTTATAGTTTTTTTTTGACACATGAAAATACAAAATATAGTTTATTGATTTCATTATTTAATAAAATTAACCTTCAAACTTGTGTTTCAAAAGCATTTTTACATTAATTCTTTATTTATATCCCGATGCACATTCTTTCATTAGACATTACCAAATGGTTACTCATTAACACATCTCTCTACTGAGTCTATTCCTAGGTCTAAAACTCTTATTGAACTCTAAGATGATATAACTTCTTTTCGCAAAGATAGGTTTATGCTTTAACACATGAACATACTAATTATAGTCCTTTCATTTCATATTTTAATCAAATTAACATTCAAATTTGTTTTTCTAAAGCATTTTTAATACATTCGTTTGCTGTTTGCTAAAGTTGCTTAGCCGTGTTGAGATAGGCCTATATTCATTCATGAAAAAAGGTCACCCATGCGCAGAGCAAAGCCTTCACGCAGCACAGAATGAACTCTATAAAAGCCAATTTTTAACTCTAGATTAGTCTAGATCTATGTCAACCTAAAGATCTACTTTATACTTTAACACATGAACATACAAAATTAAGTCTATTCATTTCAAATTTTAATCAAATATATGTAGGCCTACAAGCAAATGTTTTAATTTGAAAAAATGGATTTAAGTAGATTAGCTATTTTGATTTGATGGCTTCATTCATACTATTTTTACATTTACACATTCGCTTTATTTATTACATTATTATTTAGTTTAAATGTTTTAAAGACACTCTCAGTAACTATATCGACAGTAATACTCAAATAAAGACCCGCTACCCAGCGGGTAAAATATGTCTAGTGTGTATATATATATATATTTATATACACAATGCTTTTTTTTGTAAAAAAAAAAAATAGGTGTTGCTACTCAATAGTTGAGTGCCTAACTTTTAACTACTAAAAATTAATAATATACATTTAAATACAAGAAAAGTAATAATTCTTTCAGAAAAGTGCTGGTACGCCGTACCCATGCGTACTGTCACAAAAAAAAAGCCAGTATATATATATATATATATATAGAGAGAGAGAGACAATCTATAGTATATGAGGCCATAGACTATAAATACATATTGCAGAAGTGACTACTTCTTTTAATACAATCTAATAATTTTAAATGAACACAGATATAATTTCTGAGCAATTACATTTAATAATGTTATTTAGCGACAGTGATCAGTGTTCAATGAAAGGGAAAGCACAAAAACTGCATTCAGCGTAGGCGAATGAAGTGACCCAATTTATTTTTAAATAAAATCTTAATCATGGTAGTAATAAATTAGTTGAAGAAGAAGTATCTGCTTTCAGTTTTTTTGTAAGTTAAACCTTCACCAAATAAAAAATAAATAAAAAAAATTGACCTAGTTCCCAAAAGTTGGTGTTCAGGTATAAGAATCTACAATCGATCTAGCTCTACTATATATTAATTTGGATTCATAGTTGTACGAGATATTCATGTAGATTTAGATTTAAAATCTTTGGCTTATTACTTACAGTGTCTTTTCTATTATTATGTAAAATAGATCTAGACTCTAGAACTCTCATCTTTTTTTTTAATCTAAGAAAGACCCCCTTTTTTCTGATATTACTTTAACTTTTATTAGTATTATTATATTACTATTATTAGTGAACATAGATCTAGATTTAGATTCTATTTGTCACAATGTCCTTATTTTGATAGCTTTGCCGGAATAAATTTTAGTCTATACATTGTTTTTGTGCATGCTCCAAGGGTTTTAATTGGATTCAAAGTGCACTAGTAGGACAAAGGAGGGTAGGTCCTTGGTTAAGAAGATTTTTAGACCATTGAAGTATCAGCTAAACATGACCTGTGTAAAATGCTTCTCAATAAGCATGGAAACAGAACATCTAGCCTATAAGTAAATAAGGGGGGGTGCTCCCTAATATTTGTTTACCATTATCCATTACATTAATGAACACTATTTTAATGTTGAAAATGCATATTATATTAAAGGGATGTAACTCAAAGATGGAAATAAAAACAGCCATCCATATATACACCAACAGATCAGCCTTCAAAGCCATCATCAATGCTGGTTTTGGTGCCTTCCTGGTCTTCCCCAAAAATAAACACTTTGAAACAAGTGCACCCTGTGGCGACTACTGCTCAAGCTTCCAAGCTGAAATTGAGGCAATGACCATAGCTTTGCAGACAGGAAAACAAGTTATATGAAAGGATACAATCATCATCAGATATTGTTGTCTTTACAGACTCCCAAGCCACTCTTCAAGCACTTAACAGCAGAACCTCAAAAAGCCCAAGAAAGTTGACAACACTAATAGTGATAATACACCAGATGATGACAAAATTAAACATCAACATCACATTACAGTGGATCCCTGGACACATTGGCCTCATGGGAAATGAAAGGCAGGATCATCTATGGAACAACCAGACAGACCTGTTAACTACCTGACCCTATGGCAGGCATGTCAAACAGGCGTGCGCCCCCGACCACGTTGCATGCGGCCTGCTTGATCACCTAAAATATTATCAAAATAATGCTAAACTATTACGCTAAAAAATAAGAGGTGACAAGCTATTTGAATTAAAAAAATAGTATTTGTTAAACTAAACAACGAGAGTAAGTCTGCTGTGAAAGCAAGCTACATTTTGTCGAACTTAATTGCAAGCCATAGTTGAATGTGATTTTAAGAAGGAGTGTGCCGTTAAAGCTGCCTAGGTAATTTGTCCAGAAAAGGTGAAAGCATTCGTAGAATTAGCGTTGACTAGGAACACTGTGGCAGATAGAATAAATAACATGTCAACCGGATTGCGTGAACAACGAAGGAGCAAAATAGTTTATTTTGAATTCTTTTCATTGGCTCTCGTTGGCTATATTCATAAGGGCCTGTGACAGGAATTTTGAGATACATGAGGAGATACTTGAGCTCTGTTCTCTGCATAACATCACAACAAGCGAGGATGTTTTTGAGAAATAACAGGAGGTGATATTGCAGTACAATTTATCTTTTTTAAAAGCTAACTAGTCTAACAACGGATGGCGCACCAACCATGAAATGAAATGGTTTTAATGCAAAGTTACTTGCAAAAATAAGAGACTGGTGCTAATTTTAAATTTGCTAATTTTCAGTTCATCATTCACCAAGAAACATTCTGTTCAAAGCAATTACAGTTCCAACATGTCATAAGACCGGTTTCAGTCGCTCTCAATTTTATTTGTGCTCGTGGTTTGAATCATCGCCAATGTTCAATGTTTCTGGATAACATTGGACACAAATTTGATTGTGTTCCCAACTAAACAGAAGTCCGCTGGCTTTCCTGTCATAAAGTATTGAAGAGATTTTTTGCACTGTGTGAGGAAATTTAATTGTTTCTGAAAATAAAAGGTGAACCTGTTGAACATTTTCAAACTGACGAATGGGTTCGGATTTGGTATAGGCAGTTGATCTCACTGGTCACCTGCAAGACTTGAATTTGAAACTTCAAAGTAAAGATAAAATTGTCACAACTGCGTGTAATAATGTAAAGTGCTTTCAAGCAAAATTACAACTGTGGATAAACCAAATATGAAGAGAAAATCTTGTTCACTTCTCAATGTGACAGGAACTAAAATGATTAAATACAACTGCAACGTTTGGTAAATATGTCCTACACCTGGAATCGTTAGTAGATGCTTTTGTTACGTATCTAGGCATTGTTTTTTTTTTCTTTGACCTGTTGCGGTCGAGAGACGGGTAGGTTGTCTGCCCCTTGTGTAATAAGTTTTTTTTTATTCGTCAAGCCACACAGACAGTGTGACCGGTCCTTGACCTATGTGTGTACCTCTGGTTGAAAGGAGGGTGTTGTTTTTTTTTTCTTCTGTCTCTTTGAAGAGCGTTCTAGATCTGGGCAATTGATGACTTATTTGTTTCTAGAAACTACTAGATTTGTCTTGATATCGACGCGCGGTAGACTATAAAAAGACCGCCCGTGTAACGTTGACAGACAGACATACGGAGACAGCCGTGAGACAGAATAGCGGAGACATTGCGTGACCCGTGCGTGGTATACCTATTTATCGTGTAAGTTAAGATTTTTCTTTTTCAAGGCCTTGCTTGTATTTGTAATTATATTTTCAAACTCTTGTATTGTAATATTTTTACATGCCATTTTTGTAAAAGGGTTTTGGTCAACCCATCAATTCTGTATTGAGTAAATGTTTGTTTTTCTTTCTTGTAACGTTATATTTGATTAAACATTAAGTTGATATTTTACCTTCCGATTTCTTGTGTCATTTTATTTTGTTATTCATTGTAAGTCTTTGATAAAATTCAGACTTAAGATAAGTGACACAACTGCTTTTTCTATTGTCACGTTCCCCTAGGCAAGCCATTTAAAAGTAGAATTCAATTCGTAATACGTGACACTTTCAATAAAGGTTTTTGAGACTTCGTTTCATACAAGCAAGAATTTTCGTTGTTAGTATCTCCATTCTCATTTGATTCTGAAAATGCTGCTGGTAATGTGCAACTAGAGCTGATAGAATAGCAGTCAAATTCTTTGTTGAAATCAAAGTATGTAGAATTAGCTGACCAAAATTTTACAGTTATTTGCCTGAGAAGTACTTTGAATTGCGGAAATTTCCAGCCAGAATTCTTGCTATGTTTGCAAGCTCTTATCTCTGTGAGCAGTTCTTTTCCATAATGAAAGCTACAAAAATGCTTCACCGTTTGAGATTATCAGATCAAAATTTGTCATCAGTGATTAAAGTGTCAGTGGCAAACAAACTTTCAACCTGACATTAATAAACTTGTATCCCAGAAAAGATGTCAAGCATCAGGACAAAGAAAATAATGCGTAATCATAATAATTTTTAATTACCAAGTAGTACTACAAATTTAGCTAACTAAGAGACAGGTATGCCATTAATTATTGTATTCTATTGTATTGTTTCTAATTTACATAACGCTAGTAGGCTGTTTTGCAACTGATTGTTTTGCTGCTGCCCCTCAAGTCATAGTAAGTTTTTATGTAGCCCATACACCTTAATGAGTTTGACATGCCTGCCGTAAGGTCAATGTTAATCAACAACCACAAAGAGGAGTGGCTCAACCAATGGGCAACAAGAAACACAGACAGAGCCATGTACAAAGAAATGAACATGCCTAACAAACTGGACAGTATTAACTTCCTCCCCTGTAAAGAACAATCTACAATCTTCCAACTATGGACAGGACACACACCTCTGTTAAATTACCATCTCAATAAAATAAATCCCACACAAATCCCCCTTTGTAGACACTGCGAAAACCTTATGAAAACCGTAAACCATATCCTCTTTGAATGCCCCTTCCTAATCCACCTTAGGCAGACCCTACTACCAATCCAGCTCAACATAACCAACACCCTGTACGTCAGTGCTGAGCAACTGAAGCACATTATTTCTCCTTGGCACAGTCTGCAAAAGAGCTGACAGCTCAGCAGCAAAAAGCTGGCTAGAAGAAGAAGAAGAATGTTGAAAATGCATATTTTATTAAAGGGATGTAATTCAAGGATGGAAATATACATTTCTTTGATTTATTTTGTAACATTATCTTGTATAATTTAGTTATTTGCCTTAGGTGTTTAACCTTAGTTGTCCAGCTGACGTGTGACAAGTCTATTATAGTCTTGTATAGCATGTTCATATTTATTTACTTTCTGTCTTCATTTGAGATACAAAAAAAGTTTAAGGGTGGGGAAGGAAGAGTTTGACATAATATGTATGAAAAAAATGTTTTTTATGTAGTTGGGTGGAGGACAACATATACTTGGCCATGAAATCATCAATCCTTCTTTTTTTGTTTGTTTTATGTCTTGAGGATGTGTTCACATCATTTATTGATCGACCAGGTCCAATTATAAACCATCATGTTCACAATGATGTGACGTCAGTCAAATAGTGAGTCAGTCACAAACACTGATCTGTTAGGCACATTTAAAAAAGACAAGGCTAAGGCAATCTAATGCAAAATATATGCCGATACAATCATCAGCTATTATTCATTCACAGCTATTCCATTCATTTGTGAATCAACTGGGATCCTTTTTCTTGAAAGCTGGTTGGTAGAAACTTCCTCAGCTTTATAATATTTATATATAATGTCACTAAACACCTTGATAATATAACTAGGTTGATCAAATATAAGCCTTTAAACAATGCATAAATCATTTACCTTGATGATAATAATTATATCAACAACAAGCGCGCTGCAGGCCAATGCTAGACTGTTGGCTAGACGAAAATGACTATAGATCTAGTCTTTGATATAGAATCCATTATAGATCTAAATAGATAAAATCTAGATGATGTAAATTTCATTTGTTTCTATGGCAGATGGTTAACACGGGTGTCATGGGACCAGCACAATAACCAACCAACTTTACTTCCCTCAATGTATGTTAGAGTTTGATGGATTCAGAAGCGTTCTAAAAATCGGGAAATTAAAAAATCCCAATCTGAGATTCAAACCTGAGACTCCTCAGTTCTGAAGCCAAGCTACTAGTTTTCTTAGCACTGTGATTATAAATTTTATATATTTATGTTAAAATAGTATTGACATTGTCAGGATGTGCTATATATTCTAGTTGTGCAAATGTATTTGATTTGAAAAATTGTTCAATTTTAAAAGTTTCTTCTGAGCATGGGCTGATGATATTAATAATGCATAACAAGACGCTGTTCCTTTTCTCTTACCATTTGTTTGTTGTTGTTTTTTTGACAGAATTTGGTGTTTACTTAGCCGAAATTACAGTAGATCCACAAGGACCATTAGCCATTCGCCAGTTAGCCTCTGTTCTGCTCAAACAATATGTGGCATGTCATTGGTCCCAACAATCAGACAAATTTATTGCTCCAGAAGCTACAAATGCTGTAAGTTGCTAACTTTGGTGTTTAGATGAAGGGAAAGTTCAAATTGTTGATTGTGAAAACTAAAGAAACTTAATTTATTTGAAATTTATTTTCTCTAGGCCAAGGCACACATTCGACAACTGCTTCCCCAGGGTTTGTCAGAGTCAATAAGTAAAGTGCGATCTAGTATAGCATATGCTATATCTGCAATAGCACACTGGGACTGGCCAGAGGTTTGGCCAGAACTGTTTCCATTGCTTATGCAAGCACTTACAAGTGGACAACCCAATGCTGTTCATGGCTCAATGCGAGTATTATCAGGTATAGTCATTTTTGAAGATTAATCATTTTATTTTTACCTTTCTCAGTTTGTTTTTGAAATGGCTTCTTATTAAAGCATTATATACTTAATTTCCTTTCATTCTAAAAATTTTAAAGTGAAGTAAGTTAATTTAGTGAAGTTCACACATTTTAGGGATCAATTTTTTTTTTTAGGAATATCATTTCACTTCTCAAATTTCATCAGGTTCTAGGGTGGGCTGAGTGTTCAAATCCCCAGATTACAATGTCTTTCATTCCTGAATTAAATTTTAATCATCAGGACATCAGTCCACTATTCAATCAACATCCACTATTTGTTATGTTAACTCCATCTCATGCCTATAGTAGGATCATTTTTTTCTAAATCAATATTAGCTTCCCTGAAAATAAAACAGGTGGCTTAGGTGTGTAAAAAAAGTAAATTATTATTTATTCAAATAGTTTGCAGTTGTTTTTTTTATATTTTGTTTTTAAAGAGACATTATCTTAATATTTTGGCAATTATATTTTATTTGAAGTGATTGTCATCTAGCTTAACCTAAGGTTTTGGACATTTTTTTAAAAGCTATTTTTAATTATAATATATTAATTTGCACTATTTAAATCACAATGCCATTTACTTGTTTATGTGTATATCATGAAACTGATTGTCAAAGCAATAAAAATCTACTTCAGAGTTTTGCCAGGATGTTACAGATTCACAAATGGGACATGTGGCCCCAATTATACTACCAGAGCTGTACAAAGTTTTTATTGGAGCTGAGGTTAGTTAATCACTTCAAATGTGTTTTGACATGTCTTTTTTATCTCACCCAATTTCTTTCATTAGAATGATCTAAGTATTTCAGTAGAACGTTGTTTATCCCAACGTCAGTCATTCGGAATGTCAAATATCTTTATTCCCTTGTTTTTGTTTTCTTTGTTTTTTTTGTTTAACAATATGGTATATGCTCATGTGCAACTTTGTATATTGCATTGCTTCCTGATCATGGTCTATTCAGGCAGTCTCAAAGCACTTGTTTCTGAAACGTGTAAACAAGTTGATGGATTCAAAACTTGCAAGGCAATAAGAAGTGTTTGGTTGCTGTGTGCTGAGGCGGGAAACGTGGCTTTATTCACGTTGGAAAAGTAATGCGCTGGCAAGGAATTAAAGTTGGAAATATAAAATTGTCTTTATAAGGCATAAAGTGGAGCTTCTGTCATCAAGATTTATAAGGTTGGCACATCCACTATTTCGAGCATAAAAAAAAAATTGAGGCATTGTTAAATTTGTATCAAAACTTGACTCTAGTGATGGTTCAAGAAAAAAAAAAGTGAATGAGAGAAGCTCTTGACTGTGGTTTACTCAACTTTGGAGCAAGGGTAATGTGATATCCCTACCTTTGTTGTGTGAAAATTCTTTCTGTGGCATTTCGAGAGACGATCTTTTCCCTTTGCAACTTCTTGTGTGATTAAAGAGGCCAATCCTTGATACACAGCTGCAATCACAGGTTAGGCATCTGTAATCACCAGGCGCTGTTGCACTTTCACCCTTCTTTCTACTTATGTTGTGTATGGCAACTGCAATCCGGGACCCTTCATTTATGCTTTCTCTCCATGTGAATCTATCCAGTGCCTCTTTTTTTCAACTGTTAGTGTTGATTTTGAAGAGGTTCATGTTGTGTTTGCATAAATCAGTATACCTTAGAAGTTGACAACCAACAGCTCTCCTGCCTTCTGTTAGATCACCATACAGAATGTCATGTAGAAGTCGATGAACATGACCAACCAGCCGAGGCATCTGCTGCTGATAACAGTGCTGATTTCCTGTCACCCTGCTCCTTGCAGCACTTCCTCATTGGTTATTTTATTTTGCATTTTGCCACCTTATTTTAAAGGTCGGAGGTGGAAGATATTTAGCTTTTTTTCCTGCCATAAGTAGGTTGACCATGTTTCACTACCATATAGCAGAGTGCTCACCATACAGGTCTGGCAAACAAAGGCTTTGATATTGTTAGTCTGTGTGAAAATGAGCTCTAAATACTATTCTGAGTATCCAGACAGATACTGTTCCCTATTAATCTATATCATCAATGTTCTACTGTATTGCACTTTTTTTTGGTAAACAACAATATTTGACAGTCACCCTTCTAACAGAGTTTCCTTTCTGTTTCCTTGTTGGATCTGAGACTTGTTATATTATTATGTACTTTATGTTTGTTACTTGTTGCAGACATTTGGTGTTCGAACTAGATCAAGATCTGTACATATATTTAATGTTGTTGCTGGGATGGTGTCTACCATGCAAGAATATCACAAGGTATGCCATACAAAAAAAAATGTGTTTGATTTTGTCATGTTCTCTTTTTCCTTTTCCAACTCTCCCGCTCTGTCTTTTCGCTCTCTGGAACCCCCCATTATGTTTTCTGTTAACCTGCTCATTGTAATTTCTCCTATGTAGATTTTTTACATGATGTGGAAAGACCCGCTTCCTAATCCTCCCCTGACGCATACTTGCACTCATATGATTTTCTATGGCTTCTCAATTCAATCTATATTATATTTAACCTTGCCCCCCCCCCCCCCCCCCCCAAACATTTCTTCATACCTTAAGTTTCAGGCATAGAAAAAAAATGCATTTTCCGAAGGCCCCTCTTGAATGCCACATTCCTGTTCTCTTTCTACATTCATTTTTGTTCTCTAAAAAAATTAAATATCAATTTGGCTTTATTAACTGTAATAGTTTATTATCTCAACCCTTTTGAATGTATTGAAATGACAATAGATCTAGATGTATCTTTTTAATGCTATTAGAATTATTATTAATTTTTTTTTGACAGTGTTATAAATTAAATTACCATTACTTGCTCTTTCTCTCTCGCAAAAAAAAAGAAAAACACTATAGCTCTATCTTACTATGCTAAAGGATTTTTTTTTATTTAGACCTTGTCTAAAAGAAAGCAGAAATGACATAAGGCATATTAAAAATAAGTAGACTTGGGGGGGGGGGTTGCTTTAAAAATATGGAATTTGTGACATATTTCTATTTATACTTTCTAATTTTGGGGAAATACCAAAAATAAAATAGAAAGGTCTGATAGAGCTGAGACAATACAATATTATACTCTTAAAACATAAAATCATTTGTTTACAAAAAAATACAAGTAAGTGAATATTTTCTAATTTAAGATCAATATTTTTATTTCCCTGCAGGGTATAGCTAAGCAACTATTGATGCCAGTACTTCCTCAATTTACAAAGGCATTTATTCATTGCTTAACCCTACCTACATCTGCAACCTGTGATAATGGTCTGAAACTTGATGTCATAAAGGTATTCATTAGCAAAGCAAACATTTTTGTTTAAATGTCAAAACTTTGTGAGATGAAGTTTTATAAAAGAGTATTTATAAGTAGTTAAAAGTTTTTTTTAGTTGCCATTTCACCAAATTGGTGTTTAAAATAGTAATAGCTGTTTCCAAGGTTTACATTTTTTTAAGGTCAAGAAAAAAATATGTATAGTTTTATTAAGACATTAAGATTTTGTAAAAAAAAGTTGTATTAATGAATAGTTTCTCTTAGTCTCAATATCTGGATATTAGTTTTGATGGCTGTGACTACTTTTTTTATTACTCATTCACAGGCCTTAACAACATTAATCAAAAGTTTCCCCAAGACAATGTCTCAGTGGCTCCCTGACATTTTACCTTGTATATGGACTATGTTCACACAGAGTGCTGACATGTATCCTTAACTATTCTAAAGTTACTTCCTTGAAAAACCTTTTATATTTGATGCATAAGTTTTGGTTGATTATAAGAAACATAGTATTTCCAGCCTTAACAATTGTCCAGTTTTGTCAGAACAGTGGTCAATAACTTGGAAGATGCTGATGATCCAGCTGATTCTGATGGTAAGAATTAACATTTAGGTTCTCTGTTGGGTTTTCTGTATGAATGCACTACTTTGTCACTCTAAAAAAATGTGTTTGTGTTTTGAATCTAATTATATGAACTCAACTTACGTTTTTCTTGTCCCTATTGCCGCTGTTCCTTTCATAAAAAAAACTCAAAAGTATTTTCATGCTTGTGAAAAAAATGTCTTAATAAAAAATATTTCCTTTTTAATGGAAACATTGAAAAACACTTTGAGGCATATAAACTGTGTAAAGTTGTGAACTAGACATGTTGAATGAAAGTGAAGAAATCCACCATTTACCATTGCTCCGATCCCTGTATTTAGGAGCATTCCGATCACTGATAGACTACAGCCTACCTGTGCAAATTTATGGCTCTAGGACTGCTCTTGAACAACTTGATAAAATAGTCCCAAGCACTAAGATTTGTCTGTGTAATCTTTAGGACAAGTCCATTAAATGCGGCTGAAATAATGGCTAATATAGGTCCACTAAACCTTAGGAGGGAAAGGTCAGTACTGACCTGCTATGAGCAGTATAAAAGGCTGGATGAATACCTCCCAGCTAGAAAACTCGTGGATGGTTGGAGATGCAGAAGACGTATCCAGATTCAGTCTTTTATGCATCATGGCACTAGACTATCCGATAAAGCTGGCCTCTCCACCAACCGACAAAACATTCAACGCTTTCATCCCCTTCCCCCTTGAGCAAGCTATTATAGCACAGTGCAGGACAGGTCATTGTCCTGTTGGCTCATATTTCTCGCGGCTATGGCCAAATTTTGATTCACTGTGCCCCCGCTGCGGGGAAGAAGAGGAAACCGTGCCTCATATTCTGTTTGACTGACCCAGACTTGCTGACAGGTCTGGGAAACCCAAAATTCTCGACCTGTATGGCGACATTTATGAACTACGCAAGACAGCAGGGTTTCTGTCCAGGGCTTTTGCAAGAGAGGATTTGAGCCTCTAAAGCCCTTTCTCAAATGGAGTTTGATGATTATGATGATGACTACTTACCATTAAAAGCATGTGTACATTTGTAAATAATTATATCAAAAGCTTTCCTGAAATACACTAAAGATCATGAATAGAATTGAATACATCTCAATGATAGAGGAAATAAAAACACCAACTGGCCTGCCTTTGCACTAGAATGTGGAACACCACATCAAGCATAACTGAGACAAATGTTAACACAACCTATGCAATTATAGTCTCTAACATCTTAGAAGCAGTGAAAAAGTAAATCCCTTGAGGTCAAGTTAGGAAATACAAATCCTTTTGGACACCTGAGATGAACTCCAATTGGTGACAAGGCAGGGAGACCTAGGTCTCCCGTAGTGCCCTGGTAAGGAACTCTGCTGTTTGGCGTAGTGCCTCATAGCTTCCATACAAACATAGTGAACCACTGGATATGTCTTCCCGCAGTTGCGGAGCTGCGGACACTCTTGCAAGACGTGCGCCACCATCTCTTCTGATTCCCCGCAGTGTCGGCAAAGGGCATCAAAATTTGGCTGGAACCGGGCGAGGTACGCACCTATGGGGCAGTGTCCCGTACGCCACTGCGCTATTGTTGTTTGTTCTGACCTTTTTAGCCTCCACCACGGGTCCTCTTGATTTGGGCGACGCATGTGCTGCCAGACTCCCCTGGCATTGTTGGTGTCATCCCAGGATTTTAACCATTTTCATGTTCCCACTCTCGTATAACTGTGGTAGCCTGTTGAAACGTACTTGGTGACTCGAAAGTGGGCACGGCCAGCGCTCCTTCTCGTGCTAGAGCATCAGCCACGGCATTGCCCCTCACGCCGCAGTGCGCCCACTGCATAAAGATGACAGCTCCAATAAATAGGCGGATGTTATTTGCGATGCCTAATGCCTCTTCCACCAATTTGGACTTTCCCCCTAAGCCAGCCATGGCTTGGAGGCAGGACTGGGAATCTGTAACCATTACAACGGTTGTCGCAACGGTTATCTTTTCACGCATTTTTTGGAGCAGGTAATTGAGTGTATTAGTTATCGCCGTTAATTCTGCATCAAAGCTACATGCGGCTAGGCCGCATGTGCCTGACAGCTTGTCTGGTTCGTGGTCTGGGTAACAGATATAGGCCCCATACCCAGCTGTTACGGGGTCCTTCATGACCGACCCGTCTGTGTAACAGTAAATGGCATCGGCCGGGTAATTCTTTATTGTGTCCATTTCCATTTCTCTTAGTAAATCCAGGTGTGTGTGTCGTTTTGTGGCCCCCTCCAACACGTGTATAGTGAAATTCATGGGAGGGATGGGCTGTCTCCTCCAGGGCGGGCACGTGCTTATCCGTCAAATTGGGACCCGGTCAGTGGAGAGACCAGCTTGAGCACTCAAATTTGACGTGCAGTGCATGAATGATGTCCGTTTTATCCTGTTTTTTACTCTCCACTGAGTGACTAATATATGGGTTGGGAGCCCTGGTTCGCCCCTTTTGTAGCGTTCCAGGGCCGTTATCACGGCACGCTCTCTCCTCAGGCTGAGAGGAGCCACGTTGGACATGATTTCTGCAGCGGAAGTTGGGCTAGTTCTATAGGTGCCGCAAATGAATCTGAGCCTGGGCCTGTACACAGTCGAGTGATTCGAGAGCCTTCTTGCTTGCGTACACCTGCATGGGCAGGCTGTACTCGATTTGGGATCTGACAGCTCCTCCTGTGTACAGTGTGCGGAGCGTGTCAGCTAGGGCGCCCCACTTGGTACTGGCTAGCTTTCTGAGTAACCCTAACTTCTCCAAGGCCTTTCGTTCAACATCCTGGATGTGCAAGTGCATTGATATGGGTCTGTAGGACTCCACGTTAGTCGCGTCTTTGCCCTTTTTTAGTATTGGAACAATGGTAGCACAGCGCCAGGCCCTGGGTAGTCTGGACTCTACCCAGGTTCGATTCGCAAACTCAAGGAGCTTGTCTTTGGCAATACCCCCGAGGTGTTTTACCATCTCAGGAGTAACCTTGTCTTGCCCCGGAGCCTTTCTGTTTTTGCACTCAGCTATCGCTCTGTCCAGCTCAGCATGGCAGAAGGGCGTGTTGCACGTGTCCAGGTCTTCCGACCTATCCGGCTCCCTCTCGAGTCTTTTACGCTCCTTGTTGAGGGCTATAGACGTGGCTGTCTTCTTTTTGGACTTGCTTATCGAAGCAAAATATTTATTAAGCAAGTCGGACATTTTTTGATCTTTTGCCACTGGATGACAATAATGGGATGGCTGTACGCGCCGAATCTTTCGCCTCAAGATTGCGAAGAAGACGCCAGGCTTTGGAAGTATCCCGAAGATCCAGCCCGGCACAGACATCCCTCCAGTGGTCTGCCTGTACACGTTGGGCCACCTCGCTGGCCTTCCGGCATAATGCGTTGAACTCCCTGCAGCATTCGGGGGTCCCCTTTTTTGTGCTCTGCGCCTCGCCCGTTGCCTGGCCCTGACTATTCGATCTAATTCTCGGGACCAGACGGGTCTATGCCGTATGCCCGGATAGGTCTGGGGGATATACTTCCTAGCCGCACCCAAAATCGCTGCAGTGATTTCGCCGTATTTGGTGTCGACTGTCCCTTCCTCCACCGCGATACACGACATGGCGGAGTCGACAGCCTCCCCGTACGCTGGCCAGTCAGCCTTAGTGTTGCTCCATTTTTGGGCCGTTTAGTGGCTACATCCCTGGCCTCTGAGAGGGCAATAGTGATTTCTATGGGCCTATGATCGCTTCCAACATCCTCAAGCACATTAATTGTGGTTTTCCCCTCTAGGTCTGCGGAGATAAGAGTTAGGTCGAGACCCGTTGCCAGTGTGTAGGAGGGTTGGCGGGCTGTGTTTATTCTGTAGGCAGAATAAGTTCATAGTGTTGAGAATTTCTTGGACTTTTTGGCCCGAGGAGTCGGTTGCGTCATAGCCCCATGCAGGAGACTTGGCATTTAGGTCCCCAGCTAATAGAGTTTTAGTGAGAATATTCTCACCGAGGTTAATGGCAAGTTCTTGTTTTGGCGGGTTGTAACAATTAATGACCGTAAGTTTTCTACAAGCTTTGAATATATCAAGCGAGATGGCGTCGGTACGCCCACTTTGAGGGCCAGGATTTTGTGAAACTGTCATGACGTTTCTTACATATGTGTTTTCTGGTTTGATGTGTATTGTTCGTGTTTGCCCCGGGGCCCCACGGGGGGGGGGGGGGGGGGCTGAACATAACCCCTTTGAGTTCCTTTTACACTTGCCGGCTGCTCATTCATCAGCGGCAAGCAACCAGTACCCTTGGCCACTCCAAAAGAGCGGAGTGTTCACCCGGCGGCCACAATGAGGTGGTACTGGAACGCTGAGCCTTTTGGACACCAGATTTAGATAAACTAATAAAAGAAAAAATATAGTCATGAAGACTGTATTAAAAAAAAACAAAAAACTACTAGAGAAAAAGAGACAAATTACAAGTGGACTGGGCTTTTTAGGTACAAAATAAAACAGAAAGTGGATTACTACATTTGAGATTTTAGATCTAAACATGATGGTTGAAACGCCTGGACCCTTCTACACCGGCTAGCAGAAAAGAAACAAATTACAAACCCCCAGCCTATAAAAGGCTCTGAAGACCTGATAACAAGAAACCTTAGTTAACAAATCACAATGAATAAAACAGCTTGACCAGTGCTTTAGCAACATTCTAAAGAAACAAGAAAAATCTCAAGTCAACTGTCATCTGATGCGCATTAAAATGTTATGAAAATCTCCAGGACTCTGACCTGATAAATTAACAAATGAAATGATCTGAGGACTAGGATCATAGACCCAAAAACGCATACTTAATCTTGTCAGCCTTACATTTAGAACTGGAGACATACCACAGGAATAGAGAACTGCCAACATCATAAAGAAAAATAAACCAGCAGGTGACACAAAAAGTTATATGCCAATGTCATAGCAATAGCATCTAACATTGGCAAAGTGGCAGAAAAAACGATCACTCTCAAAGGCACAAGCTTAGGAAAGCAGCCTGTGAAATAGACTCCAATATTGAACTCTTAAGTTAAGGTGCAACAGAGCAGCACTAGAGGCTATTGACACACACAGAAGTTTGGAAGATGACCATCTTGACTACATACTGACACGGAGAAACAAAAAACAAACAAAAGATGCAAAGATAAATAAACTAGCCCATCAATCACACCATCAACCCAAAAAGAGAGAAATAATTACCAGATTTTCGAACATAGCTCCTGGACTTCACTTCAAACAACCAATCATTAAAACACATTTATTAAATAATACCCTAACAAAGGAATCAAATCCAAGGGAGCTTAAAGTAGGTACACTAGAAACAATTGAAAGCTATTCAAAAACAGCTATCTATAAATGCACCAATGGATCAACCTTTGAAGCCACCATCAATGTTGGTCTTGGTGCCTTCTTGATCTTACCCAAAAATAAACACTTTGAAATAAGTTTACTGATTACTCCTCAAACTTTACTGGACGAAATTGAGGCATTCACCTTAGCATTGCTGACAGTTGATGGAATACAATCACCATCAGATACTGTTATCTTTACAGACTCACAATCCACTTTACAAGCATTTACCAGCTGCACCTCATCCTGTCTGAGACAGTTGACAACACTAATCAAGTTAATCCGACTTTGATGTCAAAAGTAAATATCACAGTCCCATTACAATGGATCCTTGGGCATAGGCATCCTGAGAAATGAAAAGGCCAATAATCTTTCAATGTGGGGTTATCTATGGAACAACCAATTAGACCAGTAAATTACCTCACTCAAAAGTAATGTTAGTCAACAATCACAAAGAGGAGTGGTTAAACCCATGGGCATCAGGTAACACAGGCAGAGCTATGTACAAGAAATAACCATGCCTAACAAAGTGGACAGTTTAAATTTCCTCCACTGCAATGAGCAATCTACAATCTTCCAACTAAGAACAGAACACCTTTAAATTACCACTCCAACAAAATAAATCCACACACTCTATGGACACTGCGCCCACTCTTATGAAACCATCTGAATCCACCTTAGGCAGACGTTACTACCACCAGAGCCCAACATATCCAACACTCTGAATGGCAGTGCTGAACAACTGAAAAAAAACATCCAGTTATTTTTCCTTGGCATAGACTGCAAAAAGTTACAGTTCAGCAACCAAAAGCTACTGGTCAATAGAAACAGTACATGTGCTGTTTGATAACTAAATTCTTATTCTAGTAGCTTAATGGATGAGAAGAAGCCTTTTAATATCCCATCTAAAGCTAGCTTAAAAAAATGTCTAGAATTAGACACCCTAATTTTTACAGCATTTCTAGATTTTAAAAAAGTGTGTAATGAATCATCATTTGTATGATTAAGAACTGTTAGTTGTTACATATCAATCTTTATTCATTTAGCATGAATGTAATATGTCAGATGTATATAATTGAAGCTAGTTACTCCAGTAGTTAGGATAAACATCTCAACATTAGAATTTTAATCTTGCTTTTCAAATCTTCATTATATCACAATGTCATGAAACTATTTGTTCTATTTTATTCTTTGAATTAGGTGAATTTTTAGGGTTTGAGAATCTAGTCTATACTGTGTTTGAATTTGTGCACAACCTGATCGAGTCTAGCAAGTTCAGGTCAACAATCAAGAAGTCAGTGGATCAAATTATATACTACATTATTATTTACATGCAAATAACAGAAGATCAGGTTAGTGACATTAACAGTAAGGGATGTATTCGCTTTATTTCTTTTCCTTTGACAGCTCCCATTAGTCAGATAAAGAACATAATCATAAGTATTACAATCAAGAGATAAACATATATACAAAAAAAGCTTTGTTTTTTCAAATTTTAGTTGCTATTCATACTTAACTTGGATCTGTCCTGGTTTTGACCCTTGTTCCAAGTCTTGCTCCTAATTCACAAATGGAAGTTCTCAATCAGACACAGTAGAAATAAATACCTATCACTTTTAATATCAATAGCAGGAGATGTAGAGTCAAATCCAGGGCCTAGATCTAAAGATAAATGCAACATCTGCAAAAAAGTATGCACCATGAAACAGAAAGCCATTCAATGTGACACCTGTGATGAATGGTACCATGCATCATGTCTCCATATGAATACACCTGTGTATTATGCCTTAGACAACAAAGATGCATCATGGCACTGTGTACCGTGTGGGTTACCTCAGTTTACATCAGGACTGTTTGATTCCTTTGACGCGGACACTTCTAACCCATACACCATCCTAAACACCATCACAAAACAAACTCACCAACCACTAGCCAGATCCACTCCTGTTAAACCTAAATCTACTAAAATTAATACAGCAGCCTCACTAGACAGACCTGCTAAAGAAGTAATACCAAAATACCTTAAAACCTTAGTAATAAATTTTCAAAGCATTAGGAACAAAACAGCAGACTTAGAAATTTTATTAGAATGTGAGAAACCAGACATAATTGCAGGAACAGAAACTTGGCTACATCCTGAAATTTATAATGCAGAAATTTTCAATAGTGATTATGAAATTTTTAGAAAAGATAGGGCTGATAATCATGGAGGAGTTCTTTTAGCAATAAAAAACACTCTTATAGCAGAAGAAATTACCTTACCTAACTCAAAAAATATAGAATCTACATTTTGTAAAATTAATACAACCTCAACATCCCTAATAATAGGCAGAATTTACAGACCACCAAATTCTAGTTTAGAATACATGCAGGAACTATGTAATCAGATTACTACACTTAAAGAGACAAATAAAAATGCAGTTTTTTGGATTATGGGTGATTTCAACCTACCTGATATAAATTGGAAAACACTAACCATAGATGAACACCAAAACCTTAAGGACATAAATGAGCTTTTCATAGAAACTTTACACAACCTAAGTTTAGATCAAATCATTAAAAAGCCAACTAGATTAAACAACACATTAGATCTCTTCTTAACCAACAGACCTGGATTAGTAGTTGATTATGATATTATCCCTGGTCTATCAGACCATGAGATCATAAAAATACACAGTCAGATAAAAGCAGTAGCCAATTCAAAACCCAAAAGAAAAATCTTACTCTGGAACAAATGTAACCTAACACAACTACACCAAGCTGCATTAAACTTTCAACAAACATTCTTATTAGAAAAAGACATTAACCAACCAGTCGATGACCTCTGGAAGTTCATTAAAAACCATCTTAAAAGCATTATAGAAAATCATATACTAACTAAATACACATCAAACAAAATAAATAAATGCTGGAAAACCTATATAGAAAATTTAAAGAAACCAAGGCAGAAAGAGTTTACAAAAAGTATATAAAAATTAAACACCTAACCCAAAAAGTAAGCAGACAGCTGCACAGTGAATACATAAACAATGTAATATCTAAAGATAACAACAAAAACCTATGGTCATACATTAAGCCTAAGAAAATGGAAACAACAGGCATAGCGCCATTAAAAGATGAACATAACATAATACATAATGATAATGAAACTAAAGCAAACATCCTAAACAAATACTTTGCATCAGCATTCTCAGCCCCAGGAGACAAAGACATAATTCTTAATTTGACCCAAGTAGACAACATAGAAGATTTAGTAGTACAAGAAAATGGAATTCAAAAACTATTAGCCAACACCAAACCAAATAAAGCGTCTGGACCTGATGGTATTCCAGCTAGATTACTCAAAGAACTAAGCAATGAGCTAGCCCCAGTGTTCAAAATACTCTTTCAGGCATCGCTTAACCAGGGCAGAGTACCAAAGGACTGGAAAGAAGCTAATGTCACCCCCCTATTTAAAAAAGGAGAAAAATCTGATCCAGGAAACTACAGACCAGTATCACTTACCAGCATCACATGTAAAATCCTAGAACACATAATATGTAGCAACATCATAAACCACTTAGACAAACATAATGTCCTCACCCCATACCAACATGGCTTTAGGAAATATAGATCATGTGAAACACAACTAATAGGACTAATTGATGATTTTTCAAAAGGTTTAGATAATAGTGAACAAATAGATGCTATCTTACTAGATTTTTCCAAGGCTTTTGACAAAGTTCACCACCATAGTTTGCTTAAAAAATTAAAATATTTCGGCATTAATGGTCCACTGCATCAGTGGATTAAAGATTTTCTGATAGGAACTGTAATAATAAATGGCTCTAAATCAACACCAATAACAGTAAACTCAGGTGTACCTCAAGGAACAGTCTTGGGTCCACTACTATTTTTAATTTACATAAATGATTTACCAAATTGCATTAGTTCAGGAACAAAAGTCAGATTATTTGCAGACGATTGCATAATATATAGAACAATTAAAACAATACAAGACACAGATATTTTACAAAGAGAATTAGATGAATTACAGAAATGGGAATCAAATTGGAGCATGTCTTTCCACCCAGAAAAATGTCAGTTGTTAAGAGTAACAAAAAAACTAAAACAAATTAATTCCACTTATCTTATTCATGGCAAACCAGTAACACAGACTAAAAACGCAAAATACCTAGGTGTTATAATAAATGAAAAACTGTCATGGAATCCACATATTGATGAAACTATAAAAAAAATCAAACAAAGCATTAGGGTTTATTAAAAGAAATTTCTATAAATCAAATAAGAACATAAAAATAAAATGTTAGTTAACCTTGGTTAGGCCAATAATAGAATATGCATCCACCATTTGGGACCCCTCAACTCAAGAAAACATTAAGAAACTGGAACAAACACAAAATAGAGCAGTGAGATTCATAACAAACGAATATTCACATTTGACTAGAGTAACACCATTAGTAAAATCACTAAATTTAGGAAGCCTTTAGGACAGAAGACTCAAAAGTAAAGTAGCAATTATACATAAAACACTGAACCATAATCTTCAAATACAAAAACAAAATCTAATAAAATACCCTGAAAGACACAAAAATAAAGGAACATTCCTCGTCCCATATGCTAGGACAAATTTGTACAAATACTCCTTCTTCCCTAGTGCTATTAGAGCATGGAATGGGTTGCCTGAGCTAGCCAGAAAAACCAGTGACTTGGCAGAATTTAAGTCATTGGTTAATATGCATGACTAAATGCATGACGCGTAGGACGTAATCATCTTCTTTTTTGAAGTAACGTCTGTATTATATAAGATAAGATAAGATTGATATTCAATCATTATCTAAGATCTCAACCAGAGATTTTTTTTTTTCTCACTGTAACCCGTTTTTTTTTGTTTAATATAATACTGATTGTTTAAAATGAGTAATAAAAGAAAAACCCCAATGTATGAAAGTAAACTTTTTGTATGTGATAGATCAGACTGTGGAGCAATAATCCAGATCAATTTGTGGAAGATGAAGATGATGACAGTTTTTCTTACTCTGTTCGAATCTCTGCTCAAGATTTGTTAATGGTCAGTACTGGTTTTTTTTTTTAATTTTGAAAGGCTCATTTAAATTAAAACTATGAAGTGTTGGTACAATGGTCGTTTTTATTAGATGAATCAACTCTTCTCTACATTTTTCAGTCTTTAGCTGTTGAATTTGCCAATTTGTGTCCAGAGGCCCTGTGTCAGGCTGTTACTAAACATCTACAAGAGTCTGAGAATGCAAGGAATTCAGGGAATCAATATTGGTTGGTAACTAGATTACATTCAAAAAACATTTTAATAACAGTTTCTGCTTAACTCTTTCAGTGCGATTTTTTTTTATCGAAAAAATGGAGTTTTCCAGAACGGACACCAATTTTCAGGGGGGGGGGGTAGAGTTACTAAAACAGCTATAACTTTTTTATTTTATTCAATAATCTAACATATTTGATTTTATTTTAAAGGAAAATGAATGGGCTACAAAAGTATAGTAAATCAAATAAATTATTCCAACAAAATTTTTTTTCATTAATTTTAAACTGAGTACAGGAAAAGAAAATATTTTTAAATTCATAAAAAAATCGATATACTAAAAGATTTAACCTTTTATTCAAACATTTAATCTATAAATATTTAAAACATCACAATACTAAACACATTTTATCACTTTAAATTTCATTAAAGATGAATAAATGCAATATGAAATTGTATTATTTACAGTTTTTGGGTCCCGGGAAATAAAGAAAAAAAAAGAGGAACCATTGACATAATTTTGTCTTTTTTTTTCTAAAGTGTTGGTACTGCATTGAATTTACTATCAAAATAAAGAACAATCACTCCCACATCCAGGAAGTTAAAAAAAAAGAGGGAAATAAAAAAGTTTAACATAAAAAAGATAGTGAAATAAATATTATAAACAAAGTTACTCGCTGAGAGTTCAATTTTTTTTGTACAAGGAAAATGTTTTATTTTTACAAAACTTATATCCGCTGTGTCTTTATGGTTATTTCTCCCACATCCAATCTCAGATTAACCTGAAATGCACAATTATTTCTTTTACCTGACAACACAAGAATAAAAAAAATAAAAAATTAACCAATTAGTTAATTTACTATTGGTAATTAATTATTTTATTTGGTATCTTAAACAAGGGAAAGAAGTTGTATTTACCTGATGTGGTATAAGTTAAATTAGTCCCCTTTTATACTCTGCGGAGCATTTGAAACTAAGAATAGATAACTATAAAACCTGTTTTCATAAGCACTTCCCTGGCACAGTGGTTCATGTATTGGCCTGAGGAGGCTTTAAAATTAAAGTTGTTCACCTTTTTTTACAGATGCATTTAAAAAGTGAACACCCAATTACCCTGTTCTTTCTCTCCACACCCCTTTCCAATTGGTCCAGGCAGGTGATAGGATCAGAGTGTATTGAGAAAGCTAAAAGCATGAAATTGTGCTAAAAAAAAAACAATTGGTAAAAATATTTGTAATCGCCCAGTTTTATTATAGTCTAGATCTATTACAAATTTAATGACATGACTGATCCAAACTGATTGATACAGGTACCCTAAATATAAGCTTTGAAAAAACATTTTTTTAAATGTTTTTCTTGTTTACTTTTGTTTTTAAAAACTTACTAGGTGGAAAATCCATGAATCCTGTATGCTGGCTCTGGGGTCAGTGAAAGAAATGATTGTCAAAGCTATCAAGTCTGGCACAGTGCAATTTCACCTGACTGGATTCTTACAAACAGTGGTACTAGGGGACATGAATCTCTCAGGTAACTAGATTATTAGTCCTAACATTTGAACTTTTCTTATAATGATTTAATTATGTCTGCATTAGACTTTTAAAATAATTTTTGTATTTGAGACTCCACATTTTTAAATGTACATTATCAGTTAACATTTCTGTGTTTGTTTTGTTTCAGTTTCACCATTTTTAATAGGACGGTGTTTGTGGACAGCGAGTAAATTTACAGAAGCCATGCCTCCAGATTTGATTGAAAAGTAAGAGTTTTAATTGTGTTATGTGAACTAAAACTTTTTATTGACTATTTAATTACATTAAAACTAATTAAGACATTGTGACCTCTAACTTAAAATTGATTGATTTAAGATTGTTACAAGCCACAGTTGGAGGACTGCACATGACCCAACCACCCAGTATTAGAATATCAGCAGTGAGAGCAGTATTTGGCTTCTGTGATCATCTGAAGCTGTCTGGAAACACACAGCTCTTGGTCCCTTATTTACAAAGTATACTAGAAGGACTTATAAGTATAGCCACACAATTCTCTACTGAAGTCATGGGACTTTGTTTAGAAACTTTAGCTGTTGTAGTATCAGTGAGTAATTTCCAACTTTAAATTATTGACTATTAATGTTACTTTCATTTTAACTTTTGAGCAGAAAAAAAATCATGAAAAATATTTGCAGTTAGTAAGAATTCCAAAGCAAGTTCTACATTTTTGCCTATTTGACCTTTCACAGAGTTGCCTTCAAGTACACATCTTGCATATTTTGTACGCAAATGGTTTATCATGTAAAAAAATTCCCCTTCAAAAGCAACAAAAAAAAAACTGGTTCTTGCTAATCATATAAGTAGATCAGTGCATCAATGGCTGGAAATGGGCTTTCCTTATTAGGTCTACCACAAGATAGTTTGTTTTTGTTCCCTTACGCTGTCGCACGAAAATTAAAAATAATTACTAGATTTTACTGATCTAAATAAAGCTCAGTTCCTTTCAATATGTCTGTTTATTTCAAGTCTTCAAACTGATTGGGAATTAATTGATTGTTTAGTTCTAGTTCATCTAGACGATCTAAATCTAGGCACCTAGAACTTGTGTAAATCTAGATTTAGAACAAGATCCATCTAGATCTTTATTATTCTAGATCTAGATTTGTATATAAATCTAAATCTATTCTACATCAGATGTGTACAGGACTTAGACATAGATCACAGTAGATCTAATTATAGATATAGACTACTTATTAGGTCTAGACTAGTAGCTCTAGGATCTAGATATCTGTAAAAAGATCTACTCAAAAGCAATAATTTTTGTCATCTTCAAAGAGATTTATTGATCTTCTTTCTTATCCTTTATGAATCTAAAATTTAAGAAAAGGGGTAAAGTTGGCTGTTCATTCAAGGCTGAGTGTGTTTGCGAAAGAAAAGCTTTTTCTTATGCTGAAAAAAAAATTAAAATTCTTGATTCCTTGTGCCCTCCTTCAACACATCTGTTTGTTTTCTAAAACAACTTCCAGCATCATAACCCAGAATAAATAGATATATCTCACAACAGCTATTCAGCAGACTCAATAGCCCAGCTTCTATATTAGAAACAAGTTCAATGACTAATTAGGATTATCTTCCTGAAAAAAAATCTTTAAAATAATGTTTTTTATTAGTGATTGTAGTGATTCATTGCTGACTGCAAAGAGTGTTCTGAAAGAAAAAAATTTGAATTCTTTCATATAGTGTTATAAACTGTTTCCAGTGTCTGCATAACTTGTAAAGAAGTTGCCTATAAACAAAACTACTTATTCGAATGACTTTATGTTGGTGCTGTTATGGAATGAGGAATAAAATATTACAGGCATTATGATTATAAAAATCATTGCCAAGTGACATGAATGGCAACATTCTAACATATTCTAGAAAAGTCTATGACAAAGACTAAATCTGTAAACATTTTGAAAAATGTACAGCATTTTGTTTATTTTACATGCTTAAATGATTTTTAGCCTTTCCTGAGTATATTTCTTTATATTTCGGAAAATACACATTTCCTGGTCTGGGAATACACATTTCCATTTTAGCATGTTGCCATCTCTACTTTCAACAAAATGATCTATTTGATATAAAAATCAAGTAATAAAGATTGTTAGTACCTAAGATTTTCTCAAATCGGCTATTATTATCTCACTAATGTTTGCCCTGAACATTAGTCACTAAGTATTTGATAGGATAATAACTGCATGCATCCTTAATTATCGGAATCGAAGTTATTGCCACTATTTGATATGATGGTCTTCTGCCATCATCATCTTGCATCTTAAGATTATAAATTGATTGTAGAATGTTTCATTCTCTTTCATTTCAAATCTTTATACTCCCTTCAATATATTTTATATATATACATTATTGCTTGTTCAAAAAAGAACTATCAATATAATTAATACCACTTACCTACCATAACACAAGTCATTCAATAAATTCTATTACATAAGCTTAAATTTTTCTCTCTGGTATTATTTTACACCTTCTGATTTTTTTCTCTGGTATTATTTTACACCTTCTGATGGAATTATTCTCTTGGCCTATTTGTCACTTACTATCAGATCATGGTAAAAAATTCAATAACCTTTTATTAAAGGAAAATCCATGCTCTTTTTTATATTATAAGATTTAAGTTTTAAGCAATTAAAAGACATTTTGGGAGGGGGAAAAATGAAACAAATGAGTTAACCTATCAGCCCTGAGCCCCTAAAACAAACTTTCTCCTAACCCTAACCTACTTACTATCTAATGAATTTAAAAAAAAATTTCTAATCAATTGATCTCTCACAATTTTTAACTTTTTAGAGTCTAAATCAACTAAAATATTGATCAACTTTAGGCTAATTACAAACCTAGACCTACCATTTATAGGCTTGGTTTATGTTTATTGCAAATTTTCATGTAAAACCGCACCAATTCAACGTAAACACATTCATCATCATCATCAAACTCCATTTGAGTGAGGGCTTGAGAGGCTTAAATCCTCTCTTGCAAAAGCCCTGAACAGAAACCCTGCTGTCTTGCATAGTGCATACTGTCACCAGCTAAAACTGGTATATGACACATACACGTCGCCATACAAGTCGAGAATTTTTGGTTTTCCAGACCTGTCGAGGCGGAGATCCGCAAGTCTGGGTCAGTCAAACAGAATATGAGGCATGGTTTCCTCTTCTTCCCCGCAGCGGGGGCACCCATGAATCGAAATTTGGCCATAGCCGTGAGAAATATGAGCCAACAGGACAGTAGCCTGTCCTGCTTTGTGCTATAATAGCTTGCTCAGGCCTCCCAGACTCCACTGGCTTTTTGGGACTTGTCCCAGCACTCAAAACCACTTTTCCATTTGTTTTTTTAATTATAGCCAGAGCATAATGAAAACTGTTCAGTGGGTGGAATTTGCCCTCCCTGGTGGGCCAAGAAGTCTGCAATAGTGTTGCCAGTCACACCTATGTGACTCTGTACCCACTGCATTATTACAGGGGTGCTATAGCGCTGCTTTATGTTGTGTGAAGCCATGATGACAGTGTCGATATTGGGGGGCCACACATTTAGTAAAGTTCCCCTTTTAGACCTGGCGATCTGTAGGGCAGATGATATTAAGGTCATCTTTTTCTTTGGCCAATAGTTAATGAGTAGGGTGTCATATAGTCAGCACAACGACCAACCTCCTTTACTTTTCCTAAACTAATGTCAGGTACCCACTAGAGTTGAGTCAACTCAGTGTCACCCTTAAAATATCCCGAACTTCAAAATCCCAGTCCACCGAGATTTGAACCCAGGACCCTAGGCTTGGAAGCCAAGTGCTTAACCACTCAGTCACTGTTCCCTCCAAACACATTGGCCACATTCAAAGCAGGCTAAACATGTCGTTTAGTTACGTTTGGATGGTTATTTTTAGATTCTGACTTATATTTTTAATAGGCAAGTACGGAAAAGGTCCACATGCATAGCTGCCATTTTGGAAATTACCAAAAAAGCTGCCCAGCTGTTTGGTAGTGTTAAACCATCAAATAATATCAATCCGACTGAGCTTTTGAAAATCCGAGCTTTTGAAAACTGGAATTTTTTTTCTCCATTTACGCTTTCTTTGTACATATGTTTCAAACTAAAGTGCTCATGCTTCTGTGTATAAGACATAAATATTGTGTGTTTATGAAACTTTCTTCTGTTCTAAAGCTATTGGTAGTTTACAATTTTGAAATTACTTGTATTGTTCTATTTTTTAATGCTAATTATTATTTTATTGATATAATTTATTTATTTTGTTTATTGATTTAAATTAATGGAATCTTTTTTTTAGCTTAGAAAATAAATAAATAAAGTTGACTTTGAGAAGCTGAAAATTGGATCAAATGATTAGTAAAATTAAATGTAGATCCACTTTTGCAATCTCCAGGTGGATGAACAGTTCTCTGCTAGCAATGAGAACAGATTGGGTCCTTTATCCTTGGCTGTGTTTCTGAAGTATGCAGGGGGTCAGTAGATTGTTGTTGTTTGTTTGTTTGTTGGTCTTCATTGACTTCATTGTAAGTCTTGCTAAATATTCATGTTTGTTTCAGATCCCTTTATTGTCTCATTAGTGCAAGATATTATTAAGGTCCTGGCCAGCAACCCTTCTTGTACTGCTGCCATACAATCCAGATTTGTTCCTACATTGAACAGTATTTTAAATTCTGACTCTGACAAGCTTTCTCCTGGACTAGTTGCTGTGAGTTTATATTGTAGACTACATTTTGCTTTCTTCAATTTATTTATGACTTTTTTTTTTGTCACTTCATTTCATGTAAATTTTTCCAACTTTATTTCAAGGTGTCTGTGGAAATGGTGACTTGTTTTGTTCGGAGTGTCTCACTACCTTTGTCTGACACAATGATGTCTTGTTTCATGCCAGTTATTCATACTCTTATGACAACAGATGACAGCACAACACTTCAGGTTAGGGTTTCTATTACAAAGCTGACAACTATTTGTTCCTTTAAAGCTTGTTATAAATAGTCATCTTTGTGCAAAACATTGAGCATCTTTTTGTTGAAATTAATTTTTTGTTAACATTTAAAGTTCAGTTCACAAACAAGAATTGTAATGAGCTCATGATAGAGCTAGATCTAGGTTTAAGTATTACCTGTAGTTAGAAAATGTCAAAAATGCATTTTTGTTCCTGATTATTCTAGAATGGTGGAGAATGTTTAAGAGCATACACTTCTTTAGCCTTAGACCAAGTCATTGAACTGAAAGATGAATATGGTAAGCATTTTCACTGGTTTTGTTTCTTGCACCTTCAGCAAAATAAATAGTTGTAAACTAGTTTTGTGTATTATAAAATATTATTTTGAGTTTGAGTTACTTTTTTTTTCAGTTTGATTGATGCTTTTGTCCACAGATAACAATGGGATGCACTATACAATACAAGTGATATTTAAACTTCTTGATCCCAAAACTTCAGAACATACTGCCACATTTGTAGGTAGACTAGTTTCTATAGTTATCGGCAGATGTGGGACACAGCTAGGAGATAATCTGGATCTAATGCTTCGTGCTGTTTTGAGTAAAATTCAACAAGCAGAGACTTTAACTGTTTTACAGGTTTGAGACTTCTTTTTAGGTCATAGTTTTTTAAACTATTTACAACTCTGTCATGAATTACTCTGCTTTATATGGTATTCTTATTGTGTCTTTAAAAAAATATCTATTTAAATGAGCACAATTTGTCCTTCAATTTTTCTCTCAGAATTTTCTACCAGTTTAGTCTACTTTTTTGTATGATTTGTTGGAATTCTAAATTTAAAAAATTAGAGTTCATCGTCCTTAAGAAGCATCCTTGTTGGCCATTAATTTCTTTGTTTGGCGTATTTTTGGGTCATTATCTTCCATTATAAAAAAAAATGCCAAGCTTAGATATGAAAATAAAAGCCATAGGTTTTAAAGTTTTTTTCAATGATAGCAAGGATAAATAACAAGCACTATTATATATGAATTATTATTTTAAAAATTAAAAATATCTCAAATGTTACTTGTAGTATTAATACAAGTCTAGTTTGTACCTTGGCAGTGATGGAAAATAAACATTTTGCAAGTTATTGTAGACTTGATGTTAAAAGAGTTAACTATCACAAGTGAGATTTATACTCGGAAATTATAAATGGACAATGAATGCTCTTCCCCCAAAAAAAATTTAGCAATGGGATTTTATAGTTGATACGATGCAGTTGGGTAGATTGAGATTGTAATGTTGAAATTTGTTTCTTTCATACCTTAGAACTATGTTTGATCATCTAAACTGGAGATACTTATTTAAATGAAAAGCTGAACAGAAATTATTTTGATTAAAAAAATGCATTTATGCTACAACTTGGAATCATTAGAATATTGAACACAAATCATAAATACACAATACAATTTAATTTCACTTGCAAATTCACAGAAGTAGACACATTTGTTTCTTTCATACCTTAGAACTATGTTTGATCATCTAAACTGGAGATACTTATTTAAATGAAAAGCTGAACAGAAATTATTTTGATTAAAAAAATGCATTTATGCTACAACTTGGAATCATTAGAATATTAAACACAAATCATAAATACACAATACAATTTAATTTCACTTGCAAATTCACAGAAGTAGACACAAAAGAACTTACTTAAAACTTCAATTCTCACAGTAGCTGTCTATCCTTTTATAGATATATAGCCAAGCCCTCCGAAGTCACTAAAAATACAATGGAAAGTACAATGGAAATTGGTCTCTTATGAGAAGCTATCATATTTACTGCAATTGTAAACATTGTATAGATGTCAAGTGCATAATTACTGTATCTTCTCAAACTTATTTTTAACATTCTATTTATTCAAATTGTGAGACCTTGATGCATATATTACATACATAAATTGTTTAATTAGAGAAAATGAACAGAAACAAAAACTCACACACACACAAATGAAAAGCCTCTAAATAAATTCTTAATAAATATTAAAATCCTCTAACATGAATAATTTTGACATGAACTGACCCTACAATGGCATAACAAACTATGATTCAAAATCTTACAGGGAAAAGTTTACACATAAAAATGCACATAAATCTAACAGAAATACACATACACAACAAAAACATATTAATCTATTGAAAGACAATTTAATTTACAATAAATGGCTACATACATAGCACCAAAACGACCATCGCGCTAAAAAAGGCCATGCCAAAGCGCCCTGCTTTGATTGTAGACATAAGATCGCTTGTATCTCTAATGAATGTAGTAAATGACAAGCTTACATTAAAATTGATAATTGGCTTTAGCTAAAAAGAATATGAAATACAAAAATATCAGCTAATTATTTTAGGTGTATTGGTACTTAATTACAAACTTTATAATTAAACATGGGTTCTAGTCTTGACCTAGTAAATTTTTGTAGAAAGTTTTATGGTATGTCTGCACTCTTTACTTTTGTTTGAAAGGGATTCAGAATTCTATTGTTTTTTCAGAATTTTGTCAGTGAATGTGTGACAAATCTTTGTTTTTCTCATACTTTTCAATGGCCATTATAATAATAGTCTTATTCATTAATATTTGATGGATTACTAACAAATCATTGCATTATTAAGAATCAATTAATTCCCTTCAGAGTCTTCTTATGGTATTTGCCAACTTGATGTTGACACAGATGGAAGCAGTCTTAGACTTCCTGACCAGTGTACCTGGTCCAACTGGGAAGCCTGCTTTGGAGTTTGTCCTGACTGAATGGTGTTCACGTCAGCATCTTTTCTTTGGCAGTTATGAAAGGAAAATTAGGTACTTTAACAATCTCTATTGCTGCTAAGAATTATAATGAAAAAGATTCCTAACTTAATTTTAGAAATTGTCTTTCTATGGACATATATTGTATTTATTAAAACAAAAGAAGAGGGGTTTTTTTTTGGTCATTTTTTTTTCTCTTTAAGTAGCACACCAGGATAATATGTAGTAGCACATTAGTACAACTTTACTAGTACTAAACTTTTATGGATTGGACTAACTTTTCAAACTGAAATTTTGAGAACCAATTTTTTCTAACTCATACATGCTCTCTTTCTCTTCCATGTTTTTTATTTTTGTGATTAAAAAAAAACATTCTTGCTTAAAGACTGCTAGTATTTATGTAGCTTAGCAGTATGTTACATAGTACTGTGATGGATTGATTAGTTGGACATGTCTTTTGTTTACATTTGCTGAATAAATGTTCAATTTCTTGATTCAACTGGGCAGTACTTTAGCATTATGCAAACTACTGCAACATGCCATAGCTAACAATGATCTTCGTCTTCAAGATATTATGGTGCAGGGAGAACCAATTCAGCAATCAGGACATGGTATTCAAACTAGGTCAAAGTCAAAAAATAGTAAGTCGGATAACAAGCTTTTTGTGTGTGTGTTAGCCTTAGAATTAGGATTAATTATAATGTTGTGGATGAGACATCTGTATGAAATCTAGATGCTAATGTTTTCAGCTCCTGAGCAATGGACAACAATCCCTGTTCTAGTTAAAATCTACAAGCTCTTGATCAATGAATTATCAAATGCAATAGAGGAAAATATTAATCATGGTGATGTGGACAATGATGAGGATGAGGTATTTTTTAAATCAATAACCTGTCTCCTTTTGTCCATTCTAGCATTTTTTTAAATCAACAAACTGTCTCCTTTTGTCCATTCTAAGTGATTAGTAAATTGTCCTTGGGGAAATAATATAATTTTTTATTTTTTTTTACAAACTCTGATTAAATTACAATGGTCTCTTAGCCCAAGAAGTTAGTGCCAAATGTCAGCCATCAATTTTTTTCAGGATGATGACAATGAAGCAGAAGAAATTGATGATGACTTTGCTGTGGCTGGTGAATCTCTTTCTGACTTCCTAGACAATCTTCCTTATGAAGGTAACTGTGGTATTTTATACATTGTACAAATGTATTTTTTTTTAGTGTTGACAATTATTTTTAAAATGCAAACACACTATTGAAGAACATTGGTTCAGTTGATTTGCTTAATCCTGCTGTGATACATGAAGCCTCAGGAAAATCTGCAAGGGTTTTGGCACCAAGATATGAGGCAGTCATAGCCCAATATGCCCTGCTGTCCACAAACTAAAGCCCCTTGTGTGTGTCCCTGTAAGGTCTAAGACTAAGGGAGTAAACCTTAACAGAAAATCTGGTTTTGGAGCACTGTTGGTGGGGGAAAGTGAATACTGCTATCTGACAAACTCCTGCAGCCACCTGACCCCAAAGAGAGATGGTTGTCTATCCCTTTGGATCTGGTCAGTATGGACGTATGTGACTTTTTGGCAGTTCAGAATATTAACAGTGATGAAAATTTTCAGAATGCCAAAAATTTCTTCTGATCTGATTTTCTAACAAAAAAATCTGAAATTTTCCCAATCAGATTTTATTATTTTTCCATTTTCGGAACAATGATAAGATTTTGATTTATATTGAACATGCGCACATCTGGTCTTTTGACACAGTTAAAGTTCTCTTCTAGAAAAATCTCTTGTTATTGTATTATCTTATAGACTAGATCTAGGTCTAGAATGACTAGAGTGGTTTGAATCAGTCTAGATAGATATATTCTAGATAAGATATCTAGTTTCTTTAATTTAAATACTTTTGATCTAGACTATCTAGATGTAAATCGTCTTGACTTCAATGGCTGCTTGCCATCTTTTTAAAAAGTATCGGAGTTGAGAGAATAATTATAATTAAGGTCACTATAGACCAGTGATTCCCAAAGTGGTCTATATAGACCACCAGGGGTCTACGTGGACTTCCAAGGGGTTTACGAAAGTGAAAAAAAGAAATGGGGATCCACAAGAGTGGATCTCATTTAAGAAGGTCTTGAGTTTAATATCAATCTTAATTAAATCCTAGCTTACATACACTGTCTAGTTCTAGCTTACATACACTGTCTAGTTCTAGCTTATATACACTATCTAGTTCTAGCGTACATACACTGTCTAGTTCTAGCTTACATACGCTGTCACTTGGTGCATGAGGAAAAGAAACCAGTAATGAAGAAAAGTTGTTTTTTTTTTAACTTTCAGGGCTCTCAACTGCTGATGATGACAATGATGAAGATCCAGATGCTAAAAATGATCCTAACTATCAAATAAATACTGAGGTTTGTAAAGCCTTTGGATTAGAATTTTAAATTGCCTAATGTTTTTCAAAATTTAGTGGAAAATGCTTTCAAAAATTTAATATGCAAAATAAGAATTGTAAAACTTTGTTAGCATTTATTTAGAACAACCTACTATTACTATTAATTCAGCTCTTACTCTGATATAATCATATTTTGTATTGCCTTACATTGTTTTCAGACATATCTAACAGAGTTTCTTCAGTCCTTATCTACCCAGCCCTGTTACTCCATGTTCTGTCAACACCATAACCAATCAGAAAGACAAGTTCTTCAGACCATAAACATCAACACTTGATAAACAGATTGCTACATGAACTGACCTTCTTTCACCCCACCCGCATTGACTTGTATCATTTATTTTTAAACACGCAGACTTTTTATTGACCTGTGACTTTTGAAAGAAAAGAGAAATACAACCTAATCCCAAGCTCTTTCTTGATTTGACTGCTTTATGTTGTTTTAAAACTGCATACTATTTTTAATAAATGCATTTACCAAATGTTACACTTGTTTAAGGTTTTCATCTTTCAATTTAAAAAAAAATACCAGTCACTTAATTACTGGTAATTAATCGTTTGAAACCAAGAAGGGGAAATTAATACTTCAATATTAAGATAGATGGCATAATATTTAGATATTAGTAGGAATAAACAAAATATATTAGTCAATTAATTATTGGTAATTCATTGTTTTGTTTGTATAACTGTTGAGCTATTCTTAAAGCTTTTGTATTTTCTAGAATTATCCACAAGTTGCCCAAAAGAAAGGGATTTTAATTTCTTTTATATTCACACTAATTTATGTTCACGTTATTATATTTCCACTTTATTTTGTTACAAGCCAAAGTACATGTCACAGTTGAGTTTTGACTAGTAAACAAATACAACTTAGTAGAGCCATTTTGTTTTGTCAAGAAGAAGAACGGACTGGATCAAAAACAGGCTCAGAACATTGCTGCAAGAACAAATCTGTAGATTCAAGGAGAACATGTTTTTGTTTTGTAATTATTTGTAAACAATTTTGGTTTGATTATCAATGTTTGTTTCCTTCTAAAACTTAGAAAAGCAAATACTGACATCCTGTTGATTTGAGGGTGAAGAAAGACAAGTGTCACAACGACTTGATCAATTTGTCCAAAAGAATTGAAAATAAAAAAGAAATTGGCCCTGACGTTAAGACATTTTAATACACTTGTTTGGTCAAAAGCTTAGAAAACAATAGTACGGTATGTGTAACGATGGTATGAAGCAACTGATAGATCATTAACTGAAGATAAAATGTTAGTTTTTAAACAAGACAAATCCCCAGGCTATACTTTGGCTGGTGACCATAGCAACAAAGGCTCGAACCAAGACCCACATAAAGGCTTATTACTCAACTTTTGACAAGAACATTGCGTAGAACCTTTCTTGCAGAGGCTCCCATTTAAAGGGGGGGGGGGGGTCAAAACAATTATTTTTTTTTACATTAGATATTAAGCTAAATGCAGGGGCCCCCAAATGATGGCAAATTCCTAGCTGCACAATGCTTTCAAGTACTGTTCCCTGAAAACAAACAAAAAAACTTTATTAAATTAAATCTACTCAATGGTATCAATCAAATGGGTTTATGGATATTAAAGATGTTTATTTACATTGCAAAAAATGGTGAAAACAATATAGACATTTATGTTGCTTTTCTGTATGGCCAAATTGTTAACATTGTAAAACATTTGTTTCAGTCCTGAGCGGTGCAGCTCTGAGTCCTGCCCCCAACTCTGTTCATTTGCTCTTGTTCATTTAATTGTGAATTGCCTTTCTTTGTTTGGGGAAACTTCGCACCATTCTCTTTCAAGCACTTCGTAGGTAGAGTGCGCGAGTAAAGTGAATGGGAAGCTAGTGAGGGGAATCCGTGACAGATTAGAACAATGGATACCCTTACCCACTTTCACATTGGAATTACCTAATATTACTACATTCATAAGCATATGTTTTATATAGAAACTTTTATTTCAAAATGTATTATGCTATGTTATATGTGAAACGAGCTTTTCAAAAAGTCATCAAAAAAAGTGTTGCACTTCACTTGCCCAGTAACTCAAGATTTGATCTTCCTACCACAAGCCCTAAAACACCACCTACCCAATAACAGACAAACATAACGCCCGGACTAAACTACAAACAACCAACCATCAAAAACACATTTACTAAATAAAACCTTAACAAAATAATCAAATCCACTGGAGTTCAAAACAACTGAAACTATCCAAAAACAGCTATCCATATGTATATATAATTATATATATATATATATATATATATATATATATTTAGGCCTACCGATGGATCGGCCTACAAAGCCACAATCTATGCTGGTCTTGGTGTCTTCCCTAAAAATAAACACTTTGAAATAAGTGCACCCTGTGGCGATTACTACTCAAACTTTCATGCCGAAATTGAGGCAATTACCATAGCTCTACAGACAGTGGAAAGCAAATTATATGAAGGAGTGCAATCACCATCACATATTGTTGTGTTTACAGACTCAAGATCCACACTTCAAGCACTTAACAGCAGCACCACAAACAGCCCAAGAGAGTTGACAACACTAATTGTGATAATCCATCAGATGATATCAAAATTAAATATCAATATCACACTACAGTGTATCCCTGAACACATTGGCATTATGGGAAATGAAAATGCAGATAAGCTATCAAAGGCAGGTTCATCTATGGAACAATAAGATAGACCTGTAAACTACCCCACCGTAAGGTCAATATTAGTCAACAATCACAAAAAGGAGTGGCTCAACCAATGGGCACCAGGAAACACAAGGCAGAGCCATGTACAAAGAAATGACTACGCCTAACAAACTGGACAGTATTAGCTTCCTCCCCCGCAAAGAACAATCTACAATTTTCCAACTAAGAACAGGACACAAACCACTATTAAATTACCATCTGAACAAACTAAACTCCACACAACTCCCCCTTTGCAGACATTATGCCCACCCTTATGAAACCGTAAACCATATCCTCTTTGAATGCCCCTTCCTAATCCACCTTAGGCAGACCCTACTTCCACTACAGCCCAACATATCCAACACCCTGTACGGCAGTGCTGAACAACTGAAGAAAACCGCACACTTTTTTTCTTTGGCACAGTCTGCAAAAGAGCTCACAGCTCAGCAGCAATAAAGCTGGCTAGAAGAAGAAGAATCTTCCTTTTCTGGCCATAAGCTAATGCAGTTAATGTATGCATTACAGCCTGTTAGCACATCATTTAGATATATGTTCCATAGTCTTTCTTTACGAGCAGAGATTATAATAGCGTGGTTAAAAGATCTCTGATCCAATATTCACTACGGTGGATATTAGCCTTTCAGAGTTCAACGAAGGTTAAAATTGAAGTAACCTTTCCAATGATTTACATGTTGTGCATGTTTCTTCAGACTTTAAAGATAACTACATCCTAGCCCAAGCCTCCTGCAGGACTACGGGTGTGGCGGCTGGCAGGGTTTGTACCTGGGACCATCAAAACTATCCAATAACTGTCCAGAGTGCATTTTGATCTAGATTTAGGTCTTCTAGATTGTAGAATCAGATAGTAGAACTCATACACAGCCTCCAGCAAGCAGTCTTCAATAAGATTAAAAGATGATGCTAGGACATAATGACACATCAACTTCGTATTGTTAGCACATAATTCTTGTAACAGGGCATGGTGGCCAAGTGGTAAAGTGCTTAACTTCCAAACAGAGGTATCTCCGGTTCAAATCTTTGGTGAAGACTCGGATTTTGAATTTCATGATTTTTTGGACATCCCCCAAGTCCACCCAAGAGTACTTGACATTAGTAAGGCGGTTGTGCTGGCCACGACCTCATTGGCCATAGCAACAAATGACCTTTACATCATTGTCTTGAAGATGGCAAGGCCTGAAAGAGGTATTTTACCCCCTTTTTTTTACTTCTAATTCTGGTAGAATCAAATCAAACAGCTCTTCTTGTTATTTTGTGTACTTGCCCTAACAGCAACTTTAGGCGCAGTGGTTGAGAGGTAAAACACTTGGCTTCTGAACCAAAGGGGTCCCAGGTTCAAATCATGGTGGACTATTTTTAATGTCAGTCTCTGTAGGGCGCCTCTGAGTGCACCCAGCTGTAATGGGTATCTGACATTAAGTGGGGGAAAAGTAAAGGCGGTTGGTCATTGTGCCAGCCACATGACACCCTTGTTAACGGCATGATCTTTACATCAACTGCCCTATATATCGCTAGGTCTGAAAGAGGAACTTTACTTCAAGCTTTAAATGTTAAGTACTTTTCATGAAATCTAGAATAAGGGGTGATACATTTCATCAAATCAAGAAAGAAGGTTTAAAAAATCCATAAAAATTTAGACTGAAGGTTGATATAGTCCATTAAAACTTAGAAAATAGGTTGATTATTTCCTAGGAGTTTTAAAATGGATGAGCAAGAAAAACAAATCCATACAATATTGAAGTCTGATCAGGACACACCTTTATAAAAGTTTATTTTGTGCAATATAGGCTGAGAGAGAGAGAGAGAGAATTGGGAGGCTTCTTAATTTAACATGTGTGATTTTAATATTGTTAAGGTAAACTTTAAGTATTATATCATTCTATACCTCAAAAAAAAATTGTTCTCATTACCGGTACTGGTTTTATAAAATACTGTTAACAAAACAAATAAATATGATGTTCTGGATACATATTTTATTTCAAAAACAACAATTTGAAGATATTTAAAAATAAAATAAACAGAAACCAAGACATAACAATAGGCCTACTAATAATAGTACTGCCTCTCTCAACATAACAAACAAAAGCCTGAAGCCTACTACTAAGTGGCAACTAAAAGTCTGGTACATTAAACCATTGACATCTCTTAGTAAATGACAAATGCAACATCATTTGACTTCCAACAATCTGTTCTAAACAACTAAGAAACCTGTAGCTTTTATGCTCTACACTAATCTCATTTGGCTAACAAACCCAAAAAGACACACTCAGCTCCTTGTATCACACGTACCACTCACAAATTCCAAAATATTTTCTGATCTCAATCTCCACTCAAAACATGACTAGACGACGCATGACCTTGTTTCACTACCAGAAGTTCTAGAAAAGATAATAGAAGAGTCCTAATGTAACACCAGTTTCAAAGAAATCTTTCTGTATAAGTCATAGCTAAAACAAACAAAATTATGATAGTATTCCTATATTCAAATATGTGAAATAATTATGCAGAGAAAATATGTGAAAATGACCTAGTCATAGCTTTGAAGTGTCTTGGCTGGGTAGGAACTTTAGTAGCACTAAAAAGCTGTCCAGTGTTGGTTCAAGCTCTGGATTCTTAGATTTGATGCTTAGTTCTTGTCTCTAGATGTTCAGATGAAATATATCAAACATTTCTATACAAAGCACTCAAAACTTTGATCTCAAGTGTCTGCATGCCCTTCTCTCATTTCTTCTACACATTTATAATGAGAGTTTGTCTTCATTTAAGAGAAGAAAAAAACAAAAAGACATTGTCTCCAAAGAATATTATTCAAGAGAGTTTGAACAAGAACTTTCTCAAAAAAGCTACTAGAGATGTTGGTAATGTTTGCTAATGCTGCCCAACATTTCAACAGCTACCAGATCTGGCTAGAAAGCATGCACTGTTCCAATGGTGTCAGAAATGTTTGCCTTCTTCTATGTAAGCTTTGTAAAGTTGTTTATAACTTGTTCAAATATTTTCTCCGTGTCAACAAGTACATCATAGAAAGGTATGTAAATGCTAAGCCTAGGGTTAGGGACTACTGTATACCACTACTACAACACACAACTGAGGACATGTTCAAATGAAGGGAAGACATTACAACATATGTCTCAATTAGTCACAGTCTATTTGGTCATTACATAAACTTTACTAGTCCAGATTTACCCATAAATCATGGGTTTTCACTTATGCTTATAAAAAAAAACAAAAAAAAAAACTGAGCAATTTAAAACCAAGGTGTGAAATCTCGTATGTAATGTCCTATAACAAAAGTATTCACATTTCTAGTTTTAGCAGTATGACCACACACAAAAAATTCTTACAATGCAACAATAGTTATGTTTGTACTAACAGTAAGTCAACACTAATACAAATAGAAACACACAATTTCAATGCAAACAGTTTTGCACATTACCCTTCAATCAAACTCAATTATGTACAAATGAATACAATTCTACACATTGCTAAGATACAGTGAGATAAAGCATTTCAAACAAGTAGACAACAGCTACAATAAACACAAAAAAATATTGTGCATCTTTATTACATACATACAGTTTATAAATGTGTATAAAATTTCTTGAAAGTGGTGTGTGAAAAATCCACTGAACACAAATATATTCTTATGTAAAACAAACTTCATAAATAACACAGAATTGTTTCAATTAACACAACACTATACATTTTAAAAATATATTATATATAAAGATAGGACCCTACAAAAGTTAAATGCAGTGGTATTTTCTTTAGCATCTGAACATTTTAACTATAATACCAGTAGAAAAAATAAACCAAATGGTGCATACTAGCATACTAGTAATTAACAACTTTGATACTAAGAAAATCTCCATGGAAAAAATGCTGAAAATTATTTTGTTCACAGAAACTCTAATTTATGTAAGGTTGGTAGGAAATTTGTTAGAAGAATCTCATCTTGACCTAGTTATTTTTGCAAGACAACTGTCATTAAGTGACTTTCCTGTTTTTTAAAATCACACAAGCTTTAGGCTCATGATAACAGCGTAGAACATATTTTTTTTTACTAACTTTAAGAAAACCTACCTATCTAATCTCCAACAGTTCCAATACAATTGAAAAACTATGTGAAAAAAAGCAACAACAATACAACAATCATTCAGATAAATCAGGAAGCTTGGGTAAGCCATAACATACTTATCAAGTCTACTTCCCACAAAAATACAATCAAGGTGAACTGCAATGCACCTAACAGAAGAAAACTAAAAAGCAACTCCTGGCATAGTTAACCTACTTAGCTTTAGGAGCGGAGGTTTAAAGACAATGTGTATACAAATATTGTTTATAGAAGTCAACTGTTATGGACATTACAACCAAACTGACAAATATTTTAGTTCAAAGCCCCTTAGAATACCAGTGTCCATATGATATAAAAAAGTGACAAAATGAAAATGTGTCATTTGTCCTTCTATTTCATATTGTTACATGCAATGTAACCTTTATCTTTTCAAAGTGTCACTATGTCATTTTAAATTCAGCCCATCATTCTACACAAACAAACATGACAAAAACTAAAATGTTTGATATCTAACAACTATGTAATGCTGTATACTAAGTGTGTCTTTCATAAGACTCATTGGATAATTAGCTAAACCTAGGCTACCAAGTAACTTGAGTGGGAGGCCACTGGCTAGCTGTCACATGATAGATAGCCAGGGTTCTCTGATATGTGGATTAGAAGATAAGTTCTATTTATGACTTCAAATACTAATCTCCTCGCCTCAGTGAACCTTGAACAGCTTTTTGTTTGATGACTAAACATTTTGATCATTAATTATAGAAGCATTTGATTCCTTGTACATATTTTTATGTTAAATATAAACAGTAATTATACAGAATACAAAAAAAGGGTTCACAATAAAGTATAGTGGCTTTATAACTGTCACAAGGAAACAGTCAGTGAACAGAAGGTCAGGAACAAATGTTTGGTTTTAAAAAACAACAAGAGATGCAACTAAATAAGGTCATCACATTACTTCTAATATCTATGGATTTACTGGCTAAGCAGCATATTCAAATAGATGGCATTCTAGCTCAGAATATCAAGATCAAAGGAGACAAAACAATAGGATAAGATGACTAAATACTAACAACAACAAGATATTGTTTTTATGCTAAATGATCAGATCATTAAGATAAACTAATTTGTTCAAAGAGATAAAAAAAAATGTCTTTCTAATTTTTCTTAACTACCCTATCCATTCATTCGGAAACTAGAAGCTTCATTTAGGTGATTTTCTTCTTCCCCCTTCCCCTGCCACGCCCTCTTGGTCTACCCCTGCCTCGAGAAGACTTAGTCTTAGGTAAGCATTTGACACAGTACCAGTCCTGAGTTTCAGGTGGAGCTTCTGTAATACCAACACAAGGCCTGGTGATAGACAAAATATATATGGGTTATGTTTATGATGATGTTTATCTTCCTTTGTCTTCTATACTATGAAGTGTCTTTTTAATATAAAGATTACATTTCATGAGTGTGTTGTGTGTTTTGATAAACAGAAAATGAAATGCCATCAAATTAAACTGTCTATGTATGATTAACAAAACAGTATTCTTTAAGATACATTGAGCTGAACATAAATGATGTCTACAAAAATCTAGTGGGACATTTGTAATTAGTTGATAATTAGCTCTTAATGTATTAGGAAGGTTCAAACCAAGATCAGAGAAAAAAAAAATAACTTGAAAAATGTAGAACTCTCTGGAAGGTGAAGCACAATGAACTATGGCTCTAGTGAGTCCAAAGATCCCAAGTTTTAAATCCTTGTTGACATTTTCCTCAGGATATGAAAATATTCTGCAAGTTTCACACCCTAGTACTCTGTTGGGAAACACTTAATTTACTCAACTAGTCCTTGTTTTGGGGTCACATGAAAGCTTAAAACCACCTAAATCTTAAGGAAACAATGATAAATGTGACATACCAGTGGTACTAGTCAAATGCTACAAACCACATAAATCTTAAGGAAACAATGATAAAGGAGACATACCAGTGGTACCAGTTATCACACATATCACAGCCAATCATTTCTGAACCATCATCTGGCAGCTTGCATCCTGGACAGATCCAAATCTTTTGCCCACTATCATCCTGTGTAAAAAAGAATCATGTGTTAAGACCAAGAAAGAAAAAAGATTAAAATGGTCAAGCAAAAAAAAAAAAAAAAATTCAACTAAAAAGAACTAATTTCCTTTTTTGTCAAAGCTAAGTTATTCCTACTGATTTAATTCTATTTGAAACATTTTTAAAATCAATATGATCAATCTAACTTTTATGTCCGCAAATAATATTAGGTAAATAAGTGATGAAGACTCATTAACTGACATCCATTTTGTTTTCAACATACTTTTCATTTCTATTCAAATCTTCATTACATATTTCAAGACTTACTCTTGTACTAGTATTATTGTCAATAATTGTGTTAGAGAGTAATCAAAAACCCCAGTAAGACTAATTATAGCTATATAAAAAAAAACAGATCAAAGAGACAGTAATGTAGACACTTTAAAATAAATAAATAAAGTAATGCACAATGAAAAAAAAATATATTAAAAAAATAATGATAGAAATTTTTATTAATTGTTTGTTTAGATTCCTTAAAAAACTTTCTCTGTATAAAAGATGCAATTTCTACATAAAAAAACAATTACTAGATGTTTTGACCTTGTACTTTTTGCAAGTAGACTTCTCAAACATCTTTCTTTTCAAATCTAATTTGTTCACTTTAAGTGCAAGCACTTTCTGCTTCAGAAAATATCTGTTCACAACTGAAGGTGAAAAACAAAAGTGACCAGCTTGAAGTAGAGTCCAGCTCCATTCTTGCAACTCTTGTATGTTATATATGCTACCTTGTACACTTTGGCCAAACAAATCTTTTGAGATATATTTGTGCTATATTTATCACCTCCAGTGACATCAATAAGAAAACAAAAAAGTTCCATAAATAAGAAAGCAAACAACAAATTATGATTGAGTCTGGTGTGAATGTACATTTTGTTTTTTATAGTTGCAATGTTTTGTTTTGTGTAATGCACAAATTATAAGACAACTTTCCTTACGGACAATAAAGATTATTATTATTGTAATTATTATTATTAATAACTTACAGTATACACACACACAGTCTCAGCTTCCACAGTTCGTGCTGGTTTAACAGCTGCAGCAGAAGATTTACAAGAAGATGAAGGCGATGAGATTTCTTTGTTAAGATATGGATCTGGGGAACCAGCAGCTCTAGAGCCAGGCCGAGATGAAAATGCTGCAGGACTGGATGATTTTCGAGGTGAGGAGGGGCTACCAGGAGGGGAGGAGCGAGAGGGTGAGCGTGAATCACGCTTGGGTGAAGCTGTTGGTGTACGGGGAGTAGGAGTAGGTGATCTGTGGTGTGTGGGTGAAATGGGCAAGTTCCAGATTGGGGACTGGGTGGGTGAAGTGGATCCTGGGGTTGGAGGTCTTGTTGGAGAGGGAGACTGATGCCATGAGGTACGTGCCATTGCTTCAGGTGACAAAGATGGTGGAGGTGTAAGCCTTCTGCGTGAAAGTGGAGGTGGTGAAACAGAAGAGTTGTGATGTGAGGATGCACGAGACGGTGATCTGGTTGCCCTGGAGGATGGTCGAGGGGATGGTGTGGGACTCTGAAAAGGTAATGATGGTGGTGATTTTTCAGGGGAGGATGATGATGAGGCAGCTTTCTGAAGTTTCGGTGGGGTTTTACTTCTTTTCTTTGCCTTGGATTTTGCGGGAGATGCTGGAGGTGACAAAGAAGAATCTTCAGATAATGAAGACAATTCATCTTTTTTCTTTTCCTTTCTTGACACTTTGACCGGTGACCTACTCTTTCTTTTTTTGGATAAACTAGTGTCTTTTTTGCGGTCATGGGTTTGCTCTTTGGATATTTTGTCTGACTTAGGTGGCGGAGGAGTTGGAGTCTTTCTTGGCACAGGTGGAGTTGGTGTTGATCGAGGTGAGGGTGATGTCTGAGCATTGGAAGCTGGTGAGGACTTTACAGAAGTCATTGGGGAGGATTTGTGCTTGCCATCACTTTTAATTTTGCTTGATTTCTTTGGCTTCTCCTCACCACCAGGTCCTTTAGAAATATACCTGTTCAAAATAGACAATGATAAAAAGATAAGAATTTATTCAAACTGAATCTTTTTAAAAAGAAATCCAAATGAAAAGAGATATATTTTGTAATAACATCCTACTGGAGCATTTGAAACTTTATATATATACTCAATTTTGAATGTGATAGTTTAGCATTCTAGAACAATAAGCACGCACAGAAACTTTGAAGGAAAAAAAAGGAGCAGAGGTATGGGACATGGTATTTTGCAAAGATCCTCATATTGATGGAATGCTTTTTTCATAATTGCACCAAGTTATATCAAAGCTGGACACTTTCAAGCACTTATTTCCATTCTCACTGACCTAGAAATCAAGCAAAAATTAAAATATTTTTAAGAATTTCAACATAAGCTGTACCCTCAGACCTTGCAACATGCTTTAATTTTGTATGTGCATTTAACCAATAAAATCTTTAAGACCATTGTGCTGTGAGTGTCAGTATGGCAAGAGTGAATATGTTACATTGATATTTTGGTATGATAGTTATATCCCCTTGTTTATGAACTCCCAGGTTATGAATGTGAATAGTCTTGCACGTGTTAAGAACTGAATGATTTAAGTCTTGGTTGAATGTGCAAGAGAGTGTGTTAGTCAGTGAGGTCTTGTTCCTGGTCAAGGAAGGTTGGACGGTCGCTTACTGGACTGGTGGTTGTGTATGTATATTTTTTCTTGTTGATGTCATTATTTATGCTCTATTGGATATTAAAGTATTATCTATACTTCCAGGGATTGTTAGAGTTGAAGTGTGTTTAGTAGTAATTGTTATTAATAGTAATATTTAAATGTAACCCCATAGTGAGCCAAGCCAAGCAATAAAAAGGAACACGAAAGTGAGAATAAGCTCAATCATTTTGTGATCATAAAATCTAAAGAACCATTCTGCTGGAACAAAAACAAAAACTAAATTTATGCATTGCTTAAATATGTTTGTAAAAAATTGATTGCATTAAAGTGATAGTAATTAGAATAGTTTTTTCTTTTCTATATCTAGTGACAAACAACTCACAATTTAGGTATTATCTTAGGTGGAGATACTGAATCTCTTTTGGAGCCCACAAGAGAAGATGGAGATGGAGTTGCAGAGCTACTATCTCCTGTTACCATCATAGATGATGGCCCAGTACTACCACCTATTTTGATCTTCAATTTGACACCAAGAACATTAGCAGGGGATGATTCTCGAGAAACAGGTGGTTCTTGCTGTAAAGAAATTTAAAAAAAAAATGTATTTATTATCAGAAAAAACAACACCTTCTGAAAATTCTTTAAATAACAGTTTTGAAATATATTTTCTAAGATCAAAGGGTGCAACCAACAACTTAGCCAATAACATAAATTATATATAAAGTATTCGTAGATTTTCCAATTCTTTATCTAGATGAAGATAAAGACCTTAAAACATTCTCTTTCACACTTAAATAACTTTGTAAAACTTGTGGGTTAATACAGCTAAGTTTACATTGAAAAAAAAGCTTTAAAAAAAAAACAAAAGCTTATATCAGGTATAATTTTATCAATTAGTTTAGATCAGTTATGTAATTATATGTGTGATTGACCTAGACATAATAAATCAGTGTGATTAGAAATTTTTTACCAAATGTTTTGTTTATCTTTTAGAGTTCTCAATGCGCTATGATCCTATCGGTTCCATGACATCTCGTCATATGAGACATTTCATCATTGCAACATTTCATCACCATAACATTTTATCATTGCATAAAGTGCATGAAGTTGTAATTAAGTAATTAACATACTGAACAAGTTAACCCTAACCCTAAATGATGAATTGCTATAATGATGAAATGTTGCAATGATGAAATGTCTTGTTTGATGAGGTGTCTGGTCACCGATCCTATCACTTGTGAAAGGGAGGGAAGAAAGGGATATCTTGGTGAATGTTGTTTACATGAGCATTTTTTTAAATGCATAAGTTCACTAAAGGCTAGAGTCCTCAAGGGGACTCATTCAACTTATACACCACATCTGTCAAGTACAATTTCTTCCTTTGTTTAAGATAACAAACAAAATAATTAATTACCAACAGTTAATTAACTAATTGTTGTTTTTCTTTATTGATTATTGTGTTGCCAGGTAAAAGAAATAATTGTGCAAAATTTCAGCTTTATCCGAGATCGGTTGTGGGAGTAATAACATAAAAAGTAAAGTTTTCCCTTTCAGACCTTACGCTCTATGGGGCAGATGATGTTAAGGTCATCTGTTTCTTTGGCCAATGGTTAAAGAGCAGGGTGTCATGTGGCCAGCACAATGACCAACCGACTTTACTTTCCCCAACTTAAGTCAGGTACCCTTAGAGTTGGGTGGAGTCAGAGGCACTCTAAAAATCCTGAAATTCAAAATCCCATTCTTCACCGAGATTTGAACCCAGGACCCCAGCCACCACACATGTAAGAGGAATAACACATACAAACTTTTTACCATAAAGACTGACAGAGTTTATATAAGCTTTGTAAAAAAAAAATAAAACATCAGATAGTTATTTGTAAAGTGTTTACAATTACAAGTCAGATGCTTACAAGCAAAGGATGGAAGCATACTTTTGTACTGTTAAACATGTCTATTTAAAGCTTTTTCAAATGAAAACTGGAACAAAAAAAACAACTTCAACAACAGTGTTTTGGGAAAATTAAAAGCTGCCATCTAGAATTTGAAAAGTGCTTAGCTGTAGGTTAAATTTTTGTGTTCATCCACGTGAGAAAATTAGTGATAGTGATAGGTTGGATTTTGGATTGTATATTTATGGTAGTTATAAAGTACTGGATTACCTTGAGTTTGTTTTCTATTTTCTTGACTTTGTCTTTCTCTCTTTCTTTCTCCCTTTCTTTGTGCTTTTTTTTCTTTTCCTTTTCTTTTTTCTTGTCTCTTTTGTCTTTTTTGTAATCTTTTTCCTTAAAAGATATAATACAGGGCGTTATCATATGGTTAAACTTTATGTTGATTTATAGCACTTCATCAGTATTTAGACTGTCATGCTCATTAAACTACATGTACTTTTACTATACACTTTTTAAAAAAAATACACAAAAAATAGTTGATAAGGTTAATGTAGCAAGTACTTTTATGGCAGGTAACCAATACAGTTGTGTGGACTCGAGGCATCCTAAAAATCAAATACCCAAATTTGAACTCTTAGACCCTTTAGTCTAGAAGTCAGGAGTTTTACCACTCGGCCACCAAGCTCAATTAGATCAGGGGTTCTCAACATGTGGGTCGCGACCCCTTTGGGGGTTGATTGACGATTTGCCAGGGGTCGCCTAAGACCATCGAAAATATGGATTGTTTCTGTCTATTCTTCTATTACTGTGTGTGTGAAGGTGGGGGAGGGGGGGGGGAGGGGGCGTGGCAAAATGAGAAATTGTAAAAAGGGGTCTCCGAGCTTAAAAGGTTGAGAACCGCTGAATTAGATAGAATATTTACTGTGAATTAGACTGATGGAAATAAAAGTTAATAGTTTAATCAACAAGTTTAATAAGCAACTTTAGTATACCTTCAAATTGTCTGCTCTAGAATTCACTTTCAAAATTTTCCCTTTATCTTTCTTCTCTTTGTGTTTGTCATTTTTCTCATCTTTGGGTTTCGGCTTATCCCTGTCTTTGCTTGGCAAATCTTTCTTCTTCTCCTCCTTTGTCTTGGGTTTCTGCTTATCCTTAGACACAGATTTTGCCATAGTGTCAAACTTGATCTCTGGTGCAAACAGCTGATCTTCAGGCTCGAAACGTTTATGTACTTTGGGTTTGGGGGGAGGAGCATTTTCATGTTTCACAGCTAGATGGGTAGCATGTGTGGTTGGCTGCGCGTGGCTCAAGGGTGCAGACGAGACAGATTCAGTTGGATTTAGACGACGTGCATTAAGCACAGAAGGAGGCGGACTGTCACTAAATTCGTAGACCTCCAATTCTTTGGGAGAGTATTTGTCAGACACAAAAGGTTTAATATCAATAGGAGGGGGAGGTGGTGGTGGAGGTTCTACTTTTTTAGGAGGTCTGCCTGGCTTCCTTTTCACTTTTCCTTCAGGAGATTCACCAACTTGCTCTTCTGATTTAACTTCCTTCTTCTTTTTCTTTCTGACCTTATCCTCTTTAACAGGGGCTTCTCTCAAAACTGAATTAATACTATCATTGATAGCTTCCATCTGAGCTTTTTTGACTGCAGAGCCTTCACTATCTTTGATAATAAGACGGTCTGGGGAAGACCTACTTGATGAAGGGGTGGACAGGTTGCGCAGCTCTTCATCAGAGTCCACGATGATGGCCACAGATTTTTTCTCCTTTCTCTTCTTGGGTTTCCCTTCCAAAATAGCCCCAGATATCTCTACTGCTTTTTTAGTACTGTCTTTAGTACCTTCATCTCCATCTGATGCTTTGAGCTCTTTGAACTTTGGTTTAGAGAATATCTTGGAAGATTTTTTGCTGGCTTTTAACTTTTTCAGAAACTTGGCAGCAGCCTTGCTACTAAATGACTTTTTACTGTCTTTGTTGGAATCTAGAAATGATTTAGTTGAATGTTCATGTACAAAGTTTTTCTTATGAAGGGATTTTTTACTTTTTTTGTCATTTTTGGAACTGGGCAACACATTAGCACCAATGCCACCAACGCCAATGGTAATTTTTGTGCTGAGACCAGATTCTTTGGACTTGACAGAATTTTCCTTATTAGCTCTTTCAATAAGAGTTCTTGGGTTAGGTGGAGGCATGCATGCTTCAGGGAGGCGGCCTTGAACACCTTGTCTTGTAGTCAGTACTCCATTTGGACCCATGAATACACATGTCATTTCGTACTGTGACTGAGTGACCTCTTCAGGTAAATAAGAATTGCCAAATCTGAAAAGATCAAATAAAAATTGTGTGGTTTAATGAATGATATGGGAATTTTTAACAACTGTCACATTTTTTGTAGTGAAAAATATTTGTATCAATCACTGATGATAAAAAATTAGTCAATCAATCTATAATTATAATTTACAGACCAATCAACAAGAAGAGGTGAGAGAGACAATAAATTAATCATGAAAAGTGGGGGAGATAATTACATGATGAAAAGTTAAACTTTTAATTACCGGTACATTATTATTTTTTTACTTTTTACATTCATTTTTATTTTTGATAACACCAATTATCACAAATGAAAAATGTATCAAACTAACACCAGAAATTCATCATCTTTTTTTACTAGAAACTAACTGGCATCAAAACAACCTCTAGAGTGATATAAATGTAATAAAGAAGTTAATAATCTCCTATTATGAAAATGTATCAACCTTGGTCTTTTACTAGGTGGCATATCTGCAGCAGGTAATGAACCAGCAGGTCTTTTGTCTCCAGAAAGGGGATCATCTTTCTTGTTGCCATCTAAAGTCAGATCCTGCTGCTCAGCATTCTCTATATTTTCAACATTAGGGGAGGATTTCTCTTCAGGGATCTCATCTAAAGATAGAGTAGTGACATGGGATAATGAGCACAAGACAATAATTGCATATGTTTTAGATATGTTATATATTAAGTTTTGTGAAAATATAATATAATAATAACAATAATAAAAAAATAATAATAACTATTAGAAAAAAATATGGATCATACAATATTACCTAGACATAGTTCTAATGAGACTTGTCCACAGTCAGCAAAATTTCATTGTTAAATTCCATGATCCAAAATTAAATTAAATTTTGATTTCATAAACATTCATTTGTTTTATATGTGCATTCCCCTTTAATTCTATATCGTATATAACATTTTCTGATAACAAAAAGTTTTTTATTGAAGTTTAATCATAACAGGATTGTGAAATACATTTGAGCAAAATGGATAATTCAGTTGGAACTAAAAAATAATTATGGAGAGAAAGAGTTAAATCTGAATGGCCATAGCATTTTCTATATATCAATAAGGGTCTCTAAAGAGAAGTAGAAGCTATGTGGAAGAAAAGGATTGATACCATGTTCTGTAAGAAATTTATTTCAAATCCAAAGATGTAGGATGAACAAAAAAAATGATGCTAGGATAAAAAAAATAAAGCTATGTCAGTTGAATTTACATAAAAACATGTTGATTAGAAGGCAAGAATGTAATGAATGCCAAAGATGTAAATAATTTGAAAATTTTCCCCTCTTTCCCACTTAACACAAAGAGTCCACTAAAGAGAAAAGTCTCAGCTTCTTGTAAAGTAGCAGAAAGAAAGTAAAAGACAAATTAGTAAGTAAGAAAAATGTCACATAAAGACATCAGGAGAAGGGTTGGTGTCATACTCATAAACAAATTTAAATCCCAACAAAAATATAAACTGCTTGGCCACATAATAAGAATGCAAGTTAATCAAACAACCCTTAAAACATACCACAGAAGATACCCAGATATACATGGTAAAAGGAAATCTAAGAACAAAAGGTGGATTGATAATGGGATGGCCATGTTACAGTTACAAGAAACTTGTATAATTATAAAGAGAAACAAACTATCAAATAAAGAAACTAATCTTACTGTATAAGAAAAGTATGATAAAATAAAGATACTAATCTTAATTGTATAATAAAATTATAAAATAGAAATACTCTGTTATTTGATCATGTTTTTATCTTTATCCTTAGATATCACATTGTTTATGTATTCACTCTGCAGCTATCTGCTTACTTTTTGGGTTAGGTGTTTAATTTTACTTATCTTATGATATATAGACGTTACTCCAAAAAAGAAGATGATTATGTCCTAGGCATGTTCCTAGGTCAATATAAGTCATGCATGTTAATCAAAGACAACAGCAAACAAATGAAGTGACATTCATATATTATTTTAAAATATTATATACATATCAAACCTTTTAAGTTTGGAAACATAAATGGCATATGACTCGGAATGTGCTCTTCTCTGTGTTGTAAAACTTCCCTACTTCTTGGATTGGGAAATCCTAAATTAACTGCAGGTTTAGGTGCTGGAAAGGCAACCACCTCATGGGCAAATGGAACTGGTTCCACATGCCGAACATAGCCTTCAAGTTCAGAAAGATTAATACCCATATGTCGAAAAGCTAAGCCAAGATCATCCATGTTTGCTTGAGTCCTTCCAACTGGGGATGAAATTTTTGTTTTTGTATTAAACTTAAAAAAAACAAACAAAAAAAACACATTAATTGATTTTTATATTAAAAATTTAACATGAAATGAATTATTTAAAAAAAAAAAACTTTTTCTTTAAAAATTAAACACTAATTAGGAAAAATACACATTTTAAATGCATTTTAAATTTTCTTAAAACAAAGGGAATGAAACTTTTGATGACATTGTAGATTACTCTTAGAAATGAATTACTACTTAAACATAAAATAGGAATAACAGGACCAAAGCAGGCAAGAAAACGCTGGTGCATCCAAAAGAAACATTCTCTTAAACAAATTTCTTCTGAGTCAAAAAACAAGAAGTTAACATTGGGCTTAATTAAGCAAAGAATACAAACTGCTAACAAGCACCAACTCATAGGTACTGAATAGGAATTTCTTTTTGAGACATCAAAAAGGTTACTGCTCGGTGTCAGCCATTATGATAAGAAAAGTTTACTGCTATGTTTTAAAAGTTAAGCTACTCTATAAAGGTATTAAATTACATTGTTCTGCATATCTGTGACATATTCCTCCCAATTGGGACAAATATCTTTCCAAAACATCTGTGAGTACTTCTAGAGAGGAACTCTGGGCAGAATGCCAGCCCAAATTTTGACATATCTGTGCAACAGATATGCGCAGCAAACTGCGACTATATTTTCTGGACATCTGAAAATTTATAAAATAATTTACTTCAAAATTATGGAAATGAATTTCAAAGTAGTTTTAATATTTTGGGTCTATATTCATTAGTATTATAACATATTTATTTACCCAGACAGACAATGACTTAGCACCAGATGTTACAAAATATTTAAATCAGATAATTTGTGACTGCTTTGTTGACCAAGATCCCTACCAGGATAAGTGACTTTAGTATGTTATGTTGTGTAATGCTCACAAGTTAAGTGAGGTTAGTTACTTTACATTGCTTCATTGCAAAGAGGAGGTAGCATTCTTAACCATGTTTTTGTTTTATTCATACACATTTTATTTACTTCTGTTACTTTGGATCTAAAATAGGCTTTATTTTCTAAACAAATTAATAATTTGAATAATAAAAACAACACTATTGTAAAGAATGAGTCCTCCGCTTTGAAATGAAACACTGACATTAAGCCTTAGACCTGCAATAACAAAATCAACTAACCATACTCTGGCAACTTACAGCCATTACTCAAAGGACAAAAGAGCCATTTTAACAGCCAGACATCACTTTTTGCTACTAGGCAAGCACTTTGTGATCTCATATTCTTTTTTTTTTTTTTTTACAGTAGTGAATTTTTAAACATTAAAAATTAATATAGGGCTCAGATTCCTGACGGTGTACATAGATAGATTCTATGTAGTTTTTCTTTTATTCTAATTCTTTTTAATAATGTAGGTTTCCTTATTGTATTTTCAATATTGAAATTTTTATAGATTTGCCTGTACTGTAATAATTAAGTCATTCTGAAGATACTGCAATTCCTCATTTGATTGAACACAATTATTTTACAAAACATTAAGACACATTTTATATCAAACAGAAAATAGATCTACAACAGCTTTAGAGCTCAACAAACAAGTAAAAATGGAACACATTGTCTATGACTATATGCGGGCTATGGCCACTATCATGATTATGGGCCACTACTAGATCTAATAGACAATTAACTTTCATTATAAATTATAGAGTAGAGTTATAGATCTACTATTAAGTATTAAGTACTATTAAGTTCTACAGCCTGGCAGATCCTGCGGCGCTACTGATCCCAAACTGTACTGGATACTCCGTTCCTTTGGTCACATCAGCTGCGCGGAGAGGGGGGAACTGCTGTGTGGGCGACATCGTTCCGACCATAAACAATGCCCAGGCTTTCATCTCACTTATTCAAAGCCCTAACCCTAAAAAACTGTAGAGGACACTCCAGCTTCGCTTTTTGGCGTCGGCCAAACACGGGAAGTGGCAGTCACCGGTTATAAGCTCAATTGACGTAGAGCAGGGCGCCAGGGGCCACTTTCGTCAGTGGGAGGGATCCTAGGATTCCAATGGACAGCTACCGCCCGCCTCAAGCTGGGCAGCCTCCAGCAAATAAGGTGTTGTCCCGTCATGCCTGTCTGCCCCGTTTGGGTACACGAGGATAGGACAAAATCTGAAAAGCAGGCACAAAGCCAATGTACCAGTCGACATAAAAAAAAAAAGAGGAGCTCCACTCTTAAACTGGGCATGTGGAATGTGCGTACTCTACAAACTGGACTTAATGAAAACCTACCAGACATAGAAGATGTCAGAAAATCTGCAATAATAAACGATGAACTGTCCAGGCTCAAAGTAGACATTGCCGCCCTTCAGGAAACTCGTTTAGCTGACTCTGGATCAATCAAAGAAAAAGACTACTCCTTCTTGTGGCAAGGCAAAGCCGAAAGTGAAGTAAGGGAACATGGCATTGGTTTTGCAGTTAAGAACACACTGCTGAACACTGTAGAGCTGAAGTGCAACGGTTCAGAAAGACTCCTATCACTACGCCTTAACACATCTATTGGACATGTGACTTTGATATGTGCCTACGCTCCTACTCTGAGTTCCACACCAGAGGCCAAAGATATGTTTTATGACAACCTTTCGTCTGCTCTTAGCGAGATCCCAACTACGGAACAGGTTATCATCCTCGGCGACCTCAATGCACGCGTTGGATCTGACAACTCTGCATGGGACAGCTGTATTGGGCGTTTTGGTGTCGGAAAAGTAAATGAAAACGGACAAAGGCTCCTCGAGGTTTGCTCACTACACTCCCTCTGCATCACTAATACCTATTTCAAGACTAAACCGCAGCACAGAGTATCTTGGCGGCACCCTCGCTCCAAACACTGGCACCAACTAGACCTAAGCATGGTAAGACAAAAGTGCTTAAAATTTGTCAAGCTTACCAGGTCCTACCACAGTGCAGACTGCGACAGAGATCACTCCTTGGTATGTTGTAAGATCAATCTCTTCCCCCAAAAAATCCACCATACCAAGCAGATTGGAAGACCCCAATCGGATGTAAGCAAGATGTGTCAACCTGATCTCCAGATACAGTTTGCGGAATCTTTTGAACGCGAGTATAAAAATATCTCTGAGAATACAGCAACTGAAAAATGGGAACACCTCAAGTCCACCATACAAAAGACTTCCCTGGAAATCTTTGGAAGAAAAATTACAAAACAAAATGATTGGTTCGACTCTAAAGCAGTTATTTTAGCACCTGTCATCAGAGCAAAGAGAGATGCACTCGCTACTTACAAGGCAAAACCTACCCATCGCAACCTGCTAAACCTGAAAGAAGCTAGAGCCAATGCACAGAGGACAGCAAGGATCTGTGCCAATGAATACTGGGTAGAGCTCAGTGAGAGTATTCAGCTCACAGCCCAAGTGGGCAACATAAGAGGGATGTATGAAGGAATCAACAAGGCTCTCGGACCCTCCCAAAACAAGACAGCACCTCTGAAATCAACCACTGGGGAAATTATCACAGACAAGTGCCAACAAATGCACAGATGGGTGGAACATTACTCTGAGCTCTACGCCACAACAAGCTCAGTCTCTGACTCAGCCCTTAAAGCCATCATACAATTACCCACAATGAACGAGCTAGATGAAACACCCACCCTTTCAGAGCTCAACAAAGCCATAGACAACATTGCTGCCCGCAAAGCACCCGGATGCGATGGTATCCCCCCCAGATCTTCTAAAACAATGCAAAACTACTCTAATCCAATCTCTACACGAACTGCTTTGTAAATGTTGGCAAGAAGGTGCTGTGCCACAAGACCTGCGGGATGCTAAAATCATTACACTGTATAAGAACAAAGGTGACAGAAGCGACTGCAACAATTACAGGGGAATCTCCCTCTTAAGTATTGTAGGCAAAGTCTTTGCTCGAGTGATACTTCCCAGGTTACAAAAACTCGCTGATTGGGTCTACCCAGAATCACAATGCGGCTTCCGCTCAGGGAGATCCACGATTGACATGATTTTCTCCATCCGCCAACTCCAGGAAAAGTGCAGAGAACAAAGGATGCCTTTGAACATTGCGTTTATTGACCTGACAAAGGCCTTCGATCTAGTTAGCAGAGATGGCCTCTTTAAAATTTTACAGTTAATAGGCTGTCCACCCAAGCTACTAAATGTAATCATATCTTTCCACCAAAATATGATGGGCACAGTGCAATTCAACAGTGCCAGCTCTGAAAGTTTCAGTATAAACAGCGGAGTTAAACAAGGATGTGTCCTGGCCCCAACCCTCTTTGGAATACTATTTTCACTGCTAATCCGCAACGCGTTTGACAAATCCACTGAAGGCATCTAACTCCATTCCAGATTTGATGGGAACTCCTAAATATTGCCACACTGAGGGCCAAAACTAAAATCAGAGCCACCCTCGTAAGAGATATGCTATTCGCGGATGATGCAGCGGTAGTGGCACACACACAAGAGGAACTTCAGTCACTAATGTCCCGCTTCTCTCAGGCCTGTAAAGAATATGGCTTGACTATTAGCACGAAGAAAACAAATGTTATAAGACCACCTACTACAGCACCACCCTCCATCCTCATTGACGATAACAAGCTGGACGCCGTAAACGAATTCTGCTATCTGGGATCCACAATTACAGATGACCTGTCCCTAGAAGAGGAGATGAAAAAACGCATAGGGAAGGCTGCCTCGACATTCGCTAGACTCAGACTAAGAGTTTGGGAAAACCATAAGCTAACTACGGTGACCAAAATGGAAGTCTACAAGGCATGCGTTATGAGTACACTGCTGTATGGCAGTGAATCATGGACCACCTACGCAAAGCAAGAGAGAAAACTAAACTCATTCCATTTGAGATGTCTCCATAGGATCTTAAATGTCACATGGAAAGAAAAAGTGTGCAATACTGTGATCCTTGCGCGATCAGGTATTCCCAGCATCTTTACAGCCCTCAGACAACGCCGTTTGCGCTGGCTTGGACATGTTAGCCGGATGGAGGACAAGCGCATCCCGAAAGTCATCCTCCATGGTCAACTCGCGACTGGCACAAGAAAAACTGGTCGCCCCCACCTCCGTTACATAGATGTAATAAAACGTGACCTCAAATCAGTGAACATCAATACTGACAATTGGGAAGACATAGCTCTAGACCGCAACAGGTGGAGAGAGACAGTGACAAAGAAAGCTATGGACAGTGAAAGGACATGGGTCTCAGCCCAGGAAGAAAAACGCACAAACCGAAAAACGGCCAGCTCCTCTACCACCGAAGCAAAAGCCAAGGGGACCCTAACCTGCGCTATCTGTGAACGGGAGTGTCTCTCCAAAATAGGGCTCCACAGCCACATGAGGAAGTGTGCTCTGAGATGAACCATAGTCGTCCTACGACTGAAGGAGGCCAATGGATGGATTTAGTAGTAGATCTATGATTATATTACTACTGGAAAAACATTATCTAGAACCTATATAGACTGTACTTTACAAGATAATTAATGGTATATAGATGCCCAACCTGTGAACACAGATGTATATCAAGGCTCAAGCATTGGTCTCTTTAGTCACACAAGAAGTTGCAAAGGGAAATTAATTAATTTAATTCAATTCTAAAACTATCAAATCAAGTGGATTGAGTATTGCAACTAATCTAAATGATTATGATTTTAACAACTAAGTCTAAGATTAAGGTCTAGACTCTAGATCTATCATCTAGACCTATGATATAGTCCTAGTCTAGTCTAGATTCTAGATATATCTTATACTAAGTTATACAGACAGATTGTCAAGTTGAAGTTCACCTCGAGAGTCAAACTAATCTACTAAAATCTACTTTTTGAGTACACATAATAACAGACATAGATTATGATAGATCTAGAATCTAGACTGTCTAGAGTTATCTAGATTATTAGTATAGAATAATCTAGACTACTCTGACTAGTACTAGTAATTACTAGTACTGTACTAGTTACGTACTAGTAGTTCTAGTTGTATCATCAACAATCAATCAAATCAATTATCAATGCCATTGTTGGCATTGTGATTGTCATTGTCAATCGATACATTATCATCATCATACACAATTTAAGTGAAAATTGTGAATTATAATTCACAATATGTTATACATCTATTATGATCATCTATGACTATGAATATCAAGTTATAGTTATAAAAATAAATCAAGCATGAATTTACAATTGAATTACTTAATGAGTCTTAGACTTAGATTTTTAACATGTATTTTATTTTATTAAAGTTTATTAGATAAATTCATATGTATCATATTTAATGTATTGTATGTGTCTGTATGTGATAAATAGACTTATAAGACTACCACTAATAGACTTTACTTTATAGACTAAATGAAATTGTCACTTATTGTGTATTGTAATTGTCTAAATTAGTAAAATTTACTAATATGTAAATAGATCATCATACCTAATTTACCTAGATAATAAGCATTTAAAGTTAGATCTATATAATTAACCACGCTCTTAGGAATACTACACATTAATAATTAATTACTTACATTAAAAACAGCTATCCATGTTTTAGAACTTTAGAAAACAACATCACTATTAATTATAGATCAGTAGTATATCTAGATTTAATTTGGTTTGTTTGGCAGCCATCTTTACGATTTACAGCAATAAAATTACAGGATTGGATGCAAAATATAATTAAATTAATAATATTTGATAATAAACAAATCACAAAATTTTATTTATTAAGTTTGAATATCATTATCAAAAATAATCAAGTCATTAAAAAATATTATAAATTTAAAGTATCAATTAAATATAACATATGCATTTTAATTCCAGTTCATAATTGTACCTCGGTATTCTGGGAAATTCTATAACTCTTACCAAGAGACGATGGTTGCGTATGACGCTCATCTGTTCTTTAACAACTATCAATGTAACAATGTGAATTTCTGTACATTACCACAAACAATTTCAAGCTAATTTGATTGTTCTAGATTATATTTCGTGAAGACTATACGAATAATGCTATGTTGTAGATTATAGAGGATAACCCACTGCAAATACTGATACTACATTCATTACATTACTTAGTAACAATATAAATATAATGAATATTAATTATATTATTACTAGTACATTCAGTGTCATTCACCATTGTGATTGTTGATTCATGATTGTAACATTGCAACGATTGTTTTGGAACATTCCAATGATTCCATATTGAATCATGAATGATTGATACATCTCTTTCATCTAAAAATTCAAACATTACCAGATCTAGATTAGAATATGCAATATAGGCTGCAGTGTCTGAGTATTACACAAGGAATACTCTTTAAAAAATGTTAAACTAGACCTAGGCAAGATCTCTAGATTTTATTCTATACTAAATGGATCAACATCTTTTGTTTGGAACATCTCAGTCTCATGATCTTGTTGTTAGGTATCAGTATCACTAGACTTTTGTCAGCAGTAAACCTTATGATCCTGGACATTAGGCCTTACAGCATACATTGATATATCATTATATGTAGGTTTATACTAATTTGTAAAGGATGCATCACAGTTTTACCTATTAGTGGGACGGATTATTTCTCATAATTTAGCTTCATCATTAATTATAAAAGACAATGCCTTTTTTTGATGCTCTGGCACGATGGCTTGGTATGAAGAAGAAGGAAGTTAATGTGATGGTTGTAGGTTTGGATAATAGTGGTAAAACTACCATCATCAATCACTTCAAATCTCCTGAGACAAAAAATCATGACATTGTTCCAACTGTTGGTTTTAATGTTGAGAAGTTCAAATCAAAGTCTCTTGCATTCACTGCATTTGACATGTCTGGACAAGGCCGATATAGGAACTTATGGGAACAGTACTATAAAGAGTGTGATGGTATTATATTTGTTATAGACAGTAGTGATAAGTTGCGTATGGTGGTTGCAAAAGAAGAACTGAATCTTTTATTGGAAAATCCTGAACTGAAAAACAGATCTATTCCAATATTATTCTATGCTAACAAAATGGATGCAAGAGATGCAGTTTCAAGTGTTAAGTGTTCCCATCTTTTGGAGCTACAGTCCTTATCCAACAAGCCATGGTTTATATGTGCCAGTAATGCTTTGACTGGTGAAGGCTTGCATGAAGGAGTAGATTGGCTGACTGATCAACTAAAAATAGTTCTTCAAAAAAAGAAAAAATAGTAGTGCTTTATACATGTCATTAATTAACTTGTTTTTTTTAGATAATGCTTTGTGTTGTTTAATATATTTTATTTATATAAATCTTATTTCTAAGGCTTTTTTTTCAGTCTCATTAGTCTCACTACTGGTTGTTTTTTTTTTGTCATTGCAGCATGTGAAGACTATGGTATAATCTTACAGTACAAAAAGAAATTAACTATATCTTAATTTAATTGTTTGTAGAAAAGTTGCAAATTTAACTAAAACATTATGGTTACTTTAATTAATGTTAACTTATCAATTCTTAAATAGTTTTTTCAGATCAATTTAAATCCTAATTTACAAATTAAAACCATCTTAGAAATTCAAACTTGTACCATCAGATTAGCAAACAAGCATTTTATGCCTTCCTACCACTAGCCGACACTTCAACTTCTTGTAACTATTTTTATAGAAGATAGTAAAGACTTATGTAATTTATCTTTAATTTTAATTTGTGCTTCCTTATCTTGCAGATCATGATGTTGTTTTGAAATCAAAATATTTTCACTTAAATTCTTATATAATTAGTTTCAATCCCTCTACATACTTAAGATTTTTTTTTTTACAAATGATAATATACCAGTGGTGTTATAAAATATTCATTTATTTTGTATTAACTATACAATACATCATTCAGTAGGACAATGTACAAACAGTAAAATCTGCTCTTTTGTTTTGAAAGATATTCTTGTTCATTGCTCTGATTTAAGACTATAACTATCCATTAATAAAATGATATATCAATTAAAAAAGTTTCCTTTGTGCATTTTACCAATATGTTATTATTATTGTGTTATTATTATTATATATATGTAATCATGTTGTGTAGTGCTTAATTTAGATTATTATAGGCATATAACAGACAGTCTTTTTCTTTTTGTACCAAAGACTTACTTTTTTTTTTTAGATTCATAGTTTAGGTTCTAATTTGAATAACACATGAAGTCCAACTTTGTCCAATTTATTAGATTATTAATATAGAGCTATACGTATACAAACAGCACTAATCTAATGTCTGTTATGTTTCCATAAACACCAGTAGGTTACATTGTGTTGGTTATGATAACTACATTAAATTATATTGGTTGGCCATCTTGTATCTTAAAATGATTTAATCATCCACAATGGCTCCTTTCGTAGAGCATTTTTTTGTTTTGGGTAAAGAATAATATTTTTAGAAAGGCATTCTCGGCCGCAAACATCACACACGAAAGGGGAGCTTGGGTGAGTGTTGAGGGAGCCAGCCCACGGCCGGACCTAGACATATACAAACTACGCAGGGGCTCGCACACGACAAACAAAATAAAAGAGAAAAAATGCAAAACTTGGATCAGGTTTTAAGCCTGTTTTTTCTGGTTTTTGACCTTACTTAGTGTGCCCAAAGAGAAAGCAAGGCATGGCGAAACACCACCTTTTTAGCCTGCCTAGTTTAAGGCAGGCTGTAGCTGTCCATTGAGATCTTAGAATTCATCTCACCCACGAAAGTGACCGCTGGCTGTTTCATTGTGCCAATCGAGTAGTGTAGTTTATAACTTGTGATAGTCACAAGAAATAGATGTGTAAGGCTACTTCTACAAGAAGCAGAGGTGGACTGGCTATGTGGGCATCCAGCCAAATTGCTGTAGACTACTGGTAGCCTAATGAGCTGGTGAAGTCGCCGAATGACAATAAGTTGGCCCACCGTAAATTTGACTACATTTCATCAAATAACTTTACAGACTTGTGTAATACTAAAAACATGCTCCACTAGCGGATCCAGAACTTTGGAGGGGGGGGGGGGGGGGGCGCGATTTTTTCCAAACCCTAACCCTAACGCCCAGTAAACCCTAGCCTATTCATAAACCTGCGTACAGCATATAGTAAAGTTCCCCTTTCAGATCTTGTGGTCAATAGGGCAAATGATGTAAAGGTCATCTGATTCTGTGGCCTACGGTTAACGAGGGTGTCATGTGGCCAGCACAACGACCAACCGCCTTTACTTTTCCCCAACTAATGTCAGGTACCCATTAGAGCTGGGTGGACTCAGAGGCGCCCAAGGATCCCGAAATAAAAATCCCAGTCTTCACCAGTATTCGAACCCTGACCCCCGATTCAGAAGCCAAGCGCTTTACCGCTCAGCCACTACAGCATATATATATATATAATGAGAATAAAATAAAGCAGTGTTTCTCAACCTTCGACGAAGAAAAAAAAATCATGTTGAGGCCTTTTTCTTGCAAGCTTTGGGGTCTGAGAAGCGCTGTAAGCTTCCCCGGTGGGGTTCGGGGCAAAGCCCCAACTCCAATAGCTTTTTCTTACATTTTTTCACTGAAGAAACGCATTCTCCTGACATCTACAGCTCATTATTTATCAAAAGTGTTTTCTTGCATTCTTCACTGCAGTAATGCATTCTCCTGACCTAAAGCTCATTATTCATCCTATTTTAAAGGACCTTTTGTATAATGTTGAAAAATATTCTAATATGAATTTATAGGCCCTTAATACATTGCAAATAAAACCGATTTGTTCCTTTAAAAGATAAGACACCCCACATATTTAGATTAAGGCTTTGAGGATCGCCGCCGAAAAAAAATTATTCGATAAATAATATTCAATAAAATTCAAGCATAAATTGTGAGTTATAGTCCCAAATTTATTTAACTAGAAAAATATCAGATTGAGTAAAGGTTGGAAAAAAGCGACTAGTAAAAAAATATCTGGGTTTAGAACTCATCTCAATCGTGACTCTTATACTGAAAAATTTCGTTTGAATTATAACTTTTCCAAAGCAAAGTTTTTCTTAAAATAATTATGATAAATTCATGTGAAATTACATAAACTCTTGTCTGGAAAGGGGAGGGGCGGTAGAGTGAAAATGATTAAGCCTCGCTCCTTTTTACAATTTCTGCTAATGATTGCATTTGGCATTAAAGAATAGGAGTGGGGCCACTCGATATAAGAAATATAATAATAATAATTAAATATAATACAAAAAGAAAAAGTATTGGTTTGTCCGATGTTGGGAAGGTGATTGCATGTATCGCTCCTCCCACCTGGTACAACCCTTTTTCATTTTATATTTACTAATGATAAAATTTTAGATTAGAGTGTGGTGCGACATAATATACAATAAGTTCACATATCAATACGTAGTTTATATTATATAGATTTGTGACTAATTTTTTTCACATACTATGATTTCTCCATAAAAATAGGACCGCCCCCCCCCCCCCCGCCACTCAGAGGGCTATAGTGGGGAGAGTACATGCAATCGCCCCCCCCCCCTTACCCCACTGAATCGACCAAAATACCAGAAGGGGAGCGACATAATATAAAATGTATATATTAATTCAACTAATTTTGTTCATAAACTATGATTTCTAAATAAAAGTAGGGCCGCCCCCCCCCCCCCCCCACACACAAACACACTCAAAGGGGTTAGGTGGGAATGGCAGTAGAGGTATTTGCCCCCTCCTCCGGCCAACAGGGAAACGACATAATATTAAGAAACGGTTAAAATACCAATAACAAGTTTTAATCATATAGATATTTAATTGATTCTGTTAGCAAGCTGTGATTTCTACAAATAAATTGGACCGCCCGTCCCCATTCGAAAGTTTATGGGGGGAGGTGGGGTATGCCATCGCTCCTCTTGACTGTACCATATCGGCCAACATACTAGAGGGGGGCGAAATAATCTAAAAATAGGTTGAAATATAAATAATTAGTATATATTATTAACATAAGTGTGAGTTTGCGCTCCCAGAGCTATATTTATATGTAATTTTATTTTTCTAATTTTATAGGTCAGAGCTATTTTATGTATTCTATTTTTTATAGGCTAGTGGCAGAATTAATATTTGTACTTCCGCTTTTTGTTATATGGGTTAGGGCGGGTAGTATAAATAGTAAAATCCATGCTTCATCCTGTACACTTGACCAGCGGTCAGTAAAGTATATCACTGTCTGTGTGACAGTTGATGATCTTAGTGATCTGGCGTATACTTATTTAATCATTTCTGTACCTGGGACGGCCTGCTATTATTACTGCTGATTATAACTGCTGAAATAAATGCTGCTATTACTCTGCTTTGCTATAACTGCTATTACTCTGCTGTAGCTCTAGTGTTATTTTGTTTCTGTAGTGTTGCCTTAGTGGCTTAGTTATTGTCTGTTCTTAGTGAATCGAAGTGCCTATTCCCAACCAGCTGGGAATAGGCTTTAGGGCTAAAGCCTATTCCCAATCGTCTGTTCAGGTCAAATGAGGACAATACCTTATTCCCAGTCAACCGGAAGTGGTTCTTATGTTAAAGGTCAAACAAGATGGCTGGAATCAATCATACATGCTTTGTCCACAGTCACTGATTTGTTTTAGTTTGAACATAGATCTAGTAAATCTAGATATAGTATTGTTCACTTTATCTAGATCTAGAATCTAAAGTTGTTTCATTACATTAAAAAAAACAGCATGAAAAGAATTTAGCAATGACAATTAAATTTAATGTTGTACTAGTATTTCTTCTATTATTTGCTTTAATAAATGTATGTCATACATAAGACAAAAAAAACACACGCCAAAAAGACACCAAAGTCTCTGTTGATTGTGTTGTGCTTTTTATGTAGGAGATTTAAAACTGCATGGCAAGGACACATTGATTTCTAGCTTTGTTAATGATATATGGTTACAATACAAGAAAAGTAATAATTTTTTTCCCCACATTTAAAAAGGTGCCGGTATCGTATGCCGTGTCGGATCGTACCATCACAAAAAAAAAGTCACATTGCCCTGTATTTAAATTGTTTAAAAAATGTTTATAAATTATAATTAGTCTATAGGTCATTCATAAATAATAAATTAAAATTATAAAAATAAACTAAGAATGCTAACAAAGAAAGACTTAAGTAAAGATTTTTTTTTCAGTAAATGTTCTCTTCTACTATACACAAAGGTGTATAACAAACCAATGTTACTTCCAGACTTCCACCACAACTTGGCCTTAGATTATAAAATCCTGTGTAGGATATATCCTACCCACCTGCCTCCCCTATTTCACCTTAGTGAGAACAATAAACTTTGATATCCCCTATCCTATATTGAATGGAATCAACATAAATAAAAAAAAATCTCAGCTTTACAATATACATAGCATTTACTATGTGTCTACACATGCTATTGCTTTGCAACAAACTTTCAAACTTTAAACCCCCTTCTCCCCAATTACATTTTTATCTCTGCCTAGTTTTGATAGTTCCTCTTTTTTATTATAGCCATCCTCAATGCACTTTTATAATGAAGATGGGAGAGGGAACATTGTAAACACATGTCAAAAAATATCAACAGCAGTATATAGGCCTAAAAAAAATATGTTGAATTGAGTGCTTAAAGTCAAAGCCAAGTCAAAAAAAAATAAAAAATGGAGATGATGTGACCAGGAATGAAATGAAAACAAAAACAGTGAATAAATATATTTTATTTATCTTATAGCTATTACAAATATTCAGCTCAAAGATTTAACAAAAATATGACCTAACAATTCTATAATAAAATAACCTTTAAAGTATACATTGTTCCTTTAATTACATTAGGGAAAAAATAATAGAAGTTTAGTAAATTGTAAAGATTTATCAATATCAAACAAATTTTATTTAATAGCTATTTTCTATTATCTTCTTTTAAATCTATCACTTTAAAAAAAATATAACATTTAACTGAATAGGATTTGACCTAAACACAGTTGACTGGGAATAAGGTTTTGACCTAATTTGACCCTGTTGACTGTGAATAGGGTTTTGACCTTATTTGACCTATCCATCCGGTTGGGAATAGGGTTGAAGCCTATTCACAACTGGTTGGGAATAGGGTCCGCCATATAATAATGGCAATGTCTTTGATTCCATAAAGTTTAAGGATGCGTGCAGAGTTTTACATGGCTACACTAACCCAGTGAACTTTAGATAAATTGTAATAAACAACTGAATTTAATAGACACACGTTTTATAGTTGTTGAACAATCAAATTATAAACTGTATGTGAGCTTGCGCTCCCAGAGCTATATTTTTATGTATTCTATTTTTTATAGACTAGTGCCAAATTTATTATTTGTACTTCCGCTTTTTGTGTAGGTTAGGGTGGGGTGTATAAAAAGTGATGTACTACATGCTGTCTTAAAACAGTTCAGTGTACAGTTGACCAGTGGTCAGTATAGTAGGGGAGAGTGGGGAGAAATGGACATCCCCTGCTATTTTTAAAACTAGTGGACCATATTATTTTGGACCAGAATAAAAAAACTTCAGTAACATGAGATGTTTTTATAAATCCATTTCCTTTTCCTTAATTCTTATGCACATGTTTTTATTTGCATACGGACATTTTTCAGTCACAAAACAAGTATTTTCTTAACCAATTTGCACGTCTATATTTCATTAGATCTACATCAGAATTCAAGGTAAGTTTGTATTATTGTAAAACGAACATTTCTTTATAATAATTAATAACTTTCGCCGTACAAATTCAATAAATAAAAATTTTATAGTGTTTTAACCAATTCAGGTACCAGTGGCCGGAGTGGGGAGAAATGGTCCATAGGAGGTCCGTTTCTCCCCATTCATTTGATTCATGTTTGGCAGTAGATTTTTATAGTGATGATATGCTTATAATTAGCATTTTGCATCTATAATAGATGTATGTCCATCTACTGTAATAAAGATGTTAACTTTAATGCTGGTGTTCTATTTTAAGTAGATCTAGCTCTAGATCTAATCTAGATTTTTTAAAGTCAAAATAAAGTTAATGATTAAGCCTAATGAAATGACAAATATATTTTTTTCTTTTTCCAGGTAATAAAATGTCTTGAGTTTACATAAGGAAAAGAGTCAGTTATAATAGATGCTGTAACTGCTGTTGAGAAGGGCAAGACCAAGGGCACATTGTTGCTCATCATCACCAAACACTGACTCTCCTTTTGTTCCTGATATAACTCTACAAGCGGACACGTCAATTAATTTGCTAGTCCCGATAGTATCTTGCGACGCAGCTTTACAAGGGGACACATCAATTAATGTGTTGGCCCATACAGTATCTTCGGATGCAGCTTCACCAAAAATGTTTGCTTCGCCTGAAATATTTGTAGGCTATCCTAAAGCTGCTTCTCGCAAGCAAACCAACAGAGGGAAAAAGCGTGGAAAATGTATGATTGCGACATCATCACCAATGATGGAGGAAATAAATTTGAAGCAGTGCATTAAATCTGGGGATAAATCCAATGATAAAAAAAATCTATTTGATACTGATAGGACAGATAGTAGGCTATTAGTGACAGCAGTGATGAAAGTATTGATGTCAGAATGGATGGTGTCGAAAGTGTGAATGTTAACGACTATGTTTTGTGTGAGTTTGAGGTAGGAAAGAAAACAAAATATTTAGTTGGTAAGGTTATGAAAGAAGAAGATGAGGATGGTGATATTGAAGTTTCTTTTTTGCGAAAGAGTGGGAAAATGGTTGACAAGTTTTTTTGGCCGACAGTAGAAGACATTGGGACAGTCAGAATAGGACAAATTAAAACAATTTTGCCACCACCAGTAAATTGCAAAGGTACAAAAAGAATAGAAAGATATATCTCATTTGTTCTCTCTTTAAAAAAAAAATTTCTATTAATTTCTTTAAAGCTTCTTGTGTATTCCACAGATGATCCATTTCTCCCCACAGATGATCCATTTCTCCCCACAGATGGTCCATTTCTCCCCATATTGGGGTGGTATTTTTTTTTTTTTCTTATGTATGATAATTATTTTTTTTTTTAGACTATATTTTGAAATAAATGGTTACTTTATTGAGCAATATAACAAACATCTCTGAGTTGTTGTTATTTATGTTTTTATGTAACTTTTAGTAAAAATGGTGGACCATTTCTCCCCACTCTCCCCTATGTCTGTGATAGTCGAAGATCTTTGTGGTCTGTCGTGTAATTATTTTATATTTCTGTACCTGGGACGGCCTGTAAGTTTTTAACTATTTTATATTTTCTTTTACTAGATCTATGTCACACTGTGTGTAAATATGCTAGATATATTTTAATTTAGTTTTATTTTCTAGTTGGAAGTTTATGTTTTGAGCATGTTAATTTAAAGATGGCGGCTTCCACCAGTCCTGCTTTGAGTTTTCTAGACCTAATAGAATATATGATTTTATGTATTGCAGGCTATTGTTACTGCTTTTAGCTGCTGCTATTGGATATTACTCTGCTGCAATTACACTGCTGTTTTAAGCTGCTGCTGTAGATTTATTTTGTTTCTGTAGTGACTAGTGTAGTGTTGCCTTAGAGTTTTATTAGTAAACTTAGTTATACTTATAGTCTGTTTCTGTACTTAGTGAATACTAATAGTAAGGTACTAAGGCTAAGGTGTTCTTGTTTTGGTTTTAGTTATGAGTTGTTTATAGTAGTAGAATATTGTAGATCTAGACTAGTTTATTGTAGTGTGTTTGTGTAGATCTAGGTCTAGGGTAGTAGTTGTAGTGATTTAGTTAGATAATTGGCTTGGTTAGTTTGTTAGTGTTTGTAGTGATGTAGATTTAAAGGGTTTTAGTTAGTTGATGGGTTCAGTAGTAGTGGTTAGTCAAGTTAGTGTATATATATTATATTTTATGATTGATTCATTTATTTTTATGTAAATAAAGTTTCGTTTTGTTTATTTATCCTAAACTAAAATTTCGTTATCTTGCTTTCATTTAGTTTAAGTTAGTTGTCTGGTTACTTAGGCGACTCTAGCCCCTTGGTCACCATACCGCGGTGCACAGATTGAGCCCACACAGTAGCGCTAACATCTGCCTACTGCTAAATAATTTAATGTTGAGCAGTAAGAATAGGTCTCTCCCACTCGCGCCTGCCTGACCTGCTCACATAAATGTAATACAGCGCAACAAAGAAACGGGAAAAAAAAGGATTTTTTAAGGGGGGGGGGCGGTGGTGACACCCTGAGCAGACCGCACCGGGTGACACCCACCCTAGTGACGCCACTGTTTTAGATTTTATGTGTGAGATAAATTTTTCAAAGCAACTATAATTAATGGACTTCATCTAAAACAAGTTCATTCATATATTCAGATGCGATTTTTCAAAATATTTATAAGCTTAGCATTATTTTGGACCAATGTCTCACCATATCAGGAGAAAACACGACCCCTTAACTCAAGAAAACATTAAGAAATTAAAACAGACACAAAATAGTGAGATTCATAACAAACGAATATTCACAATTGATTACATCAACACCTTTTAAAAAAATCATTAAAAGTTTTAAAATCACAATTTTTATTTCTACAATTATTTTTGTGTGTGAAATTGTGCATCGGAAAATGCCGGGTACTTAAAGTAAGCTAGTCCTAAAAAAAATACACAGATCTTGGGTAAAAGACTCATCAAATAAAGTAGGTCTACTGTAAATGTGTTGTTTCACGCGCTTGTTTCAGGTCTTTTCTTTTTATAGCCTCTATCGGGTTTGATCCCAACTACCCGAATTTTTTTTCTATCAGGTACACTTAAATTTACAGCCTAATAATGTCAGTGTAATTAAAAATGAGAACTGAAAAATGCAAACGATATGTAGGGAAAAGGTACTTCCGGCCCAATTTCTAATTCTAGTTTTAAAGAAAAGAAACGCATAAGCGCAAAAAAGCCCGTTAGAGAAGAATGCCAAACGATTATCCATCCACCACGTCGCTTAGCATCATCATTATCTTTCCTTTACGTTCCTCATGGAACATAGGGCCTCAGTAAAAACACGCCATTCTCCACGGTCTCTTGCTAGTTTTTTAATGTCTCTTTCCTGTCCTCTCGGCTTCATCTAGTCAGTTGGTCTTCCTCTACGTCTTGTGCCCACTTGAAGGCCTGTTTAGCTATGTTGTTGGTATCTTTTCTAAGGGTGTGACCATTCCTTCTCCACTTTCTCTCTGAGATCCTTATCAGCATTGCTACGCAATAAAGTGGAAGAAAAACTAAAAGAAATGCAAGCTGATGGATTTATAACTCCAGTACATGAACCTACTGAATGGGTTAGCTCCATGCTTGTTTCGTTCACGAATGACAAAGTTAGAATACACAAACTCAAAATCGGCTCCCGAAGTGGTCCACCCAGGCAGGTAAAAAGGCAGGTATCAATATTTTCAGAAAGAACATGAGAATTAAAATCTATCAAAGACCAATGACAGAAGAATGGAGAAAGAAGGTTGACAGATCTTGTGTGGTGCCCCAGCTGTCCAGCAGATTAAAAGATAGTTAAAAGCGAACATGGCCTAAATGATGTCTTAGAATGAATATCTAATTGATCTAATTGTTTTGTAAAGGGTCAATCTCTTAGTCAAATCCTCAAAAAAAAACACACCTTTGTTACGTGTTCTACGGTTACAGTGTTACACTACAGTTCACGCGATAAACTGAAAACCTATATATTAATTAGTGTTTAAAATTATGTCCAACTTATATGTATACTAAATAGATTTTTTTCTCTTTAAAAAAAGTTAACATTATTTTTGGGTAAATATAGTAGTTAGTATGACAGAACTTACATAACGTAGCAATACAAATGTAAAAAAAAATATATTTTTTTAAAAGTCTAAAACCATATGCATAAATGTGTTAAAAATATGGTGGATAGTCTTCGCCCCTACTAATAAGCCTCCCGTGTTAGTTACTATTAATAGTGAATAGTTGTAAAAGAGGTGTATTTTTATGAAGAAAACTACTTGCATAAGTAATTTAAAAAATTAGTTTTTTCGCTTTTAGAAAAGAAAAAAAAGTAGCCGTTGCATCAGAACTTTGAATGGACTAAAATATTATGATGTCGGATTTTTACTATCTTTTCTAGTTTACGAGATCTAAACGGGTCGGACAGACATTTCACACTCAACTAATAACGTCTTTTCCCCTTTCGGGGCCGCTAAAAATATAACAAAATCTTGGAAGACGGCCATCAGCTCCATCATAATTAACCTCAAAACAATGTCTGCATTCATGCTTGGCCAATACATGACTTCTCTGGCTCTCTGCTTACATTTGACTATTCCTAAGTGAGACTTGTGAATCAAATTTAGCATGTATTTACGTAAGCTTGGTGGCATGACTATTTTCAGACCTATGTATATAATACCATCAGAAGTTGATAACTGGTCTCTTGAATCCCAATATGGCATGACTTCTATTGGAGTCTCGCTTCTTGTGTCTGGCCAACCAGTCATAATTACTTCCCGAAGCATTGAAAGTTCTTTGCTTCGAATCACTTACAGAGATCATATGCACTGAATCATCTGTAAATTCACATGTCTGTTTATCAGTATTTGGTAGATGTGCACGAGAAAGTGTATCGGAGATAAACATTTCCTTGCCTTTTCTGTAACAGACTTTCAGATCCTACCACTGTAGTCTTATTAGCATCTTCTGTATTCTCATTGGTGCTGACAATAGAGGTTTATTGAAGATTTGCTCCAGAGGTTTGTGATCCTTATAAACTGTTACTTCTTTACCAAATATGTAGCAGTGAAATGTGCTTGTACTATACACAATTAAAAGCATTTCCTTCTCAATTTGAGCATATCTTGTTTCTGTATCCGTGAGAGCTCTTGATGCGTATGCAATTATATGACCTTCCTGGAGTAATACTGCTCCCAGTCCATCTTTACTTGCATCACATTCTATCTCTACGTTCTTGTTGACATCATAATATGCTAAAACTGGAGGGTTTGTACAAAGATGTTTCAATTCTTCAAAACTCTTGTTTTGTTCATGATTCCATTGAAATTCTACATCATCTTTAAAAGCTTTCGTATTGGAGCATCTGCTTGACTTAGATTGGGAATACATTTTGCTAGTTACTAAATTAAACCTAGAAATCTTCTGATTCTATCTTAGTCTCGATGAGCTGGCATGTCAATAATTGCCTTTATCTTTGCTGGATCTGGTTCTTAACCTTTCTCTGACAAGATATGGCCCATATAAGGTACTCTGTTTTGCCTTATCTTGCACTTGTCATAGTTCAGCTTTAGATTGTATTCCTTTGCTCTTTGCATGACTTGTTTCAAAATGTGATCATGATGCTCAACATCTCTACCAGCTACTAGAATGTCGTCTATGATGACATATGCTCCTTCAATACCTTGAAGCATTTCATCCATAATTCTTTGGTAAATTTCTGGCTCTGATTTGATTCCAAAAGGTAATCGTAACCATCTATATCTTCCCAGAGGTGTATTGAAAGTTGTGAGAAATGAAGATTCTATTTCTAGCTTTATTTGCATAAACCCTGACTTGGCATCGAGAACTGAGAATATCTTCGAATCTGGAATATTAGTGATCGCATCTTCAATAGTTTTCATCGGGTGATGTTCCCGTCTGATTGCTTTATTGAGATCTTTTGGATCAATACATATTCTCGCTTTGTCATTCCTGAACGAAACAACAATGGAGCTAATCCATTCAGTAGGTTCATGTACTGGAGCATTTCTTAAAGTTTTTCTTCAACTTTCTTGCGTAGCGATGCTGCTAAGCGACGTGGTGGATGGATAACTCCTTTAGCATTTTCCTGTAACTGAATCTTGTATCCTCCTGGCAGTGTTCCAGTTGTTTTCAGCATTTCAGGGAATTCTCTTTGTAACTCGTCTTTTGCCTTGGATTCTATGCTGTCTATCTGTTGTAGTAGTCCTAAACATTCTGCTGTGTCACCTCTCAAAATGTTCTCTTGGCTAATGTCTTACTACCTCAAACCTTGCTTTCACCTCTTGGATATTATTTATTTTTCAAAGGTAGCACCACTGCTCCTACAGTCTTAATAACATGATTAGTGTAAGACTTGAGTGACTTTGCTGAATAAACAAGTTTTACTTTGTCTTTGAGCTTTTCAAACTTAACAAGAATGTTACACCTTGCACCAGTGTCAATTCGGAAAATTAATGTTTTGCCATGCACGACTAGTTTTACAGTCTACTTGTCTTCAACGACATTGATTTTCTCAATTTTACCCTTTTTATTCTGGCTACTTGCTACTTGTACAATATTTTCATCACTGTGGCTGTCATCTTCTACCAGATTGACGTTGCGTCTTTTTCTGCACATTTGAAACCAGTGGTTTTTCTTCTTGCAGAAATTGCATGTGGTTTCTATTGCTGGAAATTTTCCCTTTTCGTGGTTCTTGCCACATTTACTACACATTTTATCTGAGTTGTCTTTAGACTTCTGCTTGAGTACATTGTGTGACTGTCTCTTGATTGTTAGAACTTCTTGGCCCCTAAACATTTTTACTTGGCTTTGTGACATCTCATATTGATGTCCTATTTCTATAGACTTGCTAAGGGTCAACTTCTGTCCCTGATCAAGTAGTTTTAATTGTACCTTTTCGTGTATGACTCCACTAATGATCAAATCAATAAGTATATCATCTGGATCTTCACAGTCCATAATGAGAAGTTTTAGGTCTTTAACAAAGTTATCAAAACTTTCTCCTTCAACCTGCTTTCTCTGATGTGCTCTAAATCTAGTCATCTATTTTCTATAATAGCAATTGCGGATCTCCCTCTTCACTATCAGTAATATTTAGAGTTTTGTAAACTTCTCGGCCCTGTTGACCTATCCACATTCCCAGCCATCCGGCTTTTTGTTTACTATCGGCACCAACTAACGGTCCTTTGAAACAAAAGCTCACCTGATGTTGAAATCTTAAAAACTCTTGATAAAGACCTTTAGCATTCCAATTCAAGATTGGTTGCTCAAAATAAAAAGAAGCCATTTTTAGATTAATAAAAACCTTTGTCTGGACAGCTTTTAAGTTTTACTCTGACACCATGTAGAATATTCGTGTTACACAAATAACAAACTAGTGTTTAAGAGAGAAGGCATATTAGGAACTCCATTTATTACGTAAACACTAGCGGTGTTGCACTGACGCGCTAGTGTGCAAATGTACATATAATATTATTATGTTACAGAAATACTCTCAATTGTGTATAGTACAAGCCAATTTCACTGCTACATATTTGGTAAAGAAGTAACAGTTTATAATGATCATAAACCTCTGGAGCAAATATTCAAGAAGCCGTTATTGTCAGCACAAAATGAGAATACAGAAGATGCTAATGAGACTACAGTGTTAATAATGTTATCTTATATAATATAGACGTTACTTCAAAAAACAAGATCTGAAAGTCTGTTACAGAAAAGGAAGGAAATGTTCGATACACTTTCTCGTGCACATCTACCAAATACTGATACGCAGACATGTGAATTTACAGATAATTCAGTGCATATGATCGCTGTAAGTGATTCGTAATACAGTGAAATTCAAGACTATACAAGCAAAGAACTTTCAATGCTTCGAAAAGTAATTATGACTGGTTGACCAGACAAAAGAAGCGAGACTCTAATTGAAGTCAGGCCATATTGGGATTCAAGAGATAGTTATCAACTTCGGATTGAATTATATACATAGGTCTGAGAATAGTCATGCCGCCAAGCTTACGTTCATTCATGCTAAATCTGATACACAGGTCTCACTTAGGAAGGAATAGTGAAGTGTAGGAAGAGAGCCAGAGAAGTCATGTTTGGTCAGGCATTTGTTTTGGCCAGGTATGAATTGAAGTGATAGTGTGTCTATCGGACGACGTTTGTTTTACCCTAGAATAAGTTCTTCCTGGAGTTAGGGAAAGACTGTAGCATAAGTGAAGCCTGTTCCCACCTGGTGTCCACTGCTCTGAGGTCCTCCATGAAAGTGTGGCGCTAAATTATTATGGGACGTCCCTGTTTGCGCTTTCCTCGTAGAAGCCTCCATGTCATCGCAACTCTTGGTATGCGTAGTTCATTTTGTCGGAGAACACGTACCCCAAACCTCATGCGACGCTCTGTCACAACCTCACTAAGTGGTCAACTTCCAGTTTGGCATAGGATTTCTTTAATTGAGACCCGATCTCTATAACTGACTCCTTAAATCTGTCTTAGCCACCTTTGTTGAGCCACATTTAGTCTATTTTCAATTTCGGAAGATAACTTCCATGCTATTCACTGCACTTTATAATGTAGCCCAGCGATAGGAATTTGGTGACTGTAGTTTGCTTTAGATTTTCTATCGAAATGGGAAGTTGTATCATCAAAACCATCTGTTGGGGGGGGGGGGTGAAAACATAACCCATTAGATACACTCATAGAATTTGGTGACAGTAGAGAGAAGAGAGGGTTTTCAACCTCATAACTATCTGTAGGGGGATTTTAAACTTAAAATTTTAACTTAAAGCCCTCTGGAGGGGGGGTATACACAAACCCCTTTTGGTGACTGTTGTATGTTTTAGTCTTATATTGAAGAAGGGGTTTATTGTAAAAAAATAATTTTGGAGTGGGTTTTAAACTCAAAATCCCCCCTGGCTATGTTTTTGGAATTTGGGGATTGGCGTTTGCATTATTTATTTATTTTAACCACGAAATCCCATAGAAGGCTTAGGAAGGAATAGTGAAGATTTTAAGATAAGAATTTTAAACTCAAACCCTCTTGGCTGGGGCAAGTGATGGTTTAATAGGCTTACTAAAATATCACCTAAAATAAACAAAATCAAAGCTGTCGTCATCGAGAAGTAATAGAAGTCAAATTCATAAAGCGCTGGTTGTAAATGTGTATGTGTTTTGTGTGTGAATGTTGTTCGAATTTTTCATCTATATTCAGTGGCGTAGCTAGCAATGTGCGGGTGGTGCGGGCCGCACGGGGCATCAAGTGGTTGGGAGGCATCAAACTGAGGGCAAACTTTCTCAGTAAAACTACACATTGTAATAACATAAATAAAAAGAGATATATATTTGTTATGTCAAATAAATGTGAGCTGTAGACCAGCTTGAATCAAATTTTACCATATTTGTTTAAATCTTTGAAGTCAACGCACTTTAACACTTTTTTTTTTGAAGCCTTACATGTTGTTACTTTATTGTTCAATGCACTGCTTATGGACAAGTTTATAGTAGTGTTTTATTTTTATTTTCTAGCTACTAATCAGTAATAGTCTAATCTCTTTTGTGGATCAGTGGGGGGAGGGGTTATAATAATAATAATAATCTTTATTGTCCATATGGAAATTTGTCTTACAAATTTGTCTTATCTGGGAGAAGATCTCCAACCACTCAGCAAACACAACCATACTAGAGTCGGGATTCCAACTGTAAGGTGGCCAAGCGGTTTAAGCATCTCAGACACACATCACTTGCTTGAAGGGAAGTTTGTCTGTGACTAGGGCAACAGGGCCGGTCCTAACAATCGCGGGGCCCTATGCGAAACTGATAGCGCGGGGCCTACTCTGGGTGGGAATACGGATAATAAGTGAAAATTAAGATTTTGTATTAGAAAAAAAATCGATTTTGAACTGTATTCATTCTTTACTTAATACAAAATTGCAATCAAATTAACTTTACTTTACGAGCCTTGCAACATATGGCATATTTATATGCCAGTGACTAAAAAAGTAAAAAAAGTATTGGAACTTCTGATTCAGGTGAAAATTCGCCCGATTATTACATTTTTTTTACATGAAAGCTGACAATGCCTTTTTTCTTTCTTTTATCGCGCGTAGGATTGGCGTTTACCGCAATGAATGACATTCACAAATGACATTTTGTCTATTTTTCAGGAGATTTTTATGAGTTTTCAGGAGATTTTAATAAATTTGGGAGATTTCCAGGAATTTTTCGTATATATTTTGCAACTTTATTACTACATCTAGAATTAGCGCGAGCCTATGAAAGCGCGGGGCCCACTGCGACCGCATAGGTTGCAGTGGTCTAAGACCGGCCCTGCTTTTCAATAATAATGACATCAAGGCTCAAGATTTAAATAAGCAAGAGGGGAAAATGTGGAAAGATTATCTGTTGAGAATCTTAGACATCATGCGTTTTCTCTTATAGCAGAATCTGGCACTCCGTGGGCATCACGAACGAGTTGAAGATAAATTGGCAGTACAAAATTAAAGAGATAGGCTATCCTGGAGTGAAATTAAGATCCAAGTACGATCCATCCATGAGAGACCGAATACGTACATGTCCCAACAAAATATAAAGGAATTTATTGTAATATAAGTGCTCACGAAAAAAAAAAAAAAAAATCATACAGAAAGAATAAAAAGCAAATATTTCTCGATTATTTTTCACAGTACACCTAACATCTCAAATCTGGATCAAAATTGTATGGTACATTGTCATGCAGAGCCTTAGAGACGTATTGGCCACACAAAAAATAAAAAAAATAATGCCAGTCAAAAAAAGATGAAGATAGATTTTCTATCAACACACAAGAAAGAGCTACTGATGGAAATACCTTCTTTAGACCGTGTTGTTCATGAAATAATAACTCTATAAGAACAACGTCATGATAAATATGAATTTTAGTCGCCTTAATCGAATCTTCAGATGGAAATCATTTCGAAATCAATCTCGAAGGTTCTCCCAGCATCATAGACAAAATTCGTTTTTGGTATTTCAGGTAATTGTCGCAGATTCTCCAGAAGTCGCTGAACTTCCAAAACAAGAATCTATTGAGCTTTAGAGTTTTATAAAAGAAAATGTCAGTACCTGAATATTGCCATATTGATTCGCATATTTTTTTACTATTGTGGTAAGTGTGGCAAGAAAGCGAATATTACTTTGATGAAGAAATACTTACGATCAACGATGACTTAATAATTTGGCAATTTCGTGTGTTGAACAAGACCTTGTGGAAAAAAATGATTTCGATAAAATTATAGATTAATTATAGATTTTGCCGGAAAGGAAGCACGTGCTGAGATTTTATTATCTTTTTTTTTTGTAAAATCGATTTTTTGCGAAATAGCAATGCTTAAATAATGAATACACTTAATTTCGAAATTAGAAACTTTTCACTGTTTTGAAACATTTTTTTTTGGAAGGCATCATGAGGAACTGCCGTACAGTACATCAAATACCCTAGCTACGCCACTGTCTATATTGTTATTGTACTGTAGTTACGCTGAGGTTGTCAATTGTAGTCAAACTGAATTTCCATTTGATTGGATCAATAAAAATTATCTCATCTTATCTCTTAAAAATCAGTCGCAAAATTCCACCCCCCCCCCCTTGCGGCTACGCCCTTTGGCAGAAAAGTTAACAAACCCATGAGACTTTATAGTTATTTTGATAATAAAAATTTTCTGTAGGCTACTTTTGCACACTAGCGCGTCAGTGTAACACCGCTTGTGTTTATGTAATATATATCATGGGCGTAGCCAGGATTTTTTCGGGGGTTGGGGGTGATCCCCCCCCCCCCCGCGGAAAAAAAAAATATATATGTGTGTGTGTGTGTGTGTACATAATTAATCTTTATTACTTTCTGACCCTTTCGGAAGACGTTTATTGTGCCCTAGAATAGGTTCTTCCTGGAATTAGTGGAAAATTTGTAGAGTCCCCGCCCTTGCTAGCAATTCAAGTGGGTCTGGGGGAGCTCGTAGCGCTTCCCCAGCGCGGGGCGAAGCCCCGCCGCCGAGCACTATTTCTGGTATTGAAAGCCATCAAAATGCATACTCTGAGGTATCTACAGTGCATTATCTTGCTACTAAAAACACCTAATGTGCTATTCTTACTGGCTTAGACCCTCTCGCGCCGTTCGGCGCATTTTCCGGCAAGCTGTTTCCGCAACTCTTATTATGCGTAATTCATTTTGCCGGAGAACATGTCCCGCGAAACCTCATGCGACGCTCTGTCACAACCTTACTAAGGGTTCGACTCCCAGTTCGGCATATGATTTATTTGATTTAAACCCGATCTCTATAACTGACTCCTAAAATCTGTCTTAGCCATCTTTGTTGAGCCACATTTAGTGTTTTTCAATTTCGGCAGAAGACTATTCACACTTTATTAATGGAGCCCAAGTCACTGGTAGAAATTTGTAACCTCTCTTGGCTACGCTCTTGGAATTACATCGAAAAGGAAAGTTTTATCGTCAAAATCATCTGTTGAGGCGTTTTAAACTAAAAAATCTCTGGAGTTTTTTTTGTTTTTTTTTTAAATTCAAAACCCCATTTAGCTACGATCATAGAATTTGGTGACTGTAGTTTGCTTTAAAATAATATTGAAGAGAGAGGTTTCCAACTCAAAACGCTCTGTAGGGGAATTTTAAACACCAAAACCATCTGGAGGGGTTTTAAACTTTAAAGAAAAAGCCATCTGGAGGAGGGGGATTTAAACTCAAAACCCCCTTTGGCTACGCTCATAGCATTTTGAGTGCGTAATTTGCTTTTTTTTTAACATAGAAGAGGTAGTTTTCAGCTTCTAACCCCGCTGGCAGGGGGTTTTAAACTCAAACCCCCTTTGGCTACGCTTATAGATTTTAGTGTGTAATTTGATTTTTTTTTATATTGAATAGGTACTTTTTAGCTTCAAACCCCAACTGGAGGGGGGGGGGTTAAACTCAAAACCCCTTTAGCTACGCTCATAGAATTCTGAGTGTGTAATTTGCTTTTTTTTTTATTGAGAGGGGGTTTATCATAATTTTTGGAGGCAGTTTTAAAGTTAAAATCTTCCTTAGCTGTTTTCTTGGAATTTGGAATTGTCGTTTGCATTTTTTTAGTTTTGTTTATAGAAGAGGGGGATTTAACTGCAAAACCCCTGGTAGGGGGTTTTAAACTCAAAACCCCTGTAGGAGTTTTTAAACTCAAAGCACCTGGTAAGGGGTTTTAAACTCAAAATCCCCTGGTAGAGGGATTTGTATCTCAAAACCCCCTGATAGTGGTTTTTTAAATCTCAAAACCCCCTGGTAGGGGGGTTTAAACTCAAAACCCCCTGGTAGAGGGTTTTAACTCAAACCCCCTCGGCTGTGCTTTGGTAAGTGATGATTAAAGTATTAAAATCTCACCTAAAATAAACAAAATGAAAGCAAAAATAAGTCACTTAATTCCGTTCCCCTCCTCTGCGGGGGGGGGGGATTTCATTTCGGGGGGGGGTGAACCCCCAAAACACCCCCCCTGGCTACGCCCATGATATATATATATATATATATATTTATGGGCCTAAAAGGAGTTCCTAATTTGTCTTCCCTCTTCAACACTAGTTTGTTATTTGTATAAAAACAAATATTCTACAAAGTTCATGTTGCACCCTTTTAAAGTGTTACGCATCATTCTTTTAATTGTATCAAATGGTTTCAAAATCATATAAGCCTACTAATAAACGGCGCCTTCTTATAATAAAATATTCTATTCACACTTGCGATTGTACAATTGTTTGTGCAAATTGAGATTTTCCATAGTCTCTATATCAGTCTATATCTAGCCTAGTAGACTTATAATATGTCTAGATCGATGTCTAGACCTAGAATCTATATATTATATGGTATATTATAGTTACTAGATCTAGGTTTATAAATACAATACGTTAAATTAGGCATAAGGCTTTCCATACGTCATCAAAACTATAATTTTGCCTATATCGTATGGTAATGCCAGGGCCGACTTTGACACCCAGTACGCCCCTGTTAATAAGCAAAACATTTCATTTCTTACAATGCAAAGTAATTAAGATTCTGCGTACTACTGACCCAAACAGAGCCCCAGTGCACGTGCGATAGACCTACTTGATTATATTCTCTCGACATACTCAAGGAATCCTCCACCTCGGTTGATCGCTCACTCACTGAGACTGTAAGGAAACAAAACATGGCGCCGATAAGAAATGAGCGAAGCAATGTTTATGGGCTAGTTCTATTGAAACCCATCACATTTATGGTTTTGGCATTAGGTCTATTTTTCAACGTTGCACATGCGAAAAATATGCCACCACTTAAAACGTAAGTAAAAAGAGATCTACTGATATGGCTAGATTCTAGACAGAAAAAAAGAGGGGGGGGGGTATTTAAAAAAAACCTAAAAAAGTCAGTCTAGAGACACTAGAGTCTAATCTAGAATCTAGATCTACTCATCTATCTAACCTACACTTCAGTCACTTCACTAGATTTCTATGTAGTATGCACTAGATCTAGTAGAAATCTAGATCTATTATTATTATAAATATAATTATCCAATCCAATCAATAATGATAATGGTCTACTCAGTATAGAAGTCATGAAGTCTTGTCTAGGAGTCTAGACTAGATCTAGATCTACTATACTAGTTTCTAGATCTAGAAATACTATACTAGTCAAATTGTAGAATAATCTAGAATAGTCTGAATAGAATATACAGTAGATTCTTATATCTGAACACCGACTTTTGTGTACTAGACTAGGCTAGGTCAAATTTTTATTTTATTTTTTTGTTTGGTGAAGGTTTAACTTCCAAAAAATACAGAAAGCAGATTCTTATTCTCCAAGTAATGGACAGTAAAAATAGCTGTGTTCCTTTGTATTACCACTCATAGTCAAGATTTTATTTAAAAATAAATTGGGTCACTTAATGCTCCTATACTGAACGCAGTTTTTGTACCTTCCCCTTCATTGGACAATGAGCACTGTCAATGAACACCTGACTGTAATTGCTAATAAATTATATAACTGTGTTAATTAAAAAATTATTTAGATTTTATTAAAAGAATTAGATTCACTTCTGCAATATGTATATATAGTCTATTGCCTCATATTGCCTCTCTCTCTCTCTCTCTCTCTCACTCTCTCTCTCTCTCTCTCTCTCTCTCTATATATATATATATATATATATATATATATATATATATATATATAAAATTTATAGTTTATTTATTTATATACCTCTATATAATCTATTTGTAGAAACAGACAGAATGATTATAGATCTATAAATTAATTATTATAATTTAATGAACTGTGAAATTTTTAACTAGGCTACATGTATTCTCTCTCTCTCTTTTAATTCCCATCCAAGGACCCTCTTCTTGTTTTCATAATTTGGATGTTTGTTTTGTTACACCTTAACACCCTCTCCCTCCCATAGATGCTTATAATTCTTTTCATGACTCTCTCCTTCTTCCCTCCACTGTTGTGACACTACACGCTTAGTGTATACCTCTCCTCACCGCCAGCTCACCTGGCGTGATCACCTGCAGTGGACATGGTCTCTGGCTTCAAATTAGCAGCCCGCACTTTTTCTTTCATTCATAAATTTTCTAGATATCTCGATCTAGATCATGTTTATTCATTAAAAAAATCATCGATTTATTAATCCCAATTATATTTCTCATAATCTAGTCCTCATCCCTTATATGGATGTGAATTCCTGGGGGAGGTTAAAACAATAGCTTTACATACATGGTTACTGAGAATCTAAAAAACTGCTATCTGCTTAGGAAAAGCGGAACAAAAATTGCGCAGTCCCAAAACGTCATATTTAGCTCCAAACATAAAAACAGAGGAAGGAGAATTTGATGGGGTGTCCCTTAGGCCTTATATTAGAGCTTACTCTAGATTATAATTCTAGATTGATCTCATTCTTGATCTAGTTAAATCTAGTAGGCCTATCTATATAAATTATAATAAACTTAGATCTTGTTCTAGATAGATCTAGTTCACTACTAGAGACTACAACTTCAGTACTAGTCTAGTAAACTATATAGAAATATAGACTAGATTCAAGATCTAGATCTACAATGACAAAAAATCGTCTTTATTTGCAGTGTAGTTAGATCTATAAACCCATATTATATGTTAATACTGTTGAATCATATTCGCGTTGTGATCATTTTCGCTCTACTATCCTGCAGGTCCAATTACACATACATGCCAGGTGCAAATAAGTTATTTTAAAAATGATCTACAATTACAACACAATGAATCGGTAGGCCTACTAGGCCTATACCATTCCAAGTAACCTGGTTGCCACTTGTACCAGCATCATCATCTTTTTCCTGGTCTCCTGATGCACTTTGAGCAACAATAGCAGCAGCGTCAATATTTTCATTTTTGTCATAGCATTGTATCTCGTTGTCGATGGATAAACATTCTTCGTACTTTTTGACACCTTGAAGTTTGCCGATTTACTACTTTTGGCTTCTTTTTATTACTTAGGTCCAATTAATCAGAATTTTGGTTCAAATAAGCTGATAACATTGCACCTATATAATAGGATTTGTTTCTGGATTTTATGATTTGGTCCTAATCAGCAGTTGGTTCTATTAACCGTTGATCCAATTAACCGGATTCAAAAGTATTAGTTACTGTTATGAAAATTATATGCTGTATCGGTTGTCGTTCTTTTGTTAACATGTAACATTGTAACTCGTTCGCAAGAAGAATGTGTTCACAAAATGTGTGTTGTTTAGTCATTCAGTGTATTAAAGCCACACTAAGCGGACATGGTTTTCGACTCTGTTATTATTATGTTCATAACAATTTAATACACTGAATCCAAAACTGTGAAGTTATAAGAATTTCGAAATGGATAGGATATTTCGGCCAAAGAAGTTTGATATCAAGCCCACAGCACCTCAAGCAGCAGAGCATTGGCAGCACTGGTATGAAACTTTTCAAAAACTTTGTATCAGTAGTATCAGTAGATAATCTTGATACTAGGAAACTACTGATAAACTATATCTCTCCTGCAGTATACCAAATGATACTTGATAATGAGACATTTGATGAAGCAATCCAGACTCTAAACTGCATCTATATACAACCAAAGAATGAGGTGTTTGCTAGGCACAGGTTAGCTACTTGCAAACAAGAGCAAGGTCAAACGATAGACGTCTATATGCAGAAATTAAGAATTCTATCCAAAGATTGCAACTTCAATGCGGTTACTGCTGAACAACACAGAGAAGAGGCTATTAGAGATTCCTTTATCAATAGACTAGTGTCCAACAGCATTCGAAATTGTCTACTTGAAAAGACTGTTTTGAGTTTAAAGGACGCCTTTGAGGAGGCTCGCTTACTAGAACATGGTTATCAACACTCATTACAATATGAGTCATCATAGCTGGAAACTAATTGCCCGGCAACTATTCTCACCAATTCTTTGGCCACACCCTTGCTAAATGTAACTATTCCTCTGAGTGCAAGAAATTCACACACACATGAAGTAAATGCATTAGCTAGCAAGTGTTACTTTTGCGGCAGGATTAAGCATCCCCGCTCTCAATGCCCTGCTAAGGAAGTGACATGCAATCAGTGCTTCAAAAAAGGTCATTTTCAAAGAGTATTCAAATCGAAATCTTCAACAGTTTCAGCTATTGCTACTGTGCAGCCTTTGAGTTTAAACAAATCTGCGCTACTCATTTTCATCAACAACGTACAATTGAAAGCCCTAGTAGACACTGGGAGCTGTGAAAGTGTGGCGAGGTTTTAATATTTTAAAATGATTTTTGTTTCGTTACTCTAGGGGAAGTAATTTTGAGTTTCCCCGCTCACATAAGTAAATATTGAACAGGCACACTACGAGCAACAATTAGAACAAATCAACTGACTATATGTTGAATAAAAAAAATACAATTTTTTTTAACAACAACAATATCACTACTAGCTTGGGTAGTGAGTTAACAATGATTCAGGTGGATTAATTTCATCATTGATTACATATGAAGGAGTGGATAAGTGTTTCTATTTTGTGTTCTTAACTTTCTTTGGTGGGCTTGTTAGGTAGATGTAGGAAGGACTCAGAGCTGAATCTTCTTGTAGAGTGATGAGGCTTGAGTCGCAAAGGAGTATGTCTGTAGCGAAAGGTGGGAAGGGTATTCTCAGGACCGTAGGTAGTGGGCAGTGGATATTGGGGAGTGGACAGCTGGAGCATGGACTGGGCAAGTATCTGGGCACTGGACCGTAGGCAATTGAATTGATAGTGGCACTGGGCTTTGGGGCTGTTTGTAGTGGGCACTACTGAGATTCCTTCTCGCTGACAGAAAGGGGGGGTGAGTTCAGACGTTGTAGGCTCAGGTTTGGTGACGCTGCTGATCCAGTCGAAGCTGACGATCTAACAGGTGTAGACAGTGCAGATCTTGTGGTGAAAAGACTGCGAGTCTAGTGTGCGTGATATTGCACCACCAATAACAACCAGGCTGAAAAGAAAGAAGCACTTAGAAACTTCCTCATTGCAATAGGTAGGAACTCTTGTATGCCATGCAATCAATCAGATCGTGCATGTGAGGCATAGAGCTCATTCCATTCAATGAATACATTTAACAAATAAAACAGGGGAAATAACTACCTTAAGCAATACGTGAGGCTATAAGTAAAATAAGCCATGATGTTATGATCATACAAGTAAACAACAGGTTTAAACTTCGAATTTCAATGTTTATATAAAACAAAACAAAATAAGGGAGATAACACAAGAAAAAAAATGTTTAAAAGTGAACAAGAATATTTGCTGATAAAACCAGCATAAAAGAAGAGAGTTGCATACATCTCTATTGGGCAACGTTATATAAATCATTTATGAGTAACGGGGTGAATATGTAGATATACAGGGGGAGGGAATGATATGATCATAGATTAAATCTTATTCACAACATTGCGGGATTGAATAGAAGTAAAATTATAAAGACTTTAAATGCCATAGACAGATGTGATATATCACATGCCGTCACTAAAATAAGCTGACATGTTATACAGCAAAACATATACATGGATCTAGTAAGAGTACACGATTCGGAATCTTGTAAAAGACCCAATCGCTACAGTAGATCTAGATTAGAACATCTCAACGCTAGGTTGAGGAAAATAATAAAATAATTAAAATAGGCGAGAACATAGCCCATCGATAATAAACAATGTTTTGAAGATAAAATAAAGTTACATACTTACATAGTATTAATAAATGCACAAAATAATACACATATAAAAATTTGTATAAATATGATCAACCTACCACGGTTGTTTAAATTATAGGCGGCTTTATGAGAGAAACTAAGTTCCAGCCTCGCCTATTAAATATAGAAATCTGTCTGGCAGGTGTGAGTGTGGGTTGGAGCCCGCGTCCCCTCTTATATAGACTGGGACTCGAACTCATTTGCATAGCCAGAGGTGCCGGGCCCAATTGATTTGTGAGATTTTGAATTTTAAAATAATATTTGTGCTTGATCCAATGGGATTAAAGTTATTAAATTTCTAAAATTACCGCCGTCCCAAATCGATGTGCGCCCCCACCTGTTTGTGTGTGTGTGTGTGAGTGTAGCAGAGCAATCGCAGTCGTCGTGGGACAGGTTGAGGAATGCTGACCCTAAACCCGCCATCTAGGTATGAGTCATAGTGGAAAGTTTCGTCCCTTCCATATCACGCGATCCGGTGACTCAGCCCATACCAAGGGCCGGGTGACCTGGGGGGGGGGGGGGGGAATTTCGGACTGGCCTTCTGTCTCCTACTGTTCACCATACTATTCTAATTTAATAATTCGAGACATTACATGTTGTAACACCCTTGTGGTGTTGAGTTTAATATGTCAATTGGATCTAACTTTTCTCTCAAGCGTTTAAGCACAAATGAAACTTTTATATGCAAGCGTTTTCGTATCGTCACAGAAAGCTATATTTCGACGCACATTGCTAAGAAGCACAAATGGCTGACATGTTCCTCAGGCAACAGAATCTTTGTGGCTTCCACCCATCTATCTCGAATCACTCAAGGACATATCTACCCTAACATACTCAAAAATGAATGATACGAAGGAGTTAAACTCTCTTTACTAGACAATTTGTGCTCCGATGTCATTCTTGGACTTGACTTTATAAGTTTGCACCAAAATCTGTTTATTGCTTTTGATGTTCAGAAACCATCATTGTGCCTGAGTACTCTCCAGCAAGGGAGGGTAGAGGCTTCTAGCCTATTTAGTAATCTGTCACCAAACTGTACTCCACCCCAGTGGCTACAAAGTCTCGCAGATACTCAATTCCAAATAGAAAGTTTATAGAGAAGGAAATTCAACAACTGATAAAAGGATGAGATTATTGAACTATCTTAGTCTAACTGGCGTGCACAAGTCTAGTCACAACAAATGACAGACATAAGAAAAGAATGGTTATAGACTACAGTCAAACCATAAACCGGTTCATTCTACTAGACGCCTCCCTATGCTCAGAATTGATGAACTAGCAGAAAAGATTTCCCAGTACTCTGTATATAGCACTTTAGACCTGAAAAGGGCATACCATCAGATTCCCATAAAAGAAGAGGAAAGGCCGTTCACAGCCTTTGAAGCATGTGGGAAACTGTATCAATTCCATCATTACAAATGGAGCCGCCTGCTTTCAGCCTACGATTGACAAAATCATCAAAGACGAATGACTCACGGACACTTTCGCTTATGTGGACAATGTGACCATCTGCGGTCAGAACTCTGAATCACACGACCGAGACCTACAGCGTTTTCTTGACAGTGCTCAAAAGTATGGAATCACTTTTAAGGAAACAAAAAGTGAAATTAGCACTACTAAAGTGAGACTGTTAGGATACAAATAAGCTGATAACATTGCACCAATATAATAGGATTTTGTTTCTGGATTTTATGATTTGGTAGTGATATGGTCCTAATCAGCAGTTGGTTCTATTAACCGTTGATCCATTAACCAGATTCAAAAGTATTAGTTACCAAATTTAAGAAATACCTTAGCAACAAGATAGATTTAAAAGGTTCTATTTAAGAAATTTATAAGGTCTACAATGTATTTTTGTTAACTATTTTTCTAGAGTTTACTATCTTCTTACATCAGAATGGTACAATTTATCCAGTAACGCACAATGATAACCATCATTCTGTTATGGTCATTTGTGTGAACAGAACTGCCTCGAATATCTTTCAAACTTTGGTGTTGACCCGTCCCACACCATCTTAGTGTGATTTTGTCTCCACTGCAATTTTTTTACTATTAGAAATTGTGTTGTACATGCTAAGAGAATGGGTTTTTGAAACTTAGAATTGCTCTCCGCTGAGGTAGCTTGCAGACCCCTAGCTGACTAAGGGGATTTTGAACCTCTGGTCCAATAAAGGTTGGGTAGCACTGGTTTAGAACATTGTCACTATAAAAATTTTGAGAAACACGCTTATAATGTTAAATCCTAACAAAGGAAAGTTCAATTAATGTTATGTCTGTTTCTTATTTTTATAATTTTACTTTTTGATATATGTAGTAAAAATTTCCAAAAATGTCGTAAAGAAAAAAATTTAAGTGAATTGGACATTCATTTTACAGTTGTGTAACAATTAATAAATGTAAGTAATTAGCTAAGTTTATTATGGTTCACAAAAAGAATAAACAATAGTTTACTTTTTCAAATTTTCGGGGGAAAGTTGATTGGGGGCGTGACACCCTGATGTAACTGCACCGGGTGACACAGAACCTAATGACGCCACTGTATGACTATACATAGACTATAGAATATTTGGTAAAGAAGTGGCAGTTTATAATCACAAGAGACAAACCAAATTCAAGAAACCTTTATTTTTCTCACATTCAGAAATACAGAAAATGGTAATGGGACTTTTTCTATTTTCTTATGCACATCAAAATCTATAGTCTAGACTTTCTACCAGATACTAAAACAAATGATTTTGTACATATGATTTCTCTTAGTGAATCAAAGTAATTTGAAATTCAAGACTACTTATATTTGCATGCATAGAACATTCAGTGCTCATGAAAGGTTGACCAGACACAAGAAGTGAAACTTCAAATGAAGCCAGGTGTAGTGGAATTTAAAAGACCAATTACCATGGCATTATTTACAAAACATTTACATAACTTTATTTGTTCTGCTGCCAAACTTATGTTTAGACATGCAAGTCTTACTTACGAATAGTGAATAGCAAGCTGAGAGATAGAGAAGTCATGTTTTGGCAAGGAATGAATTTAAGACACAGGTAGGGATTGTAGCAGATATGGTGAACATCAAAATCAACAAGTGTTAGAACTGCTTAATACCTGCTATGACAGCAAAGAAAATACAATAAACATGTTATATATATATATATATGATCCTGCCGGACCAAGTAAAACAAAGGGCATTTGGACCATGAGGCCTTCATCACCTACAAAAAAAAAAAAAAAAGGACAAACAAAAAACACAACATAGAGTTAAGTTAACTCATCTGTCCGGTGTTGTTTTCTATCGAGGCTGAAAAGAAATGAGCTACGCTGATGTAAAAGCGCAAGAAATAGGAAGGGGGCAGTGATGTGAGGCTAAGATGAATGGGAAAAGGGTTTAGTGTTAGTGCCCATCTCATGTTAAATAAAAGTGTGTTGGTTGTTGATCCCGTTAAATTGGAGGGTGCCTGGCATGTAAATAAATTTTTTTTCGATCTGCAGATGGATGTTTTTCTCATTGCACTGTTGTATAGCAGTGATGACTCCAAGAACAACTTAGAGACATTTTAAATTTTGCATCTAAGCCCATCTCTATTCATTTCAATAACACACATCATAGGAGTACGACTGAGATCCTCGTCACTGCTATACAACAGGTAGTCTTGGGAAGCGCTGTTAGATTCGCCAGTCATCTTCTTGATTTCTGAGCTTCATAAATTTTTTCTCTGGCGTCTTTAACACATTTTTTCCCCGTAGCATAGTAAGAAGAGCCCATGTCAATGTTAAAGTATAATGGAGTGGGACAAGTCAAGATAATCTTCATGTTATGTAAGAAGCATTGCTGAGAACTTTTTAGTTTTTGTCACACAAAGAAGGTCATCAACTTTACTTACTTAGACTTAGATCCTCCCTCGCCGTTCGGTGCATTGGGCGGTGTCATGTATGACATGTGTATAGTTTTAGAACCCCTGTAATATTTGGTGACTGAACCATTCCGTGCACGTTAGCACGAGATTTTTCCTGGTCGGGGACTGACCACGAGGTGGACACCTCAGTTGATTTTTTGGACTCTGGTAGAGAGAGGTATATTGTGGATATCTTATCCAGTGTAGTAATATATAGATGTTAAGGTTGAATTTAGGAGTATATGTGATATCTGAAGTATTTCATTGGATTATAATGCACTATGTTTTTGTGAATATTTCTTGATGCCTGGACTTGCCAATATCTTTTATGATTCTTTATTTTATGTAATAAAAACCATGTCTGCTACCAGTGAGTCTATTACTTATTCTAAAGGTTGTAATCAGAGAGTTCAGTATGTTAGTGTTCTCACGCACTAGCAAATCTAGTGCGCGAGTGAAAGTATTTAATGAATAAGACAACGAATATTAAAGTATATACAAGAGGTATCTACAACACACGACATTCGCGCTATCACCCCTACAGCAAGAACCAGGCTGTGACAGGCGGCAAGCTGTCTTCATAAAGATCTGTCACTGGCAATGTATGGAACCTCTTCCCACATGGTGTCCACTGCTCTGAGGTCCTCTATGAAAGTGTGGCACCAAGTTATACGAGGATGTTCCTGTTTGTGCTTTCCTTGTATTGGCCTCCATGTCATTGCAACTCTTGGTATGAATAATTTCTTAAGGAAGGATATATACCCAAAGTCATTTTGGAAATATTTATGTAATTACGTAAATGAACAATCAGGTATAGACTACCAATCTGAAGAGTTGCTTTTGTGCTGTTAGTTCTACATGGTGATTAGAATAGAAGTCTCTTAGGTCCCCCAGCAGTGTAGAAAACCACAGCTCATGTCGTGTCGTTTTACAACTTTTGCGTAGAACTATTGGCCTATTATTGGCTATGAAGAAAGTCTTTGCAGTGTAATTTCTCAAATGGTTACGTTCAGACATTTTATATTGCAATTAGTATATTCATTATGGTTTTAGTACGAAACATCCAGTGATGCGATATCTCTACATTATAGGGTAAACATGCACTTTCTAACAAAGTAAAATGGCACACTTTTCCTAAGAGACTTGAAAGCATTGCATTAGTATTCAAAAGAAGCATTTCCATGGGGCATCCCTATTACGTCGACCACCTTTCAGCTCACAAAAAAGATTGCCTTTGGCACATGTTCACCCCCCCCGGATTTATGCCCTGCTCAGCATTACTGTTGGACTATAAGAAGTTCATACCGGCACTTGCAAGAACATTGCTGTTTGTAGTGCAGCCTTTCCACTGTATGACCATGATGGTGGGCAAACATCTTTAGTGAAAGCATTCAAGAAGTCTTAGAGGCTTTCTGTAAAGTACCCAGGTCTCAGATCAACATAGAGAGGTTGAGAGAACCACTGTTTGGTAGACAATGATTTTTGTAAGCAGACTCTATTTTACCACACTCTATCTTGAAAGCGTCCAAAAGCACTACTGACCCTGATCAGACGCTTATCAAAGCAATGCGTCATTTGATACCATCTTCCCAGATATGTGAAGTTGTTAAGGGGGTGTCTATTTACTGTGATCTTTGGAGCTGAGTAGATTTTTTGTGTGACTTCTGGAACATGACTTCCATTTTTCCGATGTTTATAGTAAAACCAAAAGAGGCTGCAGGAAAGAAATCTTTTAATAGTCCTAAGAGATGTCAAGTTTTTTTTCCCTTTCTTGCTGTAGGCCTAGTGACATAAGTGGTGTCAAGTTTTTTTTCCTTTTGACGTAATATGAAAATTTTCATTCATAAAACATTCTAGCTAAAATTAATTTTTCGATAATGAAACATTTTCAAACCAATATAATGGTTGATCTCGAGTTTTTGCGATGTGGCCAATGAGTTGATTTTTAAAAAAATTAATATACACATGCCTTGAAATTTTAAAGAAAATCATTAGTCGTTTTCGAAATAAAATTTATATAAATATTAATTATAAATATATTATATAATATAATATAATATAATAAAATATACCAGGTAATATAAAAATATATACATACATACGAGTATTGCTCACTTAAGAGGTTAGGATTTTCCAGTGCTGCATCTCTTAACCAAAATTATTAAACTTATACAAAAACTGCATTCACTAAAATCTAATCAAGTTCACTTGCAAAAACCACTTCTTCTCCTCTTAAGATAAAAATTGTCCTTCACATTAAAAAAAAACTCAACTTACTTACTAAAAAAGAGTTTATAAATTTATGCCTATTGGTTAGGAAATGTAGGTACATTAATTAGCCTAGATTCATATAATTCTAAGGCTTACAAAATTAATGAATATTTTTTTAAAAGAAATATATTTTAATAGAAGCATTCCTTTGGCTGTGGGAAGAACGGGGGGGGGGGGAGGAGGGCAGGAATGTCTGTGCTTTCATCATTCAACTTAAACCTGTATATGGGTGAAATGGAACATGCTACTTGAGCTTATAGTAATGACTGCTAAACTTCTGGAGGAGGGTTTTTAGGGCTTTCTAATATTACACGAATGCAAAGCCATACTCTCTACTCACCTGATATAATTTCAATTAGTACTGCTGCCCTAATTGTTGAACTATAAAGATGACGTAGCTTTCATTATACTTAAAACCAAGCTAAACAGTTATTATCAATGTGGATCATCCTTTGGCTAAAGAACGATCAGTGTATAAGTATAAGTAGTACAAGTTACTGTTAAAACAAACATGGCAGTGAACCATAATGTGAGAATGTTTATAACCACATAACAGACAAGGCTAATATCTGATATAATACTAAAGTTTATGTCATGTGTAATTTTATAATGTGTAATGTCTTGTCTTGATAAGTATTGATACTTACGGAGGAGCTAACTCAGATTCCATCACATCATCATTATTTAAAACAGAAATTACAGAATATGTCTTTGTATTAACCTAATATTACAGTAAAAACCCTAGCATTACCTGAATTCTTTATATAATATATTATAATTAAAGCTCTATAAACATTTAATGCTTTTTTTTCTCTCAATTAATATAAATAACAACAAACATAAAAGCATGATGAAAATATAATTCATGTTTGTCAGTTTGAAATACTATTAACGTGCTTGATTAGATTGACACGTGGACATAATTCTCTTCTCTGTGATTTATAAGATAAGATACTATTTACATGGTTTTCTTGTTATAATAATTAAGCTTTATTTTATTTATACTTTCAGGCCCAATACAATTAAATATATTACTTATAGTACTCTACTTCATTTTATTTTACAAAAATTTTACTTTCAGAATACAAAATTGGGTATCGTCAATTGATACAGATTTGCAAAGTTTGCCTCATGTGCAACCTATTTTGAAAATGGTAATAATATATTTTACATACGTTGTAAAAAGCATTCAGACTAATGAAATAATTAAAACTTTTTTACGCTGTTAACTTAAAAAAAAAAAAAAACAGTCACAAATTTTACTTTGATTATGAGAAATTGTTGAATTATAATAACATTAAAAGTAAATATTTAAGCTTATTTAATAATACAATATGGTTTCTGAATTTTGCTTGAAACTCTTTCAAATTTGCTTTTGCTGGTACTAATTAAATTAAATTTGTGTTTTAGAGATATATGCAAAATGACAATAACCAGAGTATAAAGCGAAGCTATTTACCTATTAATGGTACAGAACTCGTCATCACAATGTCAAAGTCATTATCTGAAATGATGCTTAAAAAAATGGATGCATTGTGGGTAAGAACAATAAATTCTAGTGCTATGTCAAATGTAGAAATGTATTGATTTAAAAGTTATAATAATTTAGTATCTTAAACATTAAAAAATATTGTTGAATGTTCAACAGAAATTAGTAAGTGCTGCAGAATCAGCTGCAGCAGCATACCAGTGGAACAAAAATTTAGTGGTGAGTAGATTGATTGTTTAAATTTGTAGTAAAACACAAAATGTGTACTCCTTCCAGCGTCTTTTTTTTTTTACTAATATTTAATAAAGTGCGTAAAAAGTTCTATGTAGTAGATACGAGCATATTTCTGAGAATATTTTAAAATATTGATACTTAAATCAGTTTCTTTTTCTTTTTTTTTTTATTCTTAGAAAGAGTCAGTGAATTATGTCAGCAGCAAAGATAGCCACCAAAACTTAACATTGACATATGTGGAGAGATTTAAGAAAGAAGTCAATTTTAACACATCTTCTGTTCACATTCCTGTAGAAATATATGATGGAGGTTGGTACATTTTCTTTTAGATGTCATGGTATATGCTGCATATTTGTCTGTATATTTTAATATGTATAGTTAGTTCATTACATTTGATGATGACCACTTTTGTCATTCAAGAGGCTGAGGGCATGGCTGAGCCTGCAATGTTCAATAACATACTGGACAATTGTAGTTGGTAGATTGAGGATTGCTTTCTTATGTTGCTTTTTTCTGCCATGGTTATTTTAGTTTCTTTATTTATTTAGCACTAGTACGAGATGTTGCATACTGTTGAATGGCCAAATATTAGAAGAAGAAGTTGACTCATTTAATTACTTAGGGTCAAGAGATGGAGAATCAGTAAAAGAGATAAAAACCTGTAAAGTTTGGCATCTTCCGCCTTGAGAAAACAGTGGAAAATCTGGAGGAGTAACATCAACTTCCCTGAAATATTAAAACTCTATTCTTCACTGGTGGTCTCTTTACTCCTATACGGTTGTGAAAAAAGCTGAAGCTTAAAGAAAAATCCAAGCCTCTGAGAGTAAATGCTACAGAAAAATGCTGGAAAAAGAAGAAAAATAAGTTTGTACTTTTACAAATCAACACTCTGGCTGGCAAAAAAGAAGAACTCCTCAATACTGTGAAGAGATTAAAGCTGAGCTGGTTCGGTCATATTGTAATCAAACAATGGAGGGAGCACGAAGAAAGGTTTGTCCAAGGAAAAGCTGTCAGGATAATGTAAAAGAATGGACCGGCCTCTCTCTTGTTATCCTGCTGTTGGATGGATTTGGTTAGCCATCATATCAGTGTCAATATCGAAAGCTCTCAAGGATGTTTTGCGATTGTCCCTGAATCTTTTCCTTTGCCCACCATTAGCTCAATTTCTATTGTTAGTTGGTCAAGAAGGAGTTTTTTTGAGATGTGTGAGTCTTGCATTTTGCAGACAGGGCTTGCCCACTGTAGTTAAGACTGCATCAAGGTTGAGTGTATATTTCCAGGATCATCTGTGGAGGACTTCTGTGTTAGTTATTTCATTCTACCATTTAATGTTTTAAGTTTTTTCTAATGCAGGTCATATGGAAATGATTTAGCTGCTTGGTGTGTCTTTGGTAAAGTGTCAGTTTCAAAGGCATGCTAGGAGAATTATAGTCTTATAGATAGATAGATAGATAGATATGGATTGCCACGGAAAATAAATAAAAAAAGTAAAAATTGAATCTGCCTTCTTTATTGTCAAAGCTGAAGTCAAATGTAATTATTGAAAATATCTCAAGATAATTTATATCTGATATAGAAATAGTGTTGTCTTGTTTGTTTGTATGTTTGTTTTACATGTTATATAGAATGTTCCTTCAGAATTACATCCTAGCCTCCTACAGGGTGGCGGGGATGACAGCTGGCAAGGTTCAATCCCACTACCATCGAGATGAAAGTTATTACCATGACCAGGCAGCCATCCAGTATTTTGTGACTTGTTCTCTTTTTTTAATTGTTAATTAACACTTAAATTTGCACTTCTCAGAATTCAGTAATCTAACAGAAAAACACTTGGTAAAAAATTTATAGTTTCTTAGTCTTTTACACCTTTTTATTATGTCTTGATTGTAACTGCTTTCTTAATATTTAATTTTGTTACTGTTTTATCTAGATATTGAGATACTCAATGGGCTTAACTGGTCAGCTGCACTGGATGAGCAATTCGCCAAAAATTATAATAATGATTCTGACATTCTCTGGCAATATTTTGGTTCTCATACTGGCTTTATGAGAAGTTTTCCAGGTATTAAATGCTTATATTTGTTATGTTTTAGCTGTAATGATTTCAATGAGAGGAATACACTCTGAATTACTGTGATTGATTGAAAAACTTTGAGTAAAATGTGTTATTTGAAGAGGAGCTCAATAGGGTACCTAGACCAAACAAAATAAATAAGAAATCTAACAAATCAGTTTAAAAAGTAACATTTTTTTATTTAGATTCTGGATGAATTCTATTTAGAAAGTCATAATGAAAAATATTTATTTTATTGGAAAAAATTAGATTGAGAAAAATTTATTACATTTAAATAAAGATAGTCGAAATTATATTTTAGTCATATTAGAAATCATTACATAAGCTAGACCAGTTACAATTTGCATACCAAAAGGGAAAAGGTGTAGATGATGCTATGAACATAAGTCCTTGTTTAGATGATGCTATAAAGATAAGTTCATGTTTAATTCTATGGACTAATGAATATTTGACACATAGACCTGAGAGAGTTAGGGTTAACATGTCAATATCTAACACAAGCAAGTAAGGCTACTAAGAAAAATCTATGTTTTGCCATGCTCACATCAATAGTATTTTAAGTTTCAACATAACTGCCTGGTATGGTAATCTGGACATTAAAAACACAAAAAACATAAAAAATACTTTAAAAAAAAACACAAGAAAACAAAGCTTATACGAAGTGTAATTGTATCACTTAGTTTGGATCAGTTATGTAATTAAATTTGTAATAGATCTAGAATAATAATAATACATCTGTTGATTAGAAATATTTTTTCAAATTGTTTTTGTTTAGCGCTGTTTCATGCTTTTAGCTTTCTCACTACACTATGATCCTATCACTTGTCTGGACCAGTTGGAACAATGGGGAGGGGGTAAGAAAGCAAGGGAGATCTGGCTGGATTTTACCGAAGTTGTTTTTTTTAAATATCTACAAAAAGAAAAAAGGAGGAGGGGGAAAGGACCTGAATTTTAACTCATGGCTCACACCTCCTCGGGTAAACATGCTAACAACTCTGCTAGTGAGGTACTTATGACTAGAGAAGAGTGTATAGTTATATATTGTTTGTTTCAATTTCGAGTGGTAACCTATTAACCTATAAAGGGGACTAATTCAGCTTATATCACCACTTAATCAAGAAAAGCTTCTTTCCCTTGTTCAAGATACAAAACAAAATCATTAATTACCTATAGTTAAGTAACTCATCTGTTCATTTTTGTTTTGATTCTTGTGTTGTCAGGTAAAAGAAATAATTGTGCGAAATTTCAGCTTCATCTGAGATTGGGTGGTTGTCGGAGAAATAACATGTACAAACTTTTTGCAGACAGAATGAGTTTTCTTCTTCATTCTCATTTTTCATGTCAGAGAGTTCAGATCAGTAATTCTATATCTGAGATGAACTACGCAGCGGTTTCCAGATCAGGCAGTTCTCATTATTGTTTCTCTTCTATAGGAGGGTTTTGGGGCCAGAGTCTTGTTCGGGCCTCTTGATAAAGTATGCAGCTTTGAAAGACATGGTCAGCATTCTCTGGTGATGCTCCACAAGGGCATGTTTTGCTAGTCCCAACTTTTAGCTTCTGAAACATATGTTGTCTCATTCTGTTGTGTCTAGTTCTGAGTTGAAAAATTGTGTTGGTCATGTCAAGATAGTTTTTAAATAAGCATCTTTTTTTTCTTGTAATTGGGATGTGAGATGGTCCAATTCTCATTTTTTCTACACTCTGTATCATTTTCATAATTTCTTCTGGATAGAGAGAAATTTTCATTTGTTTTTCTAGTTCTACCATCTTTGACCAGTATGTCTGCTTTTTCATTGCCTTCTAAAGCAATGTTTGCTGGAATCCATTGAAGAGCAATTTTCTTGCTGTTGATGTTAATGTTCTGAGTTGCTTTATATAGCAAGTTTTTCAGGCTTTAAAGGACTGTTTTGGCATCGGTCACATTGTGAGTTGATATAAGCTTTGTAAATAAATATAAACTTAATAAAATCCTAATTGCTGCTAGAAAGATCATTGGCAACAAACAAATCACACTTGGACACCTATTTGAGAAAAACATTGCTAAGAAAGGTATAAAGATTATAAGCATAAAAAAAAACCTCTGGTTCATGATTTTAACATTTTACTATCACAAAAGAGATATTAGACACCGATCATAAAAACAAATAGAAACATAACTCCTTACTTCCTTTAGCAATAAAATCATTGAATATAGTGTAACTTACTGTTGTAAATTTCACATGTAATGTTTAAGAGGAACTGGGGTATGAGCGCATATTTAGTGTACTATTGTAAAAATTGTTTGCTCTAATAATATATTATGTGCAATGAAAAGAATTATGTTGTTTGGATCCCTGAGTTGTTAAATTTTTTGGTAGTGTTGTAGGGTGCAGTGTTAATTATAGTTGATCTTTATTTTAACCTTTAATTTCAGCTGCTACTTGGCCACAAACACCTCCAGTGGATCTTTATGATGTTCGCAGACAGTCTTGGTAAGCATTTATTTCAAGTTGCATAATTGTTTAAAATAGAGGACATGTTTTATGAAAGTACCTGTTCATGGTACCTAGTAAACAAGAGTTTACCTGTTTCCATTAGAAATACTATCAAATGTTAGTGATCTTCACCAGGTAATGCATGTATAAGAAGTCTTGAAAAAAGACAGTAACTGTTTGTACAGTTTTATATTATTTGATATTTGTTTTTTTTAGGTACACCCAAGGTTCAAGTTCGCCTAAGGACATGATGATTTTGATTGACAAGTAAGTAACCTACATCATAGTCAATATAGTATTTATTTTGCTGATTTAATACAATTATGAACAAGTGGGGAAATAACAAAAAAAAAAGAAAGTTTAGAAACCTGAAAGAATTTATCTAAGAACTAAATATTCCATTGAATTAAATTTGAATGCATATTGTTAAGAGTTTGTCCCCTACTGCCTTATGTTCTTTCAGTTGTTGAAGTATTATTAATCAGTCAGAGGTCTTATGGAAAATATGAAATGCTTAGATAAGAAAATCTTATGTGTTAATTTTTTTAAAAATAACAAAACAATGCTATACTTTATTATGTACAAACTCTTAACCAAAAATTACATTCTTGTTGATATATGATAATATGATATATGATATCATAATAATTAATATAGAATTGATCATAGATATAATGTAGCCAAAATTCTGACAACCTATGGCAGACAGTTAATGAGGGTGCCATGTGGCCAGCACAATGACCAAACACTTTTACTTTTCCTCAACAAATGTCGGGTTTCCTTTAGAGTTGGGTGGATTCAAGGGTGTGCTAAAAATGCTGAAATTCAAAATCCCACCAGTATTCAAACCCGAGACCACTTGGTTCAGAAGCCAAGTGCTTTATCACTAAGCCCCCCCTCCTTTGTTTTATTATTTCAATTTACTGTGTTTGTATGCTGAATAGGATAGGTAATATTTTTATTGTACTACAATCTTTTTTCCGTCACAGGAGCGGAAGTACACATGGCCAGTCTTTGCAGCTAATGAAAAATGCAGTTAAATCTATTCTGGACACACTAGGAGAAAATGATTTTGTCAATATTATAGCAGTAAGTAGAACAATCACACTAGGAGAAATGATTTCGTCAATATTATAGCAGTAAGTAGAACAATCACACTAGGAGAAATGATTTTGTCAATATTATAGCAGTAAGTAGAACAATCACACTAGGAGAAAATGATTTTGTCAATATTATAGCAGTAAGTAGAACAATCTAGTTGCTTCTGAAAGGAAAGGGTTAGGGTATATTCATTTCTATATACAAGATCTAGTTGTCCATTGTCTTCTAATAGCCAATATTAATGGCTCTCATGGAGTGACCTTGAACTGTTTACCTTGGCCACCTTGCTTCCTTTCCATAGCTTAGCTGGCATAAAAAAGACTCTGAGGTACATGAGTCTTTCATTCTTCTGTGAAGCATTGACAATGAAATAGACTAGCGAATTGTCAAGATCTATGGCAAACTGTCTTGACATATTTGGAATATAAATATTAAATGGCAGGAAAAGATATCTGATACAGAAGTTCTTCACAAAGTGGGTCTGCAAAGTATACATACCACCATGATGCATCTAGATATACTAAAAAAAGAAATGTATTTTGGGCAAACAGTTTGCTGTGAACATATCCTGTTGTCCAAAGTGAGTCCTCATGTTTTCTTGGGCTTGAAAAGACTTGATTCTATGCCTTGGAGATGAATAGATTATCAACACATTATCTTCATATCTAAAAGCTTTGAACTTTGAAAAGGGAAATTATTTATTTTTTAAATTTGTTGTTAACACAGTGTTTAAATGATTCTGTATAATGTCATAAAGCTAGTGAATTCTTTATACATATTCTGTTCTTAGTTTGGAGAGAAACCTGAGTTTGTCAGTACATGTTTTAATCATACAGCATTTGTGCAAGCCAACTTCAGAAATAAAAAGGTTAGTCTCAAGATTCCTTATATTTACACGAAAAGCAAAATATTGAGAATAGCATTGGAAAATATAACAGAAAAAGGAAATACAACGACTCCTCCTGTTTTTTTGCATTGATCTTTATTATGGAACATTAGAAGTATAAATCATATGCCTTTTCTTTGATAGATTGTTTAGGCTACCAGTGTAGGACTTAATTTTCTTTTTGTAAAGTACATCTGCAATGTACAAGATTTTCTTCAATATTTTAATTAAATTTTGGTTTTAATTGATTGATTGTCTATGATTATCAGCGCCTTGAAAAGGATGTAGACCTAATTAAAGCATCAGGCCAAGCTGACTTCAGCAAAGCCATTCAATTTGCTTTTGAAAAGTTTCAAGAGGTGAGATTAAGTTTTTTGGAGTTTAATACATGAGTGCAACTTCTTCCCAATAAAAAAATAAGACTCTTATGCAGACAATATTTATTTCATTTCAGTTCAACAATGCTACAGATCCATCTTTGAATATTGGTGCAAATTGTAACAAAGTTATTATGTTGTTAACTGATGGGGGCACAGACACTGCTGAAAGTGTATTTGAAAAATATAACTGGCCTGAAAAATCTGTAATTTTTAAAATTCTTTAAAAATGATAATTAAAGAATATTATTTATTGAATATCGCAGAACATTTACATAAAAATGATATATTTTATGTAATTCCAATTTTTTAAATATCTTTCTTGGTAAATCAGACCACTAGTCCAGTCTAGTATTATATTATTATTTAAAAGTGTATCCTTATTTGTGAAATTATGTATAAACTTATTAAACCACAATTCATGTATCTAATGTAATTGTTTTTTTTATGGGTAGGTTAGAGTTTTTACTTATGCAGTTGGTCCAACACCTAATCCTGTTCATGCTATAAGGTGGATGGCTTGTGCTAATAGAGGTAAATGATCATTTAGCAAAGTATTTCTTTTTATTTATTTCTTTGTTTTTTAGTTCTTTGCTTTATTACAAATACAGTTAGAAGAGAAGCAAACAATGTGTTTGAATTAAACCTTATCTGGGATCAAAGATAAGTTGTCATAAAAAATCAATTTTTATTAGAGAATTACCCTTTTTATTTTCTTTGGAATCTGATCTATTTATTGTTTATAATCATGCAGTGCAGGTTAAGGTGGCTTTTACTTCGGTGGTAGAGGAGCTGGCCGTTTTTCGGATTGTGCATTTTTCTTCCTGAGCTGAGACCCATGTACTTTCACTGTCCATAGCTTTCTTGGTCACTGTCTCTCTCCATCTGTTGCGGTCTAGAGCTATGTCTTCCCAATATTCAGTATTGATGTTGACTGATTTGAGGTCACGTTTTATTACATCTATGTAACGAAGGTGGGGGCGACCAGTTTTTCTTGTGCCAGTCGCGAGTTGACCATAGAGAATGACTATCGGGATGCGCTTGTCCTCCATCCGGCGAACATATCCAAGCCAGCGCAAACGGCGTTGTCTGAGGGCTGTAAAGATGCTGGGAATACCTGATCGCACAAATATCTCAGTATTGCACACTTTTGCTTTCCATGTGACATTCAAGATCCAAAGCAAAAGCCACCTTAACCTGCGCTATCTGTAGACAGGAGTGTCTCTCCAAAATAGGGCTCCACAGCCACATGAGGAAGTGTGCTCTGAGATGAACCATAGTTGTTCTACGACTGAAGGAGGCCAATGAAAATCATGCAGTAACACTCATGTTTTAATAGTTCTTAACTATATATTTTTTTTTATTTCTTTAAAAAATAACAAGCCATATTTGGTAACCTAGAAATAAAATTGAGTTTTGTGAAATACAAAAGATTTGGCTAGCCACTAAACATGTACTCAAAAGTATTTCATAAATTTAAGTTGTGAAAGTTATTCATCTGCTCAATGTTTACAATTTTTGAGCTTGCCAAAGAATGAACAATCAAGAGTTGTTGTTCACCTCTAGGAATGCAAAAAAAGTTTCAATACGTTGTTTTTTCCCAATCCTAAAATGTAGTGAAGAGCCAATGGTAACAAATAGAATTATTCTCCTCTGTATCCTCTGCTAGTCTTATAGTCAATCCATACTTAGAAGAAGCCAATTGTAAAACCATTTTACATAGAGAAAAAAACAACTATCCTACCATTACTTTAGCTGGCAATAATATTAACATGTTTTCTCCTTTTAGGTTTCTTCTCACAGATTCCAGCAATGGGTGCCATCAGAGCTAAAGTACAGGTACACTATATCTGATGGACTGTTTTGTTTTTGTTCTAGTCAGTGTTGTAGAGAATTAGAGAATATTTAAATAACTCGAGCAACAGCACACTTTCTTTGGTCACAACATGACTTAATTTTTTTTTCTTAGTAAGTTTAGTGGTTCAATGCAATGTTGTTACTGATTTTCTTTAATCACTAACAATTGTTGATAGGTTTAGATCTTTTCTTTTGTATTCTATGGTTGGCTGCAGTGTTTATACCAAAATGTACTCACTGAGCCTTATGATGATTTAGACCAATGATGCCCAAAATATGTCCCATGGGCCACATCCAGCCCACGACATGGCTCCATCTGGCCCAGCAAAATGTTGGTACAAAGTGTAGAAAATCCCCTCCCGACCAAAAAAAAAAAGTTTGAAAAAAATATTTTTCTCTATGTTAGGAGAAATGGATTGGTACCGATAATAATCCAACATATTTTTTTTTTAAAGAAAGAAACAAATGAAATGATCCAGGGACTAGGATCACAGGCCCAAAACTGGAGACATACTACAGGAATGGAGAACTGCAAACATAATACCCATTTTAAAGAAAAACCACCAGGACACCCTAAAAGTTATAGACCAATATCTCTAACATTAAACATTGGCAAAATAGCAGAAAAAATTATCAATAACCGACTTTATTTGTGGCTAGAAAGCACTGGCTTTTAGTGTAGGCTGGGTGTTTCCTCAGGCTTTTTTTTTAAAATATATAAATATATAGTCCCCGCATTTTTGGTTTTTGGTCTTGGCAATTTTCTCCAATACTGACATAAAAGGAAACATCTAGGTCTGAAGACTGTAACCGGAATTTCCATGGGACAAGGTGGGGTTGGCCAATGGTCCATTCTCTGCCATCCATAGAGCTCTCCAAATGGAACTTTTCTGCAGTAGAAAGCTTAAAGTGGGCTGTGCCCTGGGTATGCCCTGTGGAATCGTCACATTTTGGATCCAGGCCCCTTCACGATATCACATTCACCAGATCCAGAAAAAAGAACACTTCATGATGGATTTATATCTAGTATTAGAATGTAGTGAGACAAGGACCTCCGTCTGGTGTAGTGCAATCCAGATTTCGGACCTTTTAATTTGGACTACAGAGAAATATCCAGTGCTGACTAGATCCAAAACTGTATACTTAACTTTATTAACCATACATGGAAAACTGGAGACATACCACAGGAATGGAGAACTGGAAACATAATACCCATTTTAAAGAAAAATAAACCACCTGGAGACCCAAAAAGTTATAGACCAATATCTCTAACATCCAACATTGGCAAAATGGCAGAAAAAATGATCAATAACCGACTTTATTGGTGGCTAGAAAGTACTTGCTCACTCCACAATGCACAAGCTGGCTTCAGGAAAACAAGTAGAACAGAAGACCACCTCTTTCATTTTATCCAGGACACAGTAGAAGGGTTTCATGAAAACAAGCACACTACAGCAGTATTTATAGATTTGCAGCAAGCCTATGTGGAGAAAAGGTCTATTTTTGAAGATGAAAAAAATGGGCATCCATGGAAAAATGAACAGCTGGATCAGGGCATTCTTAAAAAACAGAACCATCCAAACCCGATTCGAAGGTGCCATCTCTAGTAAAAAAAGTTTGGAAGAAGGACTACCACAAGGTTCAGCCCTTAGCTGCACTCTCTTTCTAATCTTCATGAATGACCTCCCGGACCTTATTTCGGTCAATAAGGCACTTTATGCAGACGACCTTTTAATTTGGACTACAGAGAAATATCCAGTGCTGACTAGATCCAAACTAAATAGAGCCCTCACAACTATCTCCACATATTCAAAATTATGGAAAATGGAAATAAACAAAGAAAAGTCAGTTTATTCAATCTTTAGCCACAGCAACAAAACAGCAAAAAGAAACTACATCCTAAAAATAGACTCACAGCCAATAAATAAAGAAGAAAATCCAACCTATCTTGGTGTAAAATTAGACCAAAGACTGTCTCTAAAACACTTTATGGCAGATTTAAAAGAAAAAGCATCACAAAGATTAAACATAATAAAACACCTAGCAGGAACATCCTGGGGAGCTGAAAAGAAAACCTTAAGACAGTTATACACTGGATACGTCAGATCTGTAATGGATAGCTGTCTCTCCATACAAGTAGCTGCCAACAAAACCTAACAATCATCATTAGATACAATCCAAACCCAAGCCTTGAGGCTAATTAGTGGAGGTATGAGAACTACCCCCACAGCAGCCTGTGAAATAGACTCCAATATTGAACCTCTAAAGTTAAGGCGCAACAGAGCAGCATTAGAAGCTATTGAGAGATACAGAAGAGATCATCCAAATAAATTACTAACACAGAGAAGTAGGAAAAACAACCAAAAAAAGCAAAAGACTCTGATCCAACTTACTGACGAACTAGCCCTAAAACACCACCTACCCAATAACAGAAAAAATTACCAGATTTTCAAACATTACACCCGGACTAAACCACAAGCAACCAATCATCATAATACATTTACTAAATAACACCTTAACAAAAGAATCAAATCCACTGGAGCTCAAAGTAGGCTCGCTGAAACAATTGAAAGCTATCAAAAAACAGCTATCCATATTTATACAGACAGATCGGCTTTCAATGCCACCATCAATGCTGGTCTTGGTGCCTTCCTGGTCTTCCCTAAAAATAAACACTTAAAGATAAGCGCACCCTGTGGCGATTACTGCTCAAACTTCCAAGCCGAAATTGAGGCAATCACCATAGCACTACAGACAGTGGAAAACAAATTATATGAAGGAGTGCAACCACCATCAGATATTGTTGTCTTTACAGACTCCCAATCTACTCTGCAAGCACTTAACAGCAGCACCTCAAACAGCCCAAGAGAGTAGGCAACACTCATTGTGATAATCCATCAGATGATATCAAAATTAAATATCAATATCACACTACAGTGGATCCCTGGACACATTGGCATCATGGGAAATGAAAAGGCAGATAAGCTATCAAAGGCAGGTTCATCTATGGAACAACCAGATAGACCTGTTACAAAGAACAATCTACAATCTTCCAACAAAGAACAGGACACACACCACTATTAAATTACCACCTGAACAAAATAAACTCCACACAACTCTCCCTTTGCAGACACTGCGCCCACCCCTTTGAAACGGTAAACCATATCCTCTTTGAATGCCCCTCCCTAATCCACCTTAGGCAGACCCTACTTCCACTACAGCCCAACATAACCAACACCCTGTACGGCAGTGCTGAACAACTGAAGAAAACAGCACACTTTTTTTCCTTGGCACAGTCTGCAAAAGAGCTCACAGATCAGCAGCAATAAAGCTGGCTAGAAGAAGAAGAAGAAGAAAGCACTGGCTTCAGGAAAGCAAGTAGAACATAAGACCACCTCTTTTGCTTTATCCAGGACACAGTAGAAGGGTTTCACGAAAACAAACACACCACCGCAGTTTTTATAGATTTGCAACAAGCCTATGATAGAGTGTGGAGAAAAGATCTATTTTTGAAGTTGAAAAAAATGGGCATCCATGGAAGAATGTATAACTGGATCAGGGCTTTTCTAAAAAACAGAACCATCCAAACCCGATTCGAAGGTGCCATCTCTAGTAATAAAAGTTTGGAAGAAGGCCAACCACAAGGTTCAGTCCTTAGCTGCACACTCTTTCTAATCTTTATGAATGACCTCCCGGACCTCATTTTGGTCAGTAAGGCACTTTAATAAATAAAGAAGAAAATCCAACATATCTTGATGTAAAATTAGACTAAAGACTGTCTCTAAAACACTTATGGCAGATTTAAAAGAAAAAGGCATCACAAAGATTAAACATACATATCTAATCCTAGTCTAATACTAGACTGGACTAGTGGTCTGATTTACCAAGAAATATATTTTTAAAATTGGAATTACATAAAATATACTTTATTTTTATAGTAATTGTTCTATGATATTCAATAAATAATATTCTTTAATTATCATTTAAAAGAGTTTGAGCAGCAACTTGAGCATCACTGTTTTAGACCAACAAGGTTCAAGCTCTTTGACTTAGGATTTAGTATATTAGCAAAGCAATTTTATTAGCAATATTTTTCTCCTAATACATTAGCATTGTAGAAAACAACTATTGCCTTGTCCAATTTGTTAGTAAAATAAGTTTAAAAAAGAACAAGATACACTGAACTATTTATCTTCCAAGCCAAATCTTTTTATATAGTCAAGTTATTGAAACTGTTACAATGGACTTTAACCTTTAACCATAAGGAAAAGTTGAAAGACTCCAAAGAATATTTAAGAAAATAATTAATTTTTTGTACATAATTGAAACTACTTTTGATAAAGAACATTTTTTTTGCTAACACAAATGGCCTAGGAGTATGTTGAGGTCCTAACCCGGCCTTTGGCTCTGGGTAATGTTGAGCGTGTTCTGTGGACCAGCAGTCACAGGAACACATTCTATGATGCTACTTCCAATGACACGGTACTTGCTTCTTGGAAAGGGTTGATTAGAGCACCTGATTTGATTCAAGCTGATTCTAATTTTTTAAAAATAATTTTCAGGAAAAAAATGGGAGAAAAAAAATTAGCAAAAAAAAAATTAAAGCCAGACTATAATTATTATCCTTTTAAAAAAAGTCAACAAAAGTCTATTGATTCATGTAAGAATTTTTTTCTGTGATTTGCAAATTATTAATAGTAATTTTTAAACATTGAATACTTGCAAAAATAGCTCCCTTTTAATTATATTGAGATTTTCATTTTAAAGTATGAAATTTTAGAAAAATAGATAATTAACTGATAATTCAGTGAACAAGAAATAATGACAGCACATAACTAAATATCTATACATGAGAAACAACACTAAAATATGCTGAGGTCACTAAAAAAAACAAAATATTTATATTTCTCATAAGGTCATCATACCAATTAAAATTATAATATTAAAAGAAAAGCATGAAACAGAAATGACAAACAGGTCTACTTAAAATCATGATGAAAAATGTTTCAGTGCAAAAACTGAATCTTTTAATGTCGCTTGAATGAAATCAATGCTTCAGGTGCAGGTTAATTATGTTCCCAGAGCTTTGCTTTTTTATTACACAATTTATATTTTAATATGAAATTTTTCCTTAACCTTTTTATTTTAATAAAAATATGCAACTATAAAACCTTGGTTGAAAATTTCCAATATTCAAATATATTAGTATTATTTACATTTCAAATTTTTTCTAGTAATATGCCAAGTTTTAGATGCATTACTTAATTCTTAAGTAGCTAGGTGAATAGTGGACAAATATGTACCTTTGATTAATTTTTTTTCCCGCTAAGTTTCAACTAAATCTTACACTTAAGAATAAGTGTTTTAAGAGCAGAAAACAAAGAGGAGAAATCAGGAGTATCAATGTTACAAGATGGACTCTAGTCTATCTACTTTGGGCTCCAGCTTAACAAAATTCTTGTTCTTTAACCAATGGGGGCAAAAATAGCAATTAGTAAGATAGGCAATTTTACTGTTGTTTCTAGAATGTTTCAATTTTTTTTACAAAACCTCTATTCAACTCATTTCCACATGTAGGCATTATTCATTCAAGAGTTTAATAAATAAATGTTCTGAAACATTTTCAGCATCGTCTTCTAAGTCTAGATCTAAAGGCCTATTATAGGAGTTTTTTAAAAGTCTAGTACTATACAAGATGTTCCTTTTTTTTTTTAAAATCTAACATTAATGGACCTCATTCACCAATCGTAAACAAACAACATTTAGCCACGTGGTAATCTATATCTGCTATATAATTTACGATCTCATGTTTAATTCATGATGGTTGTCAAGTGACAGATTTTTTAGTTGTTTTATCAATAAGATCACGTGACTAAATGTTGTTTGTTTACGATTGGTGAATGAGGTCCATGAGGTATTGTCTTTTTTTTTTTTTTAAATCTTTTTTATGTTTTTCTTGTTCCACTTTTAAGACAGTTGGTACTAAATCTTATTGATAGATATTTATTAAGTCTTCCTAAAAAAATTATTCATTTATTAAGTTTTCTTTTAAATTTATCTCTTATCCTAAATTCCTTTTGTTATTGGAAGTTAATTTGTGATGATGGCCCATGAAAAGATTCTAAAGTTGACAAAACTCATTTCTGGCTGAACAAAATAATGTACATTTTCCCTCTAAGATTTAGATTGCTGAAGGTTTACAATTAAAACTACTTAAGAAAGTTTTAGTATTAAAATTAAACATGTATTTTTACAGCCTTACATAGAAACGATTGTCATGACAGTTCCTTGTGTCATTTGCTGAAATTTTGGCCTAATCATCTAATTAAAAATGTTAGCTCCACTACTAGTGCTTGAAGACTCATCCTACAACTCAATACATGTATGCTGTGTTGCCAATTCATGGGCCATCAACACATTGATGTGAGGACAATGTTTCCCCCTTGGTTATCTCTCCACCTGAAATCATTATGTTTCCATTTAATTTCTGTCACCTTGTCTTCTGGCTCTGACAGGCATATACAAAAAACTTAACCAAGACTATGCAACTCTCTGGAGCACAACATATTTTATGGGAAGGGACAGTTGATCCCAGGGTAGGATACCAGAGAACTTCTGGTAGCATAAACATCTAATATTCAGATATACTAAATATATATATATTTTTGGTTATTTGACTGTCTGCTAATTGATCTTGATTTTGGATTGACTTGAGATAACATTAGCTACACATCTTAAGAAATGAACAAAAAAACCCACTAATAATACTTGGCTCAACGTTAAGCTAGAAACATTTTGTTTAAAAAGTTTTCCTTGATACAAGGACAATACAATCAAGTTACATATTAACTCATAATATCTACTACATCTTAGTTGTTTTGTCTTGCAACATATAATTTTTACCATTGACTAACTCATCTACCAATTTTTTCCATTTTTTTTTAAACTACTAGAAGCATTCTTTACTACTAGTCTCATATTCTGATATCTGAAATGGCATTTGGTGTGATTTTCTAGTGACTTTTTGTAAATAAACTCTAAACAATAACAATAAACTGTGTAAAACTGATAAATCAAGCTTACCTCTTTATTTTTAATATCTGATTTTTAAAGTACAAAAATAACTTATTTTTTCTCATTCATGAATTATTGATAATATAATAAAACAATGGGAAAAAAAGAGTTTTAGTATCATCCTTATTTAAATTATCTAGAAAGTAAGTGACTTGTTAAATATCCAATAGTCTGAAAAACAAAGAATACTGTACATAAACTTAACCAGCCCATACCTCACAGTTAAATGTATAAAATCTAGATAAATCTGAGAACAAACAGTTGATGTATTAGGAAAAGTGATTCTGATACAATTGGTTGAGGTATCCACATGTCTACTACTTGAGCCAATCTTAGTAAATTGTAAAAGTAATAGATAAAAAAAAAATAAAAAAAATAGCTAATGTTATAACAAGTCCTTTTAATATATTCTTTTTTATTTTCAAAGCATTTGATGCATCATTTCTAACTTGAACCAAACTGTCTTGCTCTGACTTGTCAACAATAAGTTATTCATTTGTTGTGAAGTTTTTCTCAGAATTTTATAGTGCAAAATTTATTAGAAAAATAAACAGACTGGACTTAATAAAATGCAGGTTTGGAGTGCTTACATGAATTCAACTGAAATTGTGTGTAGTTCTATGCACACCTCCATTGTTGTATATCTTTCATGTATTTACAAACAAGCTAATGTAGAATTTACTCCAATGCTCATATAGCTTAATATTTGTTATATATAGTCCATACAAAATTTTAAAAATATTTTGCAGTTGAGTTAGGAATGAAACTTAAAATGTAACATTATTTCTATAAGATGAAGAGAAAATGCTCTAAATGTACATGGTGAAAATTTAAATTTTTAAAAAAATATTTGTGCTTATTAAATTGTGTTTAAGGATGACATACTTTTTTAAAATAAAAAAAATCTGACTTGAATGAATTTTGTTTAATGGCTCTGTATCTAGATTTCATTAATATGACCCTTCCTAAAATCATTAAAAAAAAGACTTGACAGATGTGGGAGACCTTGCTCACTGCTTCCTGCTGTTCATTTTTCATTCTGTACTTTTTCATAAGGAATATATCCCAGTCCTCAGCCGGCCGCAGGTCATCCAGAACAAGAAGACTTTTGAGTGGGGCAACATTTATGAAGACTATATGGTATTTGTATTTAGTTTTGTCTTTAGTTCCTTGTGTCAGCTCAAGTCTCAAGAGATTCTTGTGTAGATGTCTGTTACAACAAGCAGTTGTCTTAGAGATGTTTTTTTTTTCTGTTACTGTCTTTCTATTCACAAATGTACAGGTTGAAGATTCTTTATTAAAACTTTGATTCATCTGCAAATACAATTTGTATTTATTGCTCTCATATTGTTCTAAGCTATACCCAATTTTATTTGATTGATACTCACTTGGGTTAGGGCTTTTCCTCTGTCATATCAAGCTAAAAGAGGTCCAAAGCTGATTAAATGAATAACTTAGGCAGAGTACATATCCAAGTAAATCTTTATACAATTAGTCTGGTGCCAACACTTTATTCAAGTATACAAACAACACCGTGGACAAGAACATGGACTTAAAACAGTTCTCTTGTTTCTTAGTGGAAACCATGTATTTAAAATAGTTGAATAAAGGATCCTCAACCTGTGTTTTATATGTTAAATGTGCTATGTTCAATGACATTATTTCTTCTAGAAGTGTTTTTATAGGTCAAATTTCATATCTGTTTATAATGAAACTGATGCTACTTATGTATGAATGCCATCTAGTCAAAGCAATGTATATATATGTATATTTTATTGTGCATGAATCCAGATTAGAGTTAGAAAAATAGATACTATTTTTTTAAGGCCTGATTGAATATGATTAATACACTTAACATAAAGTTAGTCTTAATAAACAGGTTAAAGTTAATGAATATAAACGATGAAATATTGGTTAACTTCATTCTCCTCAAATATTAAGGCGAAATTAATTCTGATTCTGTTCTCCCACTTATTAAGAACTAAGTCATCAAGTCATTACCTTTTTCTTTCCTACACTATTTGTTGGTTCAATTTAACTTGCTTTGCAAATTTATACTTTGAATATTGTTGTAGACTTGGCTTGATTGTTGTTTTCTAAAAATGTATGACTTACAGGCCTAAAAGCTAAAAGAAAGATAAATCCTGTCATAAAGTGTGTGTGTGTGTTTCTTTCAGCTTGAGATCCTGTATAGCAAAACAATTGACAGTTGTCTTACAAGAACATAAGTAGATGCCAAGACTCTCTTCCAATTCTTTTTTTGTTTTGATTGCATTTAGTAAAGTACTCTTGACATCTTTCTCATTATCTGTTCTTGATCAATTAGTTTGTTCTTCTAATTATAGCATCATGTGCATAATTAAGAGTAATTGTTTTTTTCCGATTTGTTTAATTTAAAGTTCTGTATTACTATACCAAAACTTGTGATCTTTTGACAAATTATTATTGTTTTGATTTTCTTTAAAAATTAAATTTTAAATCTGACATATAAAGTTGAGGGGCATAAGTTCTGAAATTCAGATAAAGAGATGGGTTGGTGGTTGTAAGAAAAAGGTATAATTATAGCAAGTTAACTCACACAAACAATGCATACTAACTGTTATGACTTTTGAAAATAAATAGATCTATAGTTAGAGGAACAGCCATGTTCCCACAAAATGGTTGTTATGATTTGAAAATTTAAGGTTTTCAAACTGAAACTATCTTTGACACATGTCAAACACATTCTTTTCTATTAAATCAAATATTCAAAAATCAATGCACAAGGTTCTGTAAATACACTAAACATTTTCCTAGTTGCTTTTATTTTCTTGTTAAAGTTTTCTTAGTAAACATTTTTTAAAAATTACATTTGAAAATATGGACAAATTTTGTTAAAGCACAACAAATCTGAAATGATCTAGAAATGGCTTTGGTAAAAGTATATGCCTTTTCCTCTAATGTTTTGCTGCTAATTTTTGTTTAATCCACTTGGTTTCTTTGCATGATTTTGGTATTCACTACAACCCAAACATCTATTCACTTCTTTATTATATTGAGAAACATTTTAAATATTTCTACTCATTGTTATTGCTTAGACAAAAAGCTAGTGTTAAAAATATGATTCCATAATTAAAAAAAAAAGCTTCTTATTAAATAAAATGTATTAATATCTGCTTGTGATTATTTTAAATCTTTAAAACTTATGTTTTTAACCTGTTTCCAGATATTTTGAGTTGAGAAAGAATAATAGCAATAATACTTTGAAATTTCCTTAAAATACATCAATGAATTTCAAATCAAACACAAAATAGTTAACAAGGTATTTCACTTTACCTGATAATGATAATTGTAAATTAATTCTTTATGATCCTCTATTGCTATTTAAGGGGCTAGGCCTGATGACTACAGTGACATTGCCAGTATACAACAGAAGTCTAGGATCTGTAAGTTATGTAATTTTTAGCATTAAAAAAAAGTTTTTTTCAACATTATTGGAATGTACTCATTACTTTGAACAGTTGATAAGTAAATAAAATATTTTTATGTAAAAGTTTTTATATGTGCAACTTAATTTTTATGGATTCTCTGAATATGTGGTTTTAACCACTGACTTTATCATTCTAATCTGTTCTTGCAGTCCAATCAAACCATTCTTGGTGTTATGGGAATTGATGTCACCACCTCAAAACTAGAAGCTATGACACCGTATGATAAAGTAATTCACAACTCACTTAGTTTAATTTTTGTTTATTGAATTTCCAATGTGTTTTGACATTTCATAGTTGATGCTAAATGATTAAAAACCTGCAGCTAGAAAACTATAAGAGATAAATGTTTATTATTTCTATTTCTATTTTAGATTGGTCCCAATGGCTACTCATTTGCTATCAATCCCAATGGCTATGTTGTTTTTCATCCAAACCTTCTTCCAACGGTATGTTTCCAAGCAGCATTATCTACTAGACAATGTCTGTAACAAAGTCTTTTTAAAAAATGTGTCTCTTTAACTGACTATTACATTTTTGTTCACAGTTTATTATAATAACAAATAACCATTAGTGTGTATGTGTTGTTCTGGCAGGGCAAGTCAGTGAAAGAACCACCCAACATAGACATGCTAGAGTTAGAGATTGATGAAGATAATCCTGAGCTAGCAGATGTGAGTTCTTAAAATTCATAAATAGGTGATAATCTTATAATAAATCAACATTGTTTAAATGCACTAACCCTTGCAAATAGCAACAAATGAGGAGCATATAATTTGACCAGCACAAAAGAGTTTTCTCAACTTTCTCATTAATTTGAAATCTTCATATGCCTAAAACAATTATAAAATCCAATACAGTAGACCAACCTAAGATCTTGCTCGAATGTCCTAAAATACCAAGTGGAAAATTGTCTTCACTAGAGTTAGTCCCTGACATCTTGGTTTAACTGCCGTCTAATTCACTCTTGACTAAAGGAAAAATATTATAAACATAATTTCATAGACAGATAGGGCACTTTTTTTTTAAATTCCATTTATCTCCTTAGTATTTTTCCCTTCCACAAGTGACACTTTGAGTTAACATGGCTTTAGGATAATAGATCATGTGAAACTCAACTAATAAAATTAATTGATCATTTTTCAAAAAGATTAGATAATAGCGAACAAATATATGCAATTTTAATATACTTTGCCTGCTTAAAAAAACTAAAATACTTTGGCATTAATGGTTCATTACATCAATGGATTCAGGATTTCCTAATAGTTAGAGAACAAACTGCAATAAAAAATGGTTTCAAATCAACAATAATAATAAACTCAGGTGTACCTCAAGGAACAGTCTTAGGCCCACTACCGTTTCTAATTTCCATAAATAACCTACCTAATTGCATTAGTTCAGGAACATAAGTCAGATTATTTGCAGATGATTCCATAATATATAGAACATTAAAAAACAACACAAGATACTGACATTTTACAAAAAGAATTAGAACAATTAAAGAAATGGGAATCAAAGTGGAGCATGTCTTTGCAAACAAATTTGATAAGGGTAACACCATTAGTAAATCACTAAACTTAAAGACACTTCAGGACAGAAGAAAAAAGTATAGTAGCTATAACACAAAAAACACTGAACCATAATTTACAAATAGAAATACAAAACCTAATGAAAAGCTCAGAAAGACACAAAAATAGAGGGATTTCTTATTCCATATGCTAGAACAAATTTGTACAAGTGCTCCTTCCCAAGTGCCATTAGAAAATGGAATGGATTGCCTGAATCAGCCAGGAAAACCAACGACTTAGCAGAGTTTAAGTCATTGATTAACATGGATGGCTAGATTGACACATGAAATGCTTAGGACATAATTATCTTCTTTTTTTATTTTTTTGAAGTAACGTCTGTAGTCTATAAGATAAGATCTATTTATCAATATTACTTATAACAGTTTTTACTATTTGTTATTTTAGCTGAGGTCCAAAATGATAGATAGTAAAACTGGCAACCAGACAACAAAGACACTCTTTCTTTCTCCAGATCAGGTAAACCATTGTCTCATTCCACTATTTTAGATGGCTAGATAAAGATTCTACATTGTCTTGTTAAAACTTGTGCTAAACCGTTTACAAAAACATTATGTTTGTACATTAAATGTGTAGATATCTTGAGCATTTTCTGGATTCCATTGGGTGTCCTTCTGGCCCTTAGTTGACTGGTGGGATTCTTCGTATCTGTCTGTCATGGAAATATATATGAAAAATTTAAATAAATTTAACTCCTATCATCTCCAAGGTTGAGTACACCTCAAAAAGATCTCTTTCATCAAAAGTTTCCATTCGGTCAACAAAACTGGTCAAAAGATCAGTCCAAAAAGTTGTAGATTCATTGAGACTAGGTCTAAATCTTGATCCAGTATTTACTTCATTATCTCTCTCAGAATTGGACTAGATCTAGTGCTAAATTCTCTTGATCAATGTCTATATCAATTTCATCTTCAGTATCAGATGCATCAAGTATATTATTTGTGACAATGTGTCTAAACCTTTACCTTTATCTTCTATAAGCTCTTTGCAGAGATATCCATTAATCTTTATATTCTATAAGCTCTTTGTTGAGATATCCATTAACCTTTATCTTCTATAAGCTCTTTGTTGAGATATCTATTAACCTTTATCTTCTATAAGCTCTTTGTTGAGATATCCATTAACCTTTATCTTCTATAAGCTCTTTGCAGAGATATCCATAAATCTTTATATTCTATAAGCTCTTTGTTGAGATATCAACCTTTATCTTCTATAAGCTCTTTGTAGAGATATCCATTAACCTTTATCTTCTATAAGCTCTTTGTTGAGATATCCATTAATCTTTATCTTCTATAATCTCTTTGCAGAGATATCCATTAATCTTTATATTCTATAAGCTCTTTGTAGAGATATCCATTAACCTTTATCTTCTATAAGCTCTTTGTTGAGATATCCATTAACCTTTATCTTCTATAAGCTCTTTGAGAGATATCCATTAATCTTTATATTCTATAAGCTCTTTGTTGAGATATTCATTAGTCTTTATCTTCTAAAAGCTCTGTTTAAGGCTATCTGGGACACTTGACACCTTTTTTTAAATTTAATAATCAAATTATGCCAAACTTTAAATGTTTACTCCATATGAATAGCCATAAAAAAATGTGGTTAAAAATGTTTTCTTATAATGGTTGTCATGGCAACAGCAGCCATATTGGATTATTGTTTATCATTTTTAAATTGCTAAGGCTTTAAAACTATTTACGCTATTGCCAAACAAAAATATACAATGTGTAGACCAATCATTCCAGAACATTTTCTATATTTTAGTTTTTAAATATAGTAAAAACTTTTTTAAATAAATTTTTTACTAACCTTGCTAAAGAAAAACATAATTTTTTTCATTTTTCTAGTATTTTATTGCAATAAAGACAAAATATTAAATGAGACTTAGAAAATGTAATATAGAAGTTGTTGTACATGGTATAAATAATAAGCTGGACAAGTTTGATTGATTTCTATGCAGAATTAGTGGAGTAGTAAAAAAAGTGAATAAAAATAGTATTTTAAGAAAATCGAAAAAAAAATGAAGAAAAATTGTAAAAAGAGACAGCTGTATATACCTTACAAAAACAATTATTAAAAAATAATTAATTATTTGCCAATCATGAATATGATATTTTTATGTCCAGAAATGGTTGGACTATTTAAATTAGGTTAAAACTGAAAATCAAAATTTTTGACCTATTTACATAAATTTTGTGTCTCACTATATTGTAAATAAGAATTATTACTTTAAAGATCATGTGTTTTTTTTTTTTTGGTTGGGAGAAGTGAGTATTTTGTTCTGGTACTAAGGTGTTTCTTTTCCTCATTGCTTTTCTGAACATGATTTTTAATGAATATACACAGAGTTAACAAACCCAACCACATTCATATTGCTAATGATTTATATTGAATGTGTCCTTTAGTACAATTTTAATTTAGTTTTGTATTCTTCACTACTTTGATTTTTCAGCGCTATGTGACATTTGATACTGCCACTTATTGGTACACAGATATTAGCAACACATCTTTCAGGTAGACCTTCTCTTTTAGTTTGACAATTTAGAGTACAAAATACAAATACATATAGAGATAGATATCAACAGCTAATCACTTTTTTTTAAATTTGTCAAAAACAAATTAGAGAATAGAAATATTCTATATATATATATATACAATATATATATATTGTTTTGTTACATTAGGTTGGCTATTACAGTTCCTAAATATCAGACAAAATGGCAAAATTTTTCAGCAGATTTCAAAAAAATGAGTAAGTTAAATGATTGGTTCATGTTTTCTGTGAATTCAGTTCACCTGTTTTTGTATAGCAATAAGTTGAATATGTTCGAGATGTTAAAAACACCAACCTATTTGTATTCCATTATGAAATACATTCATATTTTTTTTACAGTTTTATACTTTATAATGAACTCTCCTAATGTTTACAGATTTATCTAATATAAATACAGATCATTTTGCTGTTTTAGTTGCCCCCTGGTAAGATTCTTGTTATTTTATTGTCAGCTATTGTATGTTGATTGTTAGCAAGTATATTTCAATTTGTTAGCTTGGTTAGTCTGCTTGCAGTGGTTGCTCTCATTCTGATTAGATTATGCAATTATTGTGCAGATGTCAGGGAAAATTATTTTTTTCTGTTTACTGAATAAAGTCAAATGATTTTTTTAGCTTAGCAATGAACAGTTGCTAAGATAATTATTATTGAATACAAATAAGCTCTTCCTCTTGCTCTAAACCTGAATTTATTGAACAACAGATGCATAGAAAACAGAAAGGAAACTTGAGACTTGAACAAAGTCAATTATCTAGCTGATATTAAGCTAGAAGATTGATGATTACATTATGTGATCAAGTATGTGTGCTAATTTTTTGTATGTACTTGTAACTAATTACAATTTGCAAACATGTATTTGACATTCGAGAACTGACTTTTCTTAATGAAGTGGTTTTAAAAAAAATCCTAATGCTTCCTTGTATAATAGAAAGCAATTATTTAGGGCACTTTCTTGTTCATTCTTCTGACAGGCCTTAGTTCTGTATTCTTGAGGCCACATTGTTTGTTTTCTTTTTTCTTTTTTTTTTACATTTATGCAGTTGGTAACTAAAGTATTTGCTTAACATTGATAGTCATGGCTTCTCCTAGGTGTTTCGGTAGCAGTCTTATAAGAAATTCTCTAGATTAAACTTTTCCTTTATGTATCTACTTATTTACCAAATTACATAAGTGCTTCTTCATTACTTGAATTAAAGAGTGTCCTGCTTTGTTTTAGTAGTAATGTTAGATTTTTATATATCGCCTTAATTTCCAACTAAAAAAATATTAATAATTATGGCTGAGTGGTAAAGCGCTTGACTTTCAAACTGAGGAGTCCCAGATTTATAATCGACCCATCTCTAATAGGTATCTGACATTAGTTGGGTAAAAGTAAAGGTGGTTGGTCATTAAATTTGGCCAATTGACACCCTCATTAAATGTGGGCCACAGATGACCTTTAGATCATCTGCCCCATAGATTGTAAGGTCTGTTTTCTTTTGATAATATCATAATAAAATTGCATCTTGATTTAGGCCAGTGATAGGCAAACTTTTTTAGGAGCGGGCCAAAAACTTAAAGAAAACAAGAAATTAAAGAAATTCTTGAAACTGGAATTCAACAGAATATTTAGAAATAATTATTTGAGATAACTATTAGATTGGAGTTCAATTAATTTAAGCTGCAAGTCTAGTTTCACTACACTACAATACACTCTAGCTTAGGATGCATAATAATAATGATAATAATAAGGAATTTTTTCAAGTCCAAAGATTTAAGAAGATAGCATTATTTAATAATTGATTCATGCTACTGCTTTAGGAATTATCATAAAAACCTGACCAAACAAAAGAACCTGTCACTTGCTGATGTGAAGAACCTTCTGGCTAAGGATCCCAATCCAGAAAACTGTATGTCATTTGATATTAAATATTTCACACATGATAAGTTTATTTTGTATAAAAAAGTATTTTTAATATTAATATTTTAATATTTTTTAGATTTACACAACTTGATTGTCATTGCTTTGATAGGGTTATTTTAATCTGGTCACATTAGTTTTTTTGAGTTGCATGTCATCATGTGACAATGGTAATGTTGCTGCTGAAACACACTACTTAGTTTATGATCTTATTAGATCAGGGAATAAATTCACAGTTTATCTTTTATTTTAGGGAATCTCAACTTGCTGTATCATCTGGCCTGGGATGAAAGTATCCTTGGAGACTCAAGCATTCAAGATTTTCTTCTTAAATTTTACAATAAGTAAGCATATGTTTTTTTAATCTGTTCTGTTTTTGTTTTATTCTTTTATTTTAGTTTCATTTTTAAACTTTCATCTTGGGGATGTAGTTTGAGATTTTAAAAAAAAATTATATAATTATCAAAATTAACTTATTCATACCTTTTTTAACTGTTTTATGAAATTCCATTTAGTAAAATGAAGGGAGACACTATTTGTTGTGTTTATGAATGATTCTTGTTATATTGGAATGGAGAATTGTGATCTTATCAAAGTAGCAATAAAGTCAATGTCTAGCTAAGTGGAATAAACCACTTGGATACATTTCTAATAGGATTAGTCCTCAGTGGGAATATGCAAGTGGAAGAAGTTTTTATGATAAAAATAACAAAATATGTTTCATTAGGTTTAGAATGTTGTGTGTTCTATAGATAGTAAATTTGTCTCATTTGATGGTCTTCAAAACGCTGTACTGAAAAGGGGGAACATTAGGTCTTCAGTAATCATCTTGAATGGGCTTTTGCATTGCATTGCAAAAAAAAAAGCAATTCAACAAAAAAACAAGTTGAAAGCTTGTGAAAAGCCTTAAAATACGTTAATGTCATTTATGTCAACCCAATGTTTTGTCTATATCACAGCACTAATACAACAGATCTGAAGGAAGAAAAGTAAGCCAGGGATTTTTTTTACTATTTCGGCTTCTCTTTCTTATGTCTCCTGGTGATGGTTGCCTTAAGCATGTTACATTGTCTGATTTGTAGTTATAAGAAGATTTCTGAGCAGTGGTAAAAATTATTTTTTTTGTACAGCTTTGAAAGGCATTCTCTTTAATGGGAAATAATAGTCTGAGATGGGATGATAAATGTTCAATGACAGACACAAATCATGTAACTTTCTACACAAAATCTGGAGTTGAACAAATTTTACCTTTAAACAGGAGTTTACATTAAACATAAGTTTTAAGATAAATATGATATAAAGTGAAAAAATCTTCAAAACTATATACAATGGAATCCAGATAATTCAAACTCACATAAATGGAAGTTCTGCTTTTTAAAAAATTTGCTACATTATTCAATTCTTTTTCCTCCTTGTTGAAATAGAAAAAGTGGTTAATTGGGAGTCAGTTATTCACAGTTCCTGATGATGCCAATAAAACATTGTAAATGCTCAGTGAGCTCTACGCCCTTTAAACCCACCTGTAAGAAATCAGCGGTCATGTGATGTTCACCAATCTTCAACATACTGCTATTGCATTTGTGACAATTTGTTCTTCTGAAATTGTGTATAAATCTATAATGATTGGATTTAGCTGATTCTTTATTACCACATCAACGAAACATAATTCCCTAATGATAATATAATGTTAGATAAATTTAGGAAGTACAGTAGTATCTCTAAATTATAATATTTGAACAAGAGTTTCACTGAAAGTAGATTTATTATGCCAAACTGAACAACCTGTTATCTATCATCATTATTCCTTTTATAGTATTTTTGAGTCTGGTGTTTTCCCAATTATACTACACATCACATGAGCTTTTTGAAGTCCTTCCAGAAGGTGTTGATAATTTCTAGAAGTTGGTGATGTCATTCTAGCTCAAACTTTCATTGTCAACAAGGTTACATCTCTTGATCTAGCTCAATTGGCTTTTGATAGGATTGTACTTGTGTATGGTATACTGCATCATGGATACGCATCAAGTAGTCTAGCCTGGGTGGGTGTACCTACTAAGGGAAGACAAACTGGCCAACACCTTTCCTTTTCCCTTAATTTCTAAACCATTCACACATCTGACAATACACTCTATTTGAGTTAGTACAATTTTCTTTCATTTTTTATTCGACTAAATATATACCGTGCGTTGTAATTATTCATCTGGCTAAAGCAATCACTGATCACTCTTCTCTGTTTACTGGTGTATGTGCTATCATTTGCTCTATTGCTTTGAGGTTCAGAATAGAATCATTAAGTCCAATTCTTTTGAAGAGAAAATAGAAATCTCAAACATAAAGTACAAAATATTCTCATGTTTGAGGAATTTACAAAGGAAGTAGCTTTGTCAGATATTCATATTATTCAGTAGCATATGCATATTATTTAGTTATTTTTCTTGTTGAAATGTAATTAAACGAATTAAGTGGATTCCACTGTTGTAAATTATACTAACATACTAAAAAATAAAACTACTTGTGTAACCTATGCTTGACTGTGATTCCCACTATCTTTTACTTACTTTTTTGCCCAATACTATCACAAGTCAAATCATGTTAATAAAAAGACAATCATTGATTTATATTCCTACTTTTACAATAAGTACATACTTACTGGACTTACTTGTTTTTATGTTATTTAATCTCATTTGCTGTAAGATTATCTATTCTATAATGTTACATCAGTTGTAATCAATAATGCCTCATTATAACATTCTTTTTTCAACTTAAAACTTACTACAGTAAGAGTTTCTTTTTGGTGTCTGTATTTTTTTTTCCTCACCTGGCCATCAGAAATGTCCTCACCTTGCCATCCCATTGTTCCTCCCTTCCTTTGGTAACCTCCCCTATAGGTATGTCAACATAAAGAACAGGGTCTTTTTCAAAGAAATATATTAGCGTATTAAACAATGCGACAAAGTAAACTGAGCTAAATTAATGGTTGACTCCAGTGATAGTTTCTTGTAGATACTTCAACTCAGCCTAACTGTATAATTCGGCTTTGATCACTTGTGATTTTTTTTAGTCATTTAACTTATTAAACCTAGTTACATTCTTGTGATTTATTCTCCTTAACTATTGAAACAAAACTTAGACCTGCAAATAATATTAAAATCAATGCTATCTTTTTTCTTGAACTAATGACTCCTGTAAGTGCTTGGCTTCACTTTTATCAAGTCTGCTTTTCCTTTTGATGAAGCAATATGTATATTTTTGTGTGTGGATGTATTCTTCCAACTTTTGGATGATGAGTCATTTTGCTTTTATCAATAGAGTTGTGAGCCTTCCAAGTTTCAAGGCTTATCCTAACAATGAAACAAAAGTTCTGTGCACTTTATGTGGACAGATGGTTTGCTCATAATGTTTCAAATGCGTTCACTTGTACACAATGTTATTATATTTTATTTCATTTGCTTCATATACTACTATTAATCTTAATGACTTTAAACAGACATTCAGTGAAAAGACAACATTCAGTGAAATTAGTTGCAAGAAAATTATTTTCAATTGCCTATTTATAAAAAGTGGCAAATAATGTTTTTTTTTTATTGTCTTCAAGTTATTGAAATGCATGTTTCTTTAGAATTGAAACCAAAAATCTCTTATTTTGATTTTTTTTTTGAAAACAGAAATGGAGTATTTATAATGACCAATGGAGGAATTACCTTAGTCAGTCCCAAGAGGTAAAGTTCTGAATTCATCTAGTGCAGCAGTTCTCAACTTCTGCTACTGGATTACTTGTCATTTTGTGGACCAAAACATCAAATCATTTAACTAGTAGACACTGTTGCAAGGGATATTCATTGTGTTGGGAAATGTTTGAGTTCTCCTCTAGTTTCATGTTGAGAACTGCTGATGGAATGTAGAGCTATAATACAAAACTCCAGATTAAATGTATCCATTGAGTACCAATACAGTAGAAGTTTCATGCGTTCAATTTCAGCAAAGCAAAGTACTTTGAAGGTGACCATGATCCTAGGAACTCATCTATCTATAAAAGAGCTCAACATTATGACAAATGTATTTTTATGGCTGATTATATTGAAGGTTAGACATTTTCTATCATTTCTATAAAGTTATTGGTATTTTAAAAATATCTCGCTCCCCATTCAATAATGCCTATATTAACATTTAAGTCCTTTTGCGTCTCTCTTAGTCTGTTAGACCATGAAGGCTAACATTTAGGTTTTTCTATTTTTTCTTGTTTTGTGTGACCCACAAATGTTTACTTTCTTAATTGTTCTTTTTTCCACCTTTAAATTTCATATAAGTTTGTAGAGTGCCTTTAGCTAACTTGTTGAGATGTCAAATAAAGGTTTGAATATAAATCCCTTTAAGAACCATTGACCTGGGAAAGGATTTTATCCCATGGCCAGGATGAAGTATTGGCTTTTCACTGATCCCTCTGTCTGGAGGCCCCCATCGAAAAGATGATCATTTAATCACAGCCATTTGTTCATGGAACTCCGCCATAGGATAGTCCCAAGCATGGCTGAGAAAGAAGGAGGGTTGGGCGTAGGGCTAGCTAACATACCCTGTAGAAAAACCACTAGCTACAGAAACAGCAAATTAACAGAAGTCATGGACCTGGGAGAAGATGGACCTCCATCTGGAAGATTTATGACGCATGTCTGTGAAAGCTAGAGTCATCTTGAAGCGGACAGGCTGAAGACCATCATCTCTACCAGGACCACCACCACCACCATGGAACATCTGAAACCTGTGAGAGTGGGAAGACAGCACAAGAGGCAGCTGAGATGAAAAGGTACAACCTCACCATCTTAGGAATCAGCGAGTCAAGATGGATTGGTTCCAGACAGAAAAGATCGACTTAGAGTGAGCTAAGAACACCTGGGGATCAAGGAAAAAAAGCACCATAACCTTGGATGGAATGATCTCATTCTTAGTCTTTCCACTTTCTTGGGCCAATTTTCCACGTAGGGGCCATGATGAGTAGATAGGAGCTGGAATCCTTTGCCTTTAGCTACTACTTAAATGAAAAGTTTCATTACTTAAATATGTGTCTACTGATTTTTTTTTAGGCCCCAGGAGTAATACATCTGCAGAGCCTGACATTACCATGGCATGTGCTGTAGTCTATCTAGAAAAGGATAATATAGTAGATAAACCTGCAGGTAGGCATGCTCAGGTGTACAATATGACTGTTAGGTTAAAGGAACGTAATACTAGGTGTGATCTATTAGTATCATGTTGAAAGTATGACAAAGTCATCTGTTCTTCCTGGCAAGCTAGAAAAATCTTTCATTTAACCCTTAAAACTCGTGTGGTAGTTTAGCCTCTAAACATCAGAATTGTAATTCCATTTGTATGCACTCATTGTAAAACAGATCAGCACTTTAAGGGTTAAGATCTCAATTCTTTGTTTTTTTTCTCATAACTATAGGAACACTTAAAAAATATTTATTTGAATTGCATGAATTACTATATACATTATGTACAAGTTTCTAAGAGTTTTGCTATGTGGAATTGCCTGTTAAGATATATTTATTAATGCTCTATAAACATAAGTTATAATACTTATTTAATTAGTGAAGCTCTTTCCCTATAGAATTCACTGCAATGATATGTATTATGGAAACAAAAAAGTTTTGACAGTCTTGATTGAATTCCTCTTCATATGTTATTCTTTTCTTCTAGTTGTTGGAGAATGGATCAGTCATAGTGTAATCATAGATCTGGTGAAGAATGCCAGCAAGATTGAGCCCAATTTCCTCACATGTAGTGATACTACTGAACTTCATTGTTACCTAGTTGATGAAGGAGGATTCCTGGTTGCAAGTAATGCAGACAATGCACTTGAAAATGTAAGTCTTGTTTTTTTTTTCTTTTTCTGATGAACTTTGTATATCACTTTGTATATCACTTTCTATATCACTTTATACACATTTCTTTAAACAATTACCTTTTTTTTTCTTCTTTTCAATAGATTGGAAGATTTTTTGGTGAAGTGGAGCCAGCAATTTTCAGGCGATTGGATGGAGATCTTTTTAACAAGTAGGCCTCCTAGTTTTTCAATCAACTTTATGTTAGTTGTAGTTAAGTTTGAAAAGGTGATAGTTTTCATCTTCAAGTTTGTGTTTCATTACTGAAGTTTTTTTTACTGCTGAGTAGACTTGCTTGGTGCCTCAACTTGGCAGACGAGGCCTAAGATCTATGTGAGAGGAAGTAATGTGGGTCATTCAAAAGAGCAATGTTAGACAATTTCTTGTGGGTGAGAACAGTTGTCAATAGGGGTATGCAGAGTCTGGTTATATATCTACATACGTGAGCAGTTTAATGTCTTTCCAAGGGGAACATTGGAAGAAGGATGGCAGAGAAGTGAAATGAATCTAAGGAAGAGCAATAATTAGAAGAAACAGTCAAAATCTCTACAACCACTAGGTTTCATGTAACACTAGGTTTCGTGTAACACTAGTGTTTTGTCACGTATTACGAATTGAATTCTACTTTTAAATGGCTTGCCTAGGGGAACGTGACAATAGAAAAGGAGTTGTGTCACTTATCTTAAGTCTGAATTTAATCAAAGACTTACAATGAATAACAAAAAAAAATGACACAAGAAATCGGAAGGTAAACTATCAACTTAATGTTTAATCAAATATAAAGTTACAAGAAAGAAAAATAAACATTTACTCAATACACTAATACAGAATTGATGTGTTGACCAAAACCCTTTTACAAAAATGACATGTAAAAATATTACAATACAAGAGTTTGAAAATGTAATTACAAATACAAGCAAGCAAGGCCTTACATAAAAAATATTAACTTACACGATCAAGTGGTTAACCACGCACGGGTCACGCAATGTCTCCGCTATTCTGTCTCACGGCTGTCTCCGTATGTCTGTCTGTCAACGTTACGCGAGCGGTCTTATATAATCTACCGCGCGTCGATCTCTCGTAATTTCTAGAAAGTCATCAACACCCAGATCTAGAACGCTCTTCAAAGAGACAGAAAAAAAACACCCTCCTTTCAACCAGAGGTACACACACAGGTCAAGGACCGGTCACTGTCTGTGTGGCTTGACGAATAAAAAAGAAAAAAAAACTTATTACACAAGGGGCAGACAACCTACCCGTCTCTCGACCGCAACAGGTCAAAGAAGAAAAAAACAATGCCTAGATACGTAACACCTCCCTCCTAAAAATAAAAAGTTTACATTTCCACGAAATGGAAATCTTTTTAGAATTACAAAAAATATTTACATTACAGAATGTATTTATCATGATATATATATAAAAAAAAAATATACATCAAAATACTTTTTACAATCTAGATAAGGCATCGGCGATAACATTTTCGCTGCCTTTTATGTGTTTAAGATCTAGGTTGTACTCTTGTAAAAATAAACTCCACCTGAGAAGTCGTTGATTCTTGCCAGACATTTTGTGGATAAATGTAAGGGGATTGTGGTCAGTAAATACAACCAGTGGCCATCTGGACCCACTGATATAAAAATCAAAGTGTTGTATAGAAAGAATCAACCCAAGACATTCTTTTTCCACAGTAGAATAATTTCTTTGATGTCTATTAAATTTCTTGGAAAAGAAACAAATAGGATGCTCTACTTGGAAATTATCTTCTTGGTAAAGGACTGACCCAACACCTGTGTCACTGGCGTCAATAGCTAACCTAAAAGGTTTTCCGAAGTCAGGAGCCATCAAAATGGGAGAGCTAGATAATATCTGCTTGATCTGGTTAAAGGCTTTCTGACATTCATCCGTCCAAGTAAATCGGACGTTCTTTCTCAGGAGGTTTGTTAAAGGACTGGCAATGACAGAAAAATTTTCGCAAAATTTTCTATAATATCCAGACATTCCCAAAAATCTTCGGAGTTGTTTCCGATCAGCAGGGATAGGGAAAGCTTGGATAGCTTCTACTTTGGCCATTACAGGTTTCACCTGGCCTTGTCCTACAATATGGCCTAAGTATTGGATGGAAGCCTGGCAAAAATCACTCTTACTCAGGTTTACAGTAATTTTTGCATGTAACAGTTTAGTAAAAAGACAATGCAGTTGTTTACAATGGCTAGAAAAATCTTGGCTAAAAATTACTACATCATCTATGTATGCGTGGCAATTCTCCATGTCAGCAAGCAGGGCATTTATCATTCTCTGGAAAGTGGCAGGAGCATTCTTCATGCCAAATGGCATCACTTTGTATTGGTACAGACCATCAGGGGTGACAAAGGCGGAGATTTCCTTTGCCCTATCAGTCAGGGGAACCTGCCAATAACCTGAAAGTAGGTCTATTTTGGTGATGTACTTAGCGTCACCAATACGATCTATGAGATCGTCTATCCTAGGGATAGGAAACGAATCGGTCTTTGTGACAGCATTTACCTTACGGTAGTCTGTACAAAAACGATAAGTCTTGTCCTGTTTAGGTATCAAGACACATGGGGAGCTCCAGCTACTGGAACTTGGTTCAATGAGGTCATTTTCAAGCATATACTTGATTTCTGACCTAAGTATGGCAAGTTTTTCAGGGTTAACCCTGTAAGGATGCTGCTTGACTGGAGTAGCCTCGCCAACATCTACATCATGCATTATAACATTAGTCTGTTTTGGTACATCAGAAAAAATGTCATTAAATTCATTAATGAGCTTCATGATAACTGGCCTTTCTGTCGAAGACAGATGAGACAGTTTTACATCCAAATTCTGTAATACAAAAGAATTAGGGATTTTGTATTGTCCAAATTTCTCCTTTACAATATCATCATCAATAGGAGAAACATGGCTATTTGAACAACTTTTGACTGTATTTAAAACACAATTACTCTTATCTGAGTGATCTGGCCTAGATACATAAGGCTTCAGCATGTTTATGTGACATAGCTGAGTCTTTTTCCTACGGTCAGGAGTTTTGATTGTGTAATTGAGGTCACTAATTTTGGTCTCAATTTCATAGGGACCAAAATATCTGGCTTGCAAGGGTTGACCTGGTATGGGCAAAAATACAAGCACCTTATCCCCGGGAGAAAATTCTCTAACACGGGCCTTTCTATCATACCAGCGTTTCATGCTGGATTGGGTGTTTTGTAAATTATTTTTGGCCAGAACACAAGCATCATAAAGTCTAGTTTTAAACTTAATTACATAGTCTAAAAGTCCTTCAGTGGCTGTTGGTGACAACAAAGTCTCTTTTATACATTTCAAGGGACCGCGCACCGAATGGCCAAAGACTAAGTCAAAAGGGCTGAATCCCAACGATTCCTGGACGGATTCACGGGTTGCAAACAGTAGCATGTGGATTCCTTCGTCCCAGTCTTTTTCGTGCTCAAAGCAATAGGTTCGGATCATGTTCTTGAGAGTCTGATGGAATCGCTCAAGAGCGCCTTGCGACTCGGCATGATACGCACTCGACATGCAGTGTTTGATGCCCAACTGAGTCATGACTTGCTTGAAAAGATTGGCCGTGAAATTCGTTCCTTGGTCCGATTGGATGGACTTTGGTAGACCAAATAGAGTAAAGAACTTGATTAAGGCCTTCACAATGTTTGATGCTTTTATGTTCCTTAGAGGAATAGCCTCAGGAAAACGAGTTGAAGCACACATAATGGTCAACAGGTATTGGTTGCCAGCTTTTGTCCTTGGGAGAGGACCAACACAGTCAATAAGTACTCTGCTGAAAGGTTCTTCAAAGGCTGGAATCGGCTTCAGAGGAGCAACAGGGATCTTTTGATTTGGCTTGCCAACCATCTGACAGGCATGACAGGATCGGCAGTACTGGATGACATCTTTCTTCAAACGTGTCCAGAAGAAGTGTGACATAATCTTGTGGTATGTCTTGTGGATGCCGAGATGACCTGACATTGGTGTGTCATGAGCCAGATTCATGATGTACGCTCGGTATCTTTCTGGTAACACGATTTGATGGCATATTCTCCATTCTTCTTCGTTGGATGCGTCTGGAGGTTTCCATTTCCTGAAGAGCATATCATCTTGGATGTAGTAGCACGTTGATGCTAGCTCTGCCTCTTGTGATGTCATTGCGGTTTCTCGGAGTTTGGCGAGCTCTGGATCCTTCTTTTGGTCCTCAATCAACTGTTTTCGAGTTGATGCCGGCTTTTCAGAATTTGGCGTTGGTTCTTCTTCAAGAGAAGCAAAGAATGTGGTGCTCAAGTCCACATCATCGTGGTTACTGTTGGCCTTGACGACGTTCTCTTCTTGAGATGCTTTCAACCTCATTGCCCTTGTTACTGCACACGCTGGATATAACTCTAGGTCTTCCTCGGGTGTGGCAGATAAGTCGGGTGTTTGAGTGACGATGGGTTCGGCTATCACCTTTCCACCTGCTAAGTCATTGCCTAACAGCAACGAGATGCCTTCCAATGGTAATGTTGGTCGGACACCTACAACAACCGGTCCAGTAATGAGATTTGACTTTATGTCGATTAGATGTAGAGGCACATCTATACATCCAAGCTCTACGCCTCGTAACAGGATGCTCTTCCCAGTCGATGATGATTTTGACAAGGGCAAGATACCCTCTAAAAGTAGCGATTGTGAGGCACCTGTGTCTCTCAAAATGGTGATAGGTCGTAGACTTGTAGAATCACCGGGTAGTGATACGAATCCTTCCGAAATGAAAGGCTTAAAATCCTCTAATAAAACATCAATTTTGGTTGATGCAGACTGGACTTGGGTCGAACTCTCGCTGGAGTCATTGACATCTCTAGGAGACGCAGTGGAGAAACTCTTTCTTGAGTCAGTAGAACATCTTTTGGATGTATTTGGAGAACTCTTGATGGAGTCATTAGAACATCGGGGTGATGTCTTATGGGAACTCTTGATAGAGTCATGGGAACATCGGGATGATGTATTATGGGAACTCTGGATAGAGTCATTGGAACATCGGGGTGATGTATAATGGGAACTCTGGATAGAGTCATTGGAACATCGGCTTGATGTATTTGAAAAACTCTTGTTTGAGTCATTGGAACATCGGCTTGATGTATTTGAAAAACTCTTGGTTGAGACATTTGAACACCGTGGAGACATTTTCGGAGAGTCTTGTACAGTCAATACATTTGAAACAGGTGGTGTCGAGGTATTCTTGATATGGCTTGATGATGAGGGAGTAAAACTCGACGACCACTGTACTGTGCAAGCGCTGACTTTTGAAGGATCTTTTTCGTTTCTCTTCCTCAATTTCCAACAATCGTCAATTTTATGGCCTTCTCGTTTGCAGTAGGAACAAGTAGCTTTACTTGTAGTAGGTTTACTGTCGTTTGTACTGCTGTTCTTGATGGAGTTGCTAGCAGTGGACTCAGGCTGTTTGACTTGTTTTGGCTTGACATCCGTCGTATACTTGGCAAATTGATGTGATATTATATAATCGTCTGCCAACACTGCAGCCTTGTCCACATCTTCCTCGCCACGATCAGCTATATGCGTACGGACGTCCAGCCGCACACAACTCTTGAACTCTTCCATCAGCATTAGGTTCTTGAATTTGGCAAAGTCGGTGCCGATTTCCCTGGAAGTGAGCCATTTCTCAAAGTGTCGCTCCTTTTCCCGCAGGAATTCTACATGGGTTTGGCCATCCGATTTGCGACAATCCCTGAACTGCTTTCGGTAAGCTTCCGGAACAAGTTCATATGCCTTAAGAATTAAGGCCTTAACAACATTATAATCTTTTTGTTGTTCAATGGTCAAAGAACAAAATACCTCTGCAGCTCTACCAGTCAAAACTGTTTGCAGCAAAGTGGGCCACAAAGTTTCAGGTACATTAAAATTTTTCACAGCAAGTTCAAATTGTGGAAAATAATTGTCAATTGTGGCTTCATTAAAGCGTGGAATTATTTTCAAAAATTTTGTTGCTTCAGCAGTATGACTGGCAGGGGAAGAATCTGGTCTTACATTAGCAGCTAACTCTAATTTTTTTAACTCTATTTGTAATTTCATTTCCATTTCTTTCTGCTCTAATTCTTTTTGTTTAATTTCCTTCTGGGCTTCTATTTCCATTTCTTTCTGCTCTCTAGCCGCTGCAAGCTCTAATTCTTTTTGTTTCCCCAAGATAATTTCCTTCTCTTTTAAAGCTAACTGGGCTTCTATTTCCATTTGTTTTAATTTTATCTGAAGTTCTACATCTGATTTACCCTCATCGGGTCTAAGGGTTTCTAAAAGGTCTTCAGAAAACACTTCCTCGTCTACATAATGAACTACAATGTTATCTCTGATTTCTTGTTTAAGGGCATTTGATTTTATTTTTAACCCTAAATGTTTAGAAATAAGGACCAGTTCCTTCCTAGTAAAAGCATCAAGCTCTTCCACAGAGGGATTTGCAAGAAAAACCTGAATATCCATGACTAACTAGCAAACGATCAAGCAAAAATATGTATACAATGTAAATATACAGTACAAAATCAGTACAACAAAAAAAACCTTAAGAGAGTTTGGTCAATACTATTGATACTTTACTTCCGACTCTTTGACACAAAAAAAAATTTTGTTAAAGTCAACTTCGCCTTTACAAAATTACTCAAGTAAGACGAAAATAGGTTCAGAAAAATATCCGGGACGAAAGCCCTCAAACTTCTTTTGTCACGTATTACGAATTGAATTCTACTTTTAAATGGCTTGCCTAGGGGAACGTGACAATAGAATAGCAGTTGTGTCACTTATCTTAAGTCTGAATTTAATCAAAGACTTACAATGAATAACAAAAAAAAATGACACAAGAAATCGGAAGGTAAACTATCAACTTAATGTTTAATCAAATATAAAGTTACAAGAAAGAAAAATAAACATTTACTCAATACACTAATACAGAATTGATGTGTTGACCAAAACCCTTTTACAAAAATGACATGTAAAAATATTACAATACAAGAGTTTGAAAATGTAATTACAAATACAAGCAAGCAAGGCCTTACATAAAAAATATTAACTTACACGATCAAGTGGTTAACCACGCACGGGTCACGCAATGTCTCCGCTATTCTGTCTCACGGCTGTCTCCGTATGTCTGTCTGTCAACGTTACGCGAGCGGTCTTATATAATCTACCGCGCGTCGATCTCTCGTAATTTCTAGAAAGTCATCAACACCCAGATCTAGAACGCTCTTCAAAGAGACAGAAAAAAAACACCCTCCTTTCAACCAGAGGTACACACACAGGTCAAGGACCGGTCACTGTCTGTGTGGCTTGACGAATAAAAAAGAAAAAAAAACTTATTACACAAGGGGCAGACAACCTACCCGTCTCTCGACCGCAACAGGTCAAAGAAGAAAAAAACAATGCCTAGATACGTAACAGTTTTTTTTTATAGTTAAGTACCTAGTCTTAGCTTATAATAGGTCTTCTTTTACATGCATTCTAATTGTAATACTATTTAACAGCTATTTGTTTATATGAATACTTAATATTTATTCATATTTAAAAGTGTTATTACTAAAATTTAGGTAACATTAAATTACATTATAATAATAGTGGGGCATGGTGGCTGAACCAAGGGGTCTAGGGCTTGAATCTCAGTGAAGGCTGGGATTTTTAGAACGCCCCAAGTCCACCCAGCTCTAAAGGTGGTTAGTCATTGTGCTGGCCACGACACCCTCATTACCCATTAGCATAGAGACATGGTCTTTACATCATCTGCCCTATAGATCAGAAGGTTTGAAAGGGGTACTTAACTTTACTTTTATTGCTTAGCATTTTACTTAACAACTTTGATGATCCTGCTTTTGTGTGATCCTAAAACCTGTACCTTGGATTAGATGTTCCAGTTGGTCCTAGGTGGATAATAGTAGCTGATTGTGAGTCTGTGAAGATATTTTCATCTAATTGTTTTTTCATTTAGTTCATCTTAACATCTTGGGCTTTCAAATATTTTTCACTTACTTGTCTAGTTGAAAGCTGATTTTTATAATATATTTAATTCACTTTTTTTTGTAAGGTGTTTACTTTGATTGGTTGTCTGCAGTTTTGTCCATACATTTTGTGTTGTTTTTGTCTGTTTTGGACAGATTAGTTGTACTTCATCTGCTCTATGTGATCCAATTTGGTTATTTCTTCTAGATGTTCTTAGTTTAGTTTCTAAACTGGAATCAGCAACATTAACTTTTCTCCAAAACCCTTACATTGCTGTTGGGATCATACTAAAATCCAGTAAAAAAAAACACAACAGCTTTCCTCAAGTTAGATTTTTAGTCTTTTATTATGGTGACCAAACACCATGCTTCGTAAGCATATTCGTATTTTCGCATATTCGTATTTTAGTTAGCTTTTTTGTTTTAGACCTTTGTAGAGTTAAATACAAAGTTATTTTGAGGTAAGACCATCTATCAATTAGTTTGACATTACCTTTATTGCACCAAGTACCCATTATAGCTATCTTGTACCATGTAATACTTTAGCTCAACTCTTCAACAAAAAATGTGCCTCTGTTCTATGTTTGCTAAGACTATTCATTGGATTACATTGTGTTGTTTCTGTAGAGCCAAGCAGTATGATTTCCAAGCTCTGTGTTCTCCAGAGACAGACACAGCTAGTGCTGCTTTTAGAGGATTCACTATTGTAAGTAGAAGGACTGTCTTACTTCCAGAGAAACATCTCCACATTGTCTAGTAGGATCTTGTGTCACTAGTTCAGTCTAAAATACCTTTTGACAAATAAACAAAATACTTGATGTTGTAGCCTTGCTTAGGAAAGATTAAGTCTGTACACAGGATCAAATGTAGAAAGTTGAATTTAAGGGATCCAAGATTCAATTGAGATATTCAACAGAAAGTAGGGATGAAACAAAACTGTAATGTATGATGGTATTCATTTACATATGCCTATTAGTTTTGTGCTAAATGTCTGTCCGTCTTGCCGTCCGTCCCGTTTAGATCTCGTAAACTAGAAAAGATATTGAAAATTCAATATCACAATATTTTAGACCATTCAAAGTTCTGATGCAACGGCTACTTTTTTTTTTCTGAAAGCAAAAAAATCTAATTTTTAAAATCAGTTATGCAAGCAGTTTTTTTAAAGAGAAAAAGCTAATTAGTATGCATTAAAAGTTAACCGTAGGCCACAAAAACAGATGAACTTTACATCATCTGCCCTATAGACCACAAGGTCTGAAAGGGGAACTAGTTAGGCCAGGTTCACATCTAACTTTGCATTCACTTGCACCTATCCTTTGATCTGCTGTACCGTTGGGGCACTACACAAGATCTGTCAACCTTCTTTCTCCATTCTTCTCTCTCATTTGTCTTTGATATAATTTCATTTGGATGTTCTTTCTGAAAATATTGACGCCTGCCTGGGTGGACCACTTCGGGGGCCGATTTTGAGTTTGTGTTTCCACACAAACTGTCTTTGTAATCTTGTTTTTTTATACAAATGTAAATGTGTCATTGGATGGGGGAAAACTTGTTTTGCTTGTAGAAGTCTTCTGTTTTGTATAGAATTGGGATTACATACAATAAATAGAATACTTATTGCTTTATGAAGTTGTTTTTACTTATAAGATTATCTTCTGATAAAAAATAAAACATAATGCTACATAAAGCTTATGTCCACTTTGCTATGGCTTAGTGTAATAAATATAATCCAATCACTACTTTTAGAAATAGACAACTCTCAAATTAAAATTATATTTCTCGTTTCAATACAATGTAACTTGTTACTATCTATATCCATTTTGACATCCAACTCCATTTTGTTAATGTGAATTTTTTTTCAAAAAGTGAATAAAACATACATAAAAAATTAGAATACTAACTATTTTACCCTTCTAAGTCCTGTTATAAAGTGCATGGTAAATGAGAAGTACATAAATAAACTGTTATTATAGTTGATTCATTAGGAGGTTAGGTGATCAAATATGCATTTTTTCTCCACCACTAAATCCACAACCAATCCCTGTTTTTTCCACAGTTTATAATAATAATTAGGAGTTCAAAGCCCTGCAAGTTGTTCAAATTGCTTGTTTATCTTCTTGACTTGATCTACAATTTGTACTTGTGCAGTACTAAAATGTATTAGCATCCTTTTCCAATCCATTAAGTAGGTGTAGATATTTATATATGCTTGGGTCATGTTAAAACATTGATGCATATGTTTTATTGCACTATATTGTCTTTTGACAGCCCACAATGAGTATGTTCTTTGAAGTGCTGAATGTTGGCTGGTGGACAAGTAAGGTAACTTGGTAAGTAGTCAAGGTCATACTAGTGGCGTCAGCAAATGATTTCTTAGACATGAGCAATATCTTTTTTTGCTTTAGATATAACAAATCATTGTTAATAATCTGGGAGAAACTAATTCATCTAATTCAGCAATCTTCCAGTTGTAGGTATGTTGTACATAGTCACTTCTAATTCAATTAAAATTTGAAGATCTTACAATAAGATTTTGAAAATTTTATTTCCAGGGCATATTCAAGTTTCAATTTCTTCAGGTAAAATAGTGTACATAAATCATTTTTTTAAAAGCTATATTAAAAAAAAAGAAACACTGTTTTGAATTATTAATTAAGGTAGCAGTTATATTATTTATATCTTTTTTTTTTCATAGCTGGTTGTTCTCTCCCACTATAGAAGTATTAGGTGAGTTTAACAAATATCAATTCATGTTCAGATGTAATCAATGAAAAAAAAAAAGTAATACATGTGTACAATTGTGTTGTTTAATGACTGGTAACTATTTGTAAAACAACAGTATAATTTTTTGTAATTCTTGAATAGTGTTCTGATAGGAAAGAAAACATTTTTTAGATTTCTGGTTCTGGGATCATCTTCTGGTGTAGAAAAAAACAACACTGTTTTAAAGACATGTGTCTTAACAATAATGTAAAATCTTCTACAAAATTATTTTTCAGCTGATTCAGATGAAGAAAATAAAGAAGAAGAGTGTGTGAAACAAATACAACAATATTACATCAAAGATGAAAGTAGACCAGAAAGTGATTACAAAGTGGAGTGTTTCAATTATACAAGGTAATTATGTTCCCTACTATTTAAGCTATGGCAGCTGGTCATAATAGAAAAGTGAAGCTGAAGCATTATAACACTCATACAAGTGGCCAGAAATTATTACCTTGATAAGCCAACATAAAATAAATTAAAGAATTTTGTCATAAGTTGTTTTCCTTAGTTTAAATATGTATGCATGTTTCAACTATACCAGTAACCGTGCCCTTTTTATAGAACTATATGAAATAGCTAGCAGTTTTTCTTTATGTAGGACACATGCCCATTGATTCATCCATACATTGGAATATGCAACAGTAGGCCTACATTGTACATTCAGTTTTCTTACCTGTTCTTTTAGATGTTGGAAGTTACCTACTGAAATTTAAACCAAATTCTTTGAAATCTCTTCAATGTTAAAAATTGCTCTCTTGTCTGTTAACAGATATAAAGCACTTCTTTCCCTTTATATCAGGAAGCAGCAGTTCTACCCCAGCCTTTGTTTTCTTCTCCTAGCTTTTTGTGGGTTTTGTGTGTTTTTTTTTCAAGAGTTTATGTTAGCCTACTTAAATAAGGACTAGTTACAAGATTTGACAAAATATTTATCAAGTAGGAACCTTTACTCTAGGGCTACTTTAAATATTATGATTGGATCACTGTAGATCAATAATATAATTACAATACTACTAAATAAACTCCACAAAAGTCCAGCTTTTCTGGAAAGAAGAACTTATATATTGAAAAAAACTAAATGATTGCAAAACATCAGTCATCTTCCACTCCCAGAAAACAACTAACTCCAACCAGTTTCAGTTACAATTAATATTTTCATAAACAGTAAGCTAAATTGTTACTTTTACTTAGCATTATTTGTTCTCTCCCTTTTACCTCAGAATTTTTAAAGTATTCAAGTTAAGCCACAGCAATTTGCTATTTATTGTGGCGGAACCAGTCGGAGAAACTGAGCGCTGTGAGGATTCGCTCATCTATCAGAAACCAAGCAGAGTTTCTGAAGATGATGAAGAAACTATTGTATGTAGCATGGCACAGAATCCACGTAAAAGATTACGTCCTTATCAGTGCTATCATCACGATCCAAGGGTATGTTGTTTATCTTTATTTACCTGATTTCTTAGTTAAATGTTGCACTTTTCTCTAATCCACATGAAAACATTGCATTAGTATTTTAAAGGTTTTATCAAATCCACTTTCTGACATAAAAGTCGGTGCATAAATGTTTAAATATAAATGTAAAATGTATTTTAATGTTTGGATCTAAATTGTAATAATCTAGTATTACAGTGTATCATAGGAGTATGTCAATTATACAAAGCTTTTCTATACAAATCTCTTGTTGAGAAAAGAATACTTGACCTAATAGATTTATAATTGACATCAATATGTATAAGAGATCACATTAAATTCTGATAAGGAGTCAAACTCAATTGAAACATTTACCGAAAGCATTGGGTGGTTTGTACATAAATTTGAAAGGAGTCAACATAAGTACATTTTAAAACCATTTAAATCAAACATAAGAATATTTATATCTTCTAGCTGTCTCTAAATGTATAGTTTTTTGACTTCTAATGTTTACTATTTTCAAAATTAAGCAACCTGAAAAACAAATTGTATGTCACATTTATGCCTCATGCTTTTTGTCAGGAATATGGTGTGGGATGTGTGGCTAATGAGTTCATTGGAAATGATTCGGTCAATGTAGAGATATTAGATCTGTCTGAATACTTTGTTTGAATGCCCATCTGGCACCACAATAAAACTAGTTTTTAATAGTGTAGTTAAAGTAGTGCATTAAAACTTCCCTTGTAGTGAAGCCTGCAACTCATTGACTTGTTCTCTTCTGTTCAGGAGGATGACTCTCAATGTGGCTGTGTGAATATCAAGGCATCAGTCATGTCTGTAATGATAGCTGTAGTAGTGGTGATGTGGCAGTGGACTACACAGCCTAGAATAGAAATCCTTTGCTGGCTTAGTACACGCTGAGGCTGCTCTCATGTCACAAAAACTTTATAACAGCCATTTTCTTTTTTTTTTATTTAGGCCTACATTAACTATTTTATTAACCATTGGAATCTTTGTTCAGACTGTTGTTTAAGGAAGCACTTTTTTAAAATTAATTTCTTTGCGTTATCTTCCTAATATATATATATATATACATACACATATACACTATATATATATATATATACATATGGGCTCCTTTACAGAAGGTGTTGTCATCTAATTCGCTCAAAACTGAAAGTGGTGGGAAGTTAGACAAAGCAGTTGTCGAGATGGCATTTTCAATCTGGTAAAGTTCTGCATAGTGTTCTACCCATCGTTCCATTTGCAGTGCACGATCAGTGATGATTGAGCCATCTTTTGACTTAAGTGGGGCACACTTGCTGGTGTGAGGTCCAAAGGCTTTTTTCATGCCCTGTTATAAGTCCTCTGATGTTACCACAGTCTGCACAAGATTGGATGTTTTCATATAGCTCCTGCCAGTATTTGTTAGCGCACTGTCTTGCTATTCTTTGGGCATCGTTTCGAGTAGATCTGAGTGCTTGTAAGGTGCTTGGGGTGGGCTCCTTCTTGTATTTTAGTATGGCTTCTCTCTTGTTTTTAGTGGTAGTTTCCATTTCTTGCAGACTTGCTTCAAACCAGTCTTTATTTTTCTTTGTTTTGTTACCAAAGACCAGTGATGATGTTTGGTACATAGTATCGCGTATGAGCGTCCAGGTTTTTTCTATCTCAGTCACTGAGAAGTTTTTGAAAGCTTCCTCTAATTTCTTTGTAAATTCGATGCTAAGATCAGCATTGTTAGTGTTTGCAGTATTCAGGCGTGCTTTTCTTTTTCCCTGTGATGAGTGGATCTTAGTAGGCAGCAGTCTTGTCCGGCAGGACACTAAAGTGTGATCAGTATCAAAGTCTGTACTTTGAAAGCTACGTGTGAGCAGTATGTTTCCAATGTCCCTTTTCCGTGTCAGTATCACATCCAGCTGGTGCCAGTGTCCAGACCTAGGATGTCTCCATGAGACACAATGCTGTGGTTTTGTCTTGAAGTATGTGTTCGTAATGCAGAGCTTATGGTATGCGCAGAATTCAAGAAGTCTTTGTCCGTTCTCATTCATCCTGCAGATTCCAAAAAGCCCGAGGCAGTCTGGCCAGGTAGTGTGGTCTGCTCCTACTCTTGCATTGAAGTCACCTAGAATAACCATGTGCTCTTTTTGAGGAATAGTCTCAATGGCTTCCCTTAGGTCTTCGTAGAACTTGTCTTTGTCCTCTTGGAGTGAACATAGTGTAGGGGCATAGGCACTAATTAGAGTGACTTTTCCAGATGTAGTCATCATACTTATGCTTAGTAGCCTTTCCGAGCCACCAACTGGAGGGACTATTGTGGGAAGTAGACTGCTCTTGACAGCAAAGCCCACACCATGCATTCTTGTCTGTTCCTGTGCTTTTTCTTTCCAAAAGAAAGTGTAATCAGCCTTGCGGAGCATGCCGTCTTCGGCTAGTCGGGTTTCTTGGAGAGCTGCAATGTCAATGCGTAGTCTTTTTAGCTCCTTGTTTATGACTGCCGTCTTCCTTGCATCGTCAACCTGCCGTAGGTCATCTGTAAGACCAGGACACATTGTCCTGACGTTCCATGTGGCCAGTCGCATAATAGGAATGTTCTTTTTCATTTTTCTTCTTTTGTTGCTTGGTGCAGGTTTACTGCCTACTTGTCGTTTTAAACTAAGCTCTAAGCACCCATTAGAGCAGGCAGGCTGTGGCGGATCAGCACCTAACTGTCTGGGGGATGCCCAGGTTGAGGCGGGCGGTAGCTGATCAGTGAGGCGCGAAGACCTCTCCCACCGACAGAGACAACCCGTGGCGTCCATACATTACGCCAATCAAGTTGGACTTATAACCGTAACTGTTGTCTCCCATGTTGTTTTAGCCGCTTTGCAGCAGCACCAGAGTTTCCTCTCCGGGGCGCATTCCTGGGCCTTAGATAAAGAGGTCATGGGTGGCCCATACGTCATGATCCCTGTCTTGACCTTGCTGATGTGATCCAAAGGAGCGCATCGCGTTACATTTGGCACCAACTCAGTTGCAGAAGCTGCCAGAGGGAATTTCGTAGCTGATACTCCCAACGCCTAAGGGGCTTCACTCCTGATTTATCCTCGAGGTTGTCTCCTGAAGCCTTAAAACCGCAAGGCAGCGGGGGTTTGAAGTCAGAGTACCCCTCTCCTAGATGAATTGCCCTACTAGGCTGACGAGCTCCACCTGCCCGAAGCTCCTGGTTTTGTGGCGCCAGGTATCCGCCTTCACCCTTTCACCTGTTAGTAAGAGCAGTTTCGCCGGGCTTAATATCTAAGCCACACGAGCAGGCCAGGTGCTAGACTTAGTTGTCAGAGGCTATCTGAGACGCATGCATTTAGGAGTATTTTATAGACAGTGGGAGCCTATCCCCATTGTCACCCCTGGCCATGACAACCTTGAAACACCTTCTGTAAAGGAACTGAGCACAGCCATTGACATGCTTGCACACGGGAAAGCACCCGGAGGAGATGGTATTCCTGCTGAAGTCATTCAGGCTGGAAAGCATGGCCTAATCAAGCCACTCCATGAACTGCTAAGTCTATGCTGGGAGCAAGGAATAGTCCCCCAAGAATTGAAGGATGCCAACATAGTAACGATTTACAAAAATAAAGGTGACCGCACAGATTGTAACAGCTATAGAGGCATTTCACTTCTTAGCATAGTTGGGAAGGCTTATGCCAGAGTAGTACTGAAGCGACTACAGATCTTGGCAGAACGAGTTTACCCAGAATCGCAGTGTGGCTTTAGGGCCGGTAGATCCACAACAGATATGATCTTCTCCCTGCGACAGCTACAGGAGAAAAGCAGAGAACAAAGGCAACCCCTTTTTTATAGCTTTTATTGACTTGACCAAGGCGTTTGACCTTGTCAGCAGAACCGGCTTGTTTGCCGTATTAGAGAGAATCGGCTGTCCAAACAAGCTACGGAAACTAGTGTCAACTTTTCATGAAAACATGCAGGGCACCGTACAGTTTGACAGCTCCGCCTCTAGGCCATTCTCCATCAAAAGCGGAGTAAAACAAGGATGTGTTCTGGCTCCAACACTATTCGGCATCTTCTTTTCAGTTGTACTCACCAGCGCATTCAAATCCCTGGAAGATGGAATATATATCCACAGTAGATCCGATGGAAAGCTATTTAATCTGGCACGCCTTAGAAAACTGCTGTTCGCAGACGATGCCGCACTAATATCTCATTCACAAGAAGGATTACAGAGGCTTGTGAATGCACTCGCAGCTGCTTGTCAAGAGTTTGGCCTCACAATTAGCCTCTCCAAGACTGAAATCATGGCACAAGATGTTGCAGAAATACCAGTGATACACATTGGAAATCACACACTTACGGTGGTGCAGGAATTCACATACTTGGGAGCAACAATAGCCAGCAACCTAAACTTAGACACTGAGTTGACCAAAAGAATAGGGAAGGCTTCTGCAGCAATGGCAAAACTCTCTAAGGGTGTGTGGGAAAATACCAAATTGACCACAGCAACAAAAATCCTTGTCTACAATGCCTGCATTCTGAGCACACTTCTCTATGGCAGTGAGAGCTGGGCAACTTACATGCGTCAAGAGCACAGATTAAATAGCTTCCACCTACGCTGCCTGCGACGCATACTGTGCATCTCCTGGAGGGATCGTGTCACCAACCAGGAAGTTTTGACACGGGCTAACATACACAGCATCTATGCTCTCCTTCAACAGAGACTACGCTGGCTCGGTCATGTCACTCGCTGGCTCGGTCATGTCACTCGCATGCCAGATAGAAGAATCCCTAAAGACATCCTGTACACTGAGCTAGCAGAGGGAGCCAGACCCAAGGGCTGCCCAAGACTAACTTACAGAGATGTCTGCAAGCGAGACATGAGAGCCATGGGCATCGACCAAAGTATGTGGAAGATATAGCCCAAGACCGGACAAGAGTGTACGTGATGGTACGAACTTTGCTGAATGCAAAAGAAATGAAGCTGCATCGGTCAAGAGAAAGAAAAAGAAAGCTGCCCTGTCAGTGAGCCCTAGGACAGATAAATATAAATGCTCAAACTGTTCCAAACTCTGCCGATCCAGAATTGGCTTGATCAGCCACTCCAGATTCTGCCCCGTCTCAAGACGTAACCAAAGCCAGTGACTCATCTGGGCGCATCCATTGTCTTATATATATATTGTTATGACCTTGGAGTGACCTGGAAGTGATCTAAAGAAAATAACTAATTCTCAGGTTGCTGGTATCTCACTGATTGCAGAAGCACAATCCAACTATAATGAGTCAATATTCCCAGTAAAAGAAATAATTTCACAATACTCCAATTCAAATTTACATTTCCTGATTCACTAACACAAATTAAAGAAAACAATCCTCAGTCAAGAAATCAAAATCATAACTAAAGTTCCTTAGCACATTAACACACTAGCTCAGGTCATTTACTCCCGACAGCACAACAAAAATCACCCTACTTTGCATGTGGAAAAAAAGGTAAGTCGTTGGTAACAGGTTTACAGCATCGCCCCCCCTCCCTTAGTCTCCTCAAATTACAGGTGCAATCAATCCATGTGCACTACCTCATACTAGAGCAGCAAATCAGTCTGGCCAAGCCCATTTTTACTGTCTGGCATGATGTCCTTAAACTCCAGCAACATTTGCCCAGCCACTGCACTCCTCCTCAGATTCTCACCTACAGCATCCAATAAACCAGAGAATCACATGATGAGACACTAGCTACAGGAACCACCGCATCACACATTACAATAAGATCCACTAGACAACAGGTGGCAATAACATTATTCTTCTGTAGGTAGCAAGCCGGAGTGTCAGGTACCCTCCGGTCGTTTCTGTTTACAACCAGTATTCTCCCAACTGGCAGTCTACTGCATATTTCCTTTAACTGCTCTATGAGGCTTGTGATAAAAAAAGGATCATTATCTTCTATTGTGTCACATATAATGGCTTCAGACTGCGTGAGTATGCTGGTATCTTCCGTTATCAAGACCCTCTTTTATCTGTTCTTCTACAATGTCGTTCTCCAGCAACGGAATATTGAGATTTCGATATTGCACTTTGCCACTTCAAATGTTCAAGGAGAATCCAAACAACTGCATGAAGTCTAGTCCCAGAATACACTCATCCATGATATTGGCAACGGAGAATTCATGACTTAAAGGTTGATTTGCTATCTCAGTCTTTACAGTGGTCTGTCCTAAAATTGGCAAAAGTTCTCCACTAGCTGTTTTTATAGAATACCAGTAGCCACTTATTTCATGAATAACTTTATTTATAACACTAGAATGAATTATTGATCTTGATGCACCAGTATCTAATAGAATTTTGTAAAAACGAACTCCTATTTTCCCTTGTACTCTCAGACTTCTATTTTTTCCTAGCTTAGCCACTGGAATGATAAGCCTAGGACGTTTTGGTAATCTTGAAGGTCCAGGGTTTGAACTCTGCCCACTGCCACTTTAATCTTGAGATGAATGCTGGGAAAATTTTAGATGGGGAGAAAAAGTGTTTAGCTAGAAACTGTAGATTGAACAAAATAAAATGGGTACTTCTTAACTAAATTGTCTCAAAGTATACATTCAAATGTCACCACTGCATTAGCTGATACAGTTTGTTATTATTTATTTATGAGAGTTCCTATTAATGAAATATATTTAAAAAGTTAATATATTCTTAAATGAGTTTTTAAAAAAAGCATAAAATAAATTGATTCAATTTAGTATTCCTTTGTTAGATTATGTAAAGATTTCATTCAAGTAAGTGTTTCTGATGTTAGGTTATGTAAGATTTGGCTCACATTCTGTGGCCATGAAGTTCAGCTGTGATTATTTTGTGATAAAGAGTGTACATTTATTTATTTAAATCCTTTTGTTTGCAGTTTGATGTGCAATAGTTTGTTTTTTTAACCCTGGTTGACATGTGCAATGCAGTCAGTATACTTTTTACAATGCTTATATTAACCTGCTCTCTATCTTTCTTGGATGTTAAGATTTTGGCAATTGATTTTTGACATCTACTCATCCAATTGTCATCAAATTTTGCATGCAAGCTCATGATCAATGACAACACATGATCATTTAAAAGAACAACCAATTAGTTAATCAAGTAGTGGTAATTAATTAATTTTGTTTTTATATAGAATACAGTATATAGAAATTTTTTAAAATACAATTTCGACCACTTCTACATTCAATCTTCATCAAATTTTGCATACAAGCTTATGGTCAATGACAACACACCAATCAGTAAAAAAAAAATCAACTAATTAGTTGGTTGTGAATTTCACTAAAACTCGTACTAAACACACCTAAAGCTTAAAAAAAAATTTTCTTTTTTGTGCATTCAATATAAGCGTTTTTGTTTGTTTTTATTTAATTTTGTATTTTATTAAATATTTATTTTCTATGTTCATATAAACAACTTCTATGGCTTGTGATTCAATCAATTATTGATATTAGCTGAATCTATTTTCTAGTTTTATTCAACTAAATTAGCCTACAACAAGATTGTCACTCCAAATATTCAATTTTAAAAAAAATATAAATCACTTTCTAATGGTGATTAGGTAATTATAATAGGAACACTTTCTTTCACAACTTTTTTGTTACTGAAATATTTAAAATAGTGGACTAAAATTATAAATAATAGAAAATTCTTTGTATGGTTTCTTATACATGCACCTCCATGCTGAATACTTGAACTATTTATATATTTTACAAATGTGGGACAAGAGTTACTTACATTTGTTAGTGAGTTGTACTTATGTAGTGGCAAAATGTAATGAGAAAACAAAACTAGTAGCAGTCTATTACAAGCAGGTTATACCTGTTCCTTCATTTGGAATGCCAGTGTTAAAGATCGATAGGACTTCTACATTTTATCGCTCATTCTTTCCAGTTGCTATGTACTGTTGATATAATCATTTTTTGTAATGGCTACATTTGTTTTTTGATAGTTCACTGTAGAAATTTGTATTTCTGTGATGCTTAAGAATTGTGGAAATGAAATATAAAAGTGTTACTATACTTATATTAGACCTTTCTTGTTTTAAAGCATAGAACAGTCCTATATTGGGCTTCCCATAAAGTTCATCTACTTGAATAGCCAATGTTTGTCTGTAGTAATGTAGATTTATGTTAACTTTTTTTTACAGTGTTTAAATGTCATAATTTTTTCTAAAGTAAAATAACTTAATTATTGTAATAAATTGACTACCGTAGGGAAATAACCTGACTAGTGAAATAACAATTGAAATGACTTGACTACTGAAGTAACCTTATTAGTGAAATGACTATTGAAATAAGCTTACTATTGAAATGACTTGGACTAATGTAATTTTTTTTTTTTTGCAATGTTTTTTTCAAGCATGTTTGAACTTATCTAAAACAAATCATCATTCATTGGATCTATTGTGTCATTGCTCTACTTGAAATTGCCCTATCCATTCACTATTTGGTGCATTAATTATTATAGCATTGTTTTATAAAGTTTGTATTTCTCAATCACATCGTATTGAAATAATTGATTGCGTATGAGCCAATGCAGTAGGTTGAGAATAATTATTTTTCTTGTTCTTTAATAGGTTCTCTTGTTTCTGACTTGACAAAAAGATCCTAGTTAAAGGTGTTAATGAACTCACTTGTATGGAACATAGTCAAATAGCTTGATTGGGCAACTTCTGCTTACTTTAGAACATAATGTTTGCTGCAAAGATGTGAACATTTTATTAGGAACTAACTGAACATCACTATAGCAACAAGTAGTTCTGGTACATCATTCATATTTTAAGGATCTGTAAATGCAACTAGTTAACAGTTTTAGTTTTTTTCTGTAACTTAAAATTCATAGCATCACCAACAGATATTTTTTTTTATGTGCGCATAATTTGAACAGTCAAGGAATAATTTTATTACACTATATATTTTAAATTAAATGTTGATAACTGACATGTCCTTTAATTGCATATCAAAGCATCTAAATGTTCTAGATTTATATTGAAAAGAATACTGTTTATATGATTTTATGCAAAATTTTTAAAAAGGAACAACATGTGTAGTTTTTTTTTAAGGGATCCTTGTCACTTTTCTCCATATTGATAAGTATACAGTTTTTAGAATGCAGAGATTGACTGATTATTTCAACATTTAGAACAGATTTAACATTAAAAAACAATGGTAGGTATAAATAAGGCAAATTATTTTTTATTATGTAACCCTCATTGCTGGTGGATAAAACATTGAAGATCAAATTCATAACAAACATACATTCTGCATTTTACTTATTTTTTTAAATTTAAAATAAATCTATTGTTACTTTGAAGATAGACAAAAAAAATTTTTAGGAACCATTATTAGACAACTAGTGCCTTGAAAAAAATGTTTATTACTTTTGATTGTTCTTGCAGAATTGCAGCAAGTCAATGAACTGTCTTGTGATACATATATATATATATATGGTCAAACAGTGGACAACTGAAGTTTTATTGTATACCTAGTAAATTGTGCATTTTTTCTTTTGTATTAGTACAGAATGTTTCATGAATGAATCACATCAGTTTTGAAGAGATTCTATTATATTTATTTAACCATTGATAACATTTTTATATTTTGTCTTTAAGCAATAAAATCACTTAGCTACCTACGTCCTTAAAATAATTCAGCTGCTTTGGTAAAATCCTAACTAAGTCAAGTGGATTATTCTCCTTAACCTCAGATCTCTTATGTATGGTAGATGAAACTGAATCCTCAGAAATCTGTTACAGTTTACACTTGCGCATATTTTTTATAATAACAAGTTCTGTTGTTGTTTTGTCTTATCAATGAATGTTGGTTTATTATGAAAAAAAAAAAAAAGACTTTTTTGAGCAACAAATATTTCTTAGCCTCATGGGTCATTAAAGTTTAATTACCATCTGATGTTCTAAATACAATACCTTCCCTATCCACTAAGATAAACTTGTTTAATAAAGTTAATGCTCCTGTAAAATTGTAAATATGTTCTACTGACATTGTTTTATCAAATATTTGGTACTAGTACTATATTTTTAAAAAATGCAAATGATTCTTTGGTTAGCTTTCATTGCATTGAATCATTTCAAATACTAGGTACTAATAATAATGAAAATGTTTATAAAATATGAAGTCCCTCATTTTGATTTTTTTTTTTTTGCATTCCAATCTGTGTGATTTCCTTTTGCCATTAGTGAGCTGATATCTATGCTCAAGTATTGTATTAACTGCTTATATGAAATTTTGTTCATTAATGTTTTCATTCAACTTTTGAATTCCAAAGATTTTTGTTTGATACAATTATCATTCAAAAATGTCATTAATGAATTTTATTCATATTTTAGTGTTAAAGTCATAGCATGTCTCCCACTAAATGTAATACTTTCTCCCACTACACATAAGAATTATGTCCACTATATCAATTATTTTTGTAAATGTTGATTCTGTTTGGCCTATAAAATAAAATTTATTTTAAGCACATCCCTTATTTATTTCTGATATTTTAATTTAAAAAAAAATACTTGTTCCATTTTATACTAATAAAACTGAATTCACTACAATTCCTGTAAGCTTGTTGGTAACTTAAAAATAAATTGTTATTACAAAATGGCTGAAAGAGCACAAGAAGATCTAATCAGATCCTCTCAAAGTAATGCAAGGCATAAAAGCAGTTTTCATTAATAGTTTAAGAATAAAACTGCAGAGTATGTAAAAACTATATTACTTATTAATTGTAAGATTTTCTGGGAAACCATAAATCATTTTTTAAATTAGCAATCTCTTTTTTTCCCTAAAATAAAATTTATACCCTAAATACTAACACACACAGACACAAAAGTCAAATAAAACAAAATATTTTAAGTGAAAAATTAAATGTAAATTAGAATTCTAAAATCACTTATAACATAAATTGAAGAATCAAGTTCAACTCCATAAAATAAGAAATGTTTTAAAACAGCACAAAATAAGCATTTTATATTAACAGACCAAACTTTCAACACTGCGATACAGATGTATTACTTACATAAACAAAAGAACAATTACAAAATATTTCAGATATTGGAAACAGCAGTCGTACAACTTTCAAACTTATATGCACATGAAATTGTCATGTCTTACTAAATAAAGAGTTATTATTTACAATAATCTTTATTTTAGTACAACTGAAATCAATAACAACATTTAATATTGATATTGTTTGTAAGTAAGCTTAAGGTCATTAAAATCTAAAGTAAAATAGATGAAACTGTTTGAACCAACACAGAAAGAGTAAATCAAATAAAATATGTGCACAAAAAATGTATTGTAAATTACATTATGATTGAGACACTTCTAGATAGATTTTATAAGTGAAAAAAATAGAGTATTTTTTTAGAACTAAATTTCAAATGTTAACATTTTTTAGACTATCGGACTGTAGAGCTCCTAATTTTAAATTACAACCACACAAATGTACAGACAGTATTAGTTAAGAACACACTAATTCATTTTATTTAATTACAATTAACATTTGTAATAAGATTTAAGTGCATTATAAGATACATCATGATTTAGAGACTTTGTTCAAAAGTTTAAATTGCACTATAGATGAGTACCAAAATTGTCATAAATAATTGAAGTTCAGAATTTCATATCTTTTCAATGAAGCTTGGTCATACTTTCATTTTATTCATGGTACTGTTATGTAGATCTAAAGGTATTTTTAAAATCCATCACTTTTCTTCAGATGTTGGGCTTGGAATGTTTTTTGAATACATTTGAACAATGTTTCAGTTTTGGAATAGCTGAGAGAATCTTAGTAAAATGTTATCTCTGATGGTCATAAACATTCCATGTGTAGTATTAGCTGGATTGTGTTTGCTTCACTGTGTAGATCTAGATCTTTGACTTCACAATCTATTAATTCCACAACATTAGAATCTAGATCTATATTCCTACTTTAGATCTAGATTCTAAATTCTATATTTATTACACTTTAGATATAGATAGATAATAGAACTGGTACCATACTGGCTTTGGGCTTGAGAAAAGTTATCTGCACATGATCCAATTTTCAATGAAACAAAGTAAACATAAAATCCATTAAATATAAAAGTCGTTCAAAGCAACTGACGAAATAAATCACTGTACATTTGCTATATAAGTTAATAATGACAGATGAAATGATGTTGAAAAATACATGAATATGCAGTCATTGATTGAATCAAGTCAAGAGGCGTTGTCGTTGACAGCTGACGTGAGTTGTCTCTTGTCAACTCTTACTCTGTCACTGTGTTCAAGTGTTGACTTGCCATGATTAGTGTGACGCCCGTCTCCGAGCATAATAACCAAGGCATGCACAAATACCTAAAATTCCAATAATAAGCCCAATCACCAATGCTATGGCATCGCCGGCATCAAATGCTGCGACACCAGGTACAAATAATGCCAAGAAAAATAGTACGAGTGGCAAGTATTCAGTGGTTTCTGCCATCTTGTTTAACAGCTAGCATCTGATTTGTCACATGACCAGATAAAAAACACACCTCACTAAAAACGTAAATTTCGTTCGATTGTATTATTATTATTAGATCATAATGTTACATTTATATTACGCCAGAGTTTATTTTTATTCAATGACGCTACACGTTACTAAAAGCGGTATTTATAGCATGATTAGATCTATCACGGTCTCAATATATCTTTCTTTCTTCTTTCCCCCCCTTTGTTAAAAATAAAATCTTTGTTATTAGTGTTGTAAGACGAAGGCTTAGTAGGTCTAATTATGCCTACCTTCAAACAAGTAAACTAAGAAAAAATACTATTGTAAAAGACATCCCTTTAAGCAACTGACTAAAAATGGTAAAAGCGATTATTTTGCTCTTAATAACTTATAAATGATAGATATAAAAAACGGAACATATTTACCCCCCCCCCCCCAAAAAAAAAAATCCAGATAAGCGAATTGTTGCTGTAAATCAGACTATGTCAAACTCAGTATGGTGTATGGGCCACATAAAAACTTACTATGACCAAAAATCAGATGCAAAGCAGTCTACTAATTTTATGTAAATTAGAAACAATACAATAGAATCATGGGCGTAGCTAGGATTTTTTTCGGAAAAAAAATATGTATGTGTGTGTACATAATTAATCTTTATTACATTCTGAACCTTTCGGAAAACGTTTATTGTATCCTAGAATAAGTTCTTCCTGGAATTAGTGGAAAACTCCCCGTCCTTGGTAGCAAGGGGGTCTGGGGGAGATCGCAGCGCTTCCCCAGCGCCTGGTATTGAAAGCCAACAAAATGCATATTCTGAGGTATCTACAGTGCATTATCTTGATATTAAAACGTTTTATTTCAAAAACCTAATGTGCTATTCTTACTGACTTAGACCCTCTCGCGCCGTTCGGCGCATTTTCCGGCAAGCTGTTTCCGGCAATCTGTCACTGGCAATGTCTGAAGCCTCTTCCCACCTTCTCTGAGGATCTCAATGAAAGTGTAGCGCCAAGTTGTACTAGAATGTCATTGCAACTCTTATTATGCGTAATTCATTTTGTCGAAGAACATGTCCCGCAAAACCTCATGCGACGCTCTGTCACAACCTTACTAAGGGTTCGACTCCCATTTCGGCATAGGATTTCCTTGATTTAGACCCGATCTCTATAACTGACTCCTAAAATCTGTCTTAGCCATCTTTGTTGAGCCACATTTAGTGTTTTTCAATTTCGGCAGATGACTATTCACACTTTATTAATGGAGCCCAGCCACTGGTAGAAATGTGTAACCTCTCTTGACTACGCTCTTGGAATTAGGTGACTGTAGTTTGCTTTAGATTTTATATCGAAAAGGGAAGTTTTATCGTCAAAATCATCTGTTGAGGGGTTTTAAACTCAAAATTCAAAACCCCATTTAGCTACGGTCATAGAATTTGGTGACTAGTTTGCTTTAAAATAATATTGAAGAGAGAGGTTTTCAACTCAAAACGCTCTGTAGGGGAATTTTAAACTCAAAACCACCTGAAGGGGTTTTTAAAAAAAAGCCATCTGGAGGAGGGGGATTTAAACTCAAAACCCCTCATTCGCTTAGCTACGCTCAAAGAATTTTAGTGTAATTTTTTTTTTATATTGAAGAGGTATTTTTATTAGCATCAAAACCATCTCAAGGTGGATTTCAACTACCCTTGGCCTATGCTCATAGCATTTTCAGTGCGTCATTTACTTTTTTAAACTCACAACCCCTTTGGCTGGCTACGCTCATAGATTTTATAGTGTGTAATTTGCTTTTCTTTTATATTGAATAGGAACTTTTTAGCTTCAAACCCCAACTGGAGGGGGTGGGGGGTTAAACTCTAAACCCCTTTGGCTAATAGAATTTTGAATGTGTAATTTGCTTTTTTTATATTTTTATCGTAATTTTTGGAGGGGTTTTAAAGTCAAAATCTTCCTTAGCTGTTTTCTTGGAATTTAGGGATTGTCGTTTGCATTTATTTTAGTTTTGTTTATAGAAGAGGGGGCTTTAACGGCAAAACCCCTAGTAGGGGGTTTTCAACTCAACCCCCTGGTAGGGTTTTTTAAACTCAAAACCCCCTCGGCTGTGCTGTGGTAAGTGATGATTTAGTATTAAAATCTCACCTAAAATAAACAAAATGAAAGCAAAAAATCAGTCAATGAATTCCGCCTCCCCCTGTGGGGGGGGATTTCATTTCGGGAGGGGGGGTTGAACCCAACCCCCCCTAGCTACGCCCATGAATAGAATACAATACGGTAATTAATTCCAGAAGAATTGAAGAAATTAATTGTAAATAAAATAAATGAGAAATGGACTAGCTCTCATCCAAATCACAAGAAAGAAGACGCTTACTATACTATAAGCTATCCCGACAAGACCAACGTCTAATCTTTCGACTCAGGACCGGACACAACAGAATGTGACAACACATGTACCGGAAGCTCAAAATTGGAACCAGTGAAATCTGCCCATGTGGAGTATCACCAGAGAATGCCGACCACGTCCTCCAAAACTATATGGAGAGCTCCCTGATTTGGAAACCACTGTGCAGTTCATCTCATATATTGGTCTAGTCATCTGAACGCTCCAACATAACAATGAGAACGAAGAAGAAGAAAAAACAATAATTAATGGCATACCTGTCCCTTAGTTAGCTAAATTTGTAGTACAATTTGATAATTTAAAATTACTTTGATTTACGCATTATTTTAATTTGCCCTGATCAGTGGTTTTTTTTTTTTTTTTTTTGTACTCAGTGTCAGTACCTATACAAGGCAGATACCAGATGGCAAGATGGACTGTGTTGAAATTAAGACTAAGACTAAGACTGCTTTATTGATCCTTACGGAAATTTGTTGTGATTACAAGGACTCTTTTCTCATATAAAGACAACACAACAGAAAAATACACATAAATACAACAGACAACATAAAGAGTTCATTCAGCGACTACACACAGGTATCTTGGTGCATTTCATGTTCCCTGATCAATGAGTGGCGGTGATAGAGTCTGACCGAGTGAGGTACGAACGAGTTTTTGTACCGCTCCGTTCTAGTTTTGATTGACAGCAGTCGCCCACTTCGCGACGACCTGGCGTAGTTCTGATGGAGCGGGTGGCCGATGTCTTCCAAGATTTTTTCGATTTTTCTTAGGCACTTTTGTTCAAAAAGTTCCTTTAAATGTGGTAATATTGTGATTAAAGACTTTGATACGGATAAACTTGCTATAAACTGTGTTTGATGAACTGAACTATTTGAAGATATGATAAACTGTGTTTCATGACCTGAACTATTTGAAGATATGATAAACTGTGTTTGATAAACTGAACTATTTGAAGATATGATAAACTGTGTTTCATGAACTGAACTATTTGAAGATATGATAAACTGTGTTTCATGACCTGAACTATTTGAAGATATGATAAACTGTGTTTGATAAACTGAACTATTTGAAGATATGATAAACTGTGTTTCATGACCTGAACTATTTGAAGATATGATAAACTGTGTTTCATGACCTGAACTATTTGAAGATATGATAAACTGTGTTTGATAAACTGAACTATTTGAAGATATGATAAACTGTGTGTTCGTGAATTAAAAGATGTCACAATATGATCAAGAAAAGGATCAAAGGAATTGAACTGTGTAGAGAAACTTTCGAGTCCGCTCTTGACTATTCTGAAGATTCACCATAAAGCTGCCTTGATGTATGTTGTGGTCCTGTGTTCCCATGAGATGTTGTTATGCGTTAAAAAGCCCTAATGCAATTGTAATGGACGGTGACGTAGACGGGAAAAAAATGGAATTTTTTCTTTAGATGGAGGGGGTGGGAAGTTGTTATGATATGTATTTAGAGTAATTGTGTGTATTAATCTCGAGACAAAAAGAGTAGATAGAACTAGACAGGAAATACGACATGTTATGGGACGCTAGGAAGGAAGTAAGAAAGAAAGAGACGCTTAGAGAGAAGACTCGACGACCATACATATCATAACATCAGTGATGGATTGCCTAACTTTTAACTGCTTATAAATTAATACTAAACGCTAAAATACAAGAAAAGTAATATTTTTCCCCACATTGAAAAAGGTGCCGGTACGCCGTACTGGTGCGTACCGTCACAAAAAAAAAGCACTGGTCCTGGTGCTTGACATAATCTTCTCTGGGATACAAGTTTATTAATGTCAGGTTGAAGGTTGTTTGCCACTGACACTGATGACAAATTTTGATCAGATAATCTGGAACGGTGTGATGTTTTTGTAGCTTTCATTATGGAAAAGAACTGCTCACAAAGATCAGTGCTTGCAAACATAGTTAGAATTCTGGCTGCCATTCTCCGCAATTCAACGTACCATTCAAGTAAATAACTATAACATTTTGGCTCAGCCACTTCTATATACAACAAATCTGAATGCTATTCTATCAGCACATTACCAGCAGCATTTTCAGAAGCAAATGAAAAGGGAGATAGGCCTACAAACAACGACAATTCTTGCTCGTATGAAACGTAGTCACAAAAACTGTAATTGAAAGTATCTTTACCAAATGTTGTAACCGTATTTAATCTTTTTAGTTCCTGACACATTGAGAAGTGAACAAGATTCTCTTTAACTGTCGTAATTTTGCTTGAAAGCACTTCGCATCATCACACGCAATTGTGACAATTTTTTTGTCTTTCCGATTCAAGTCTTGCAGGTGACCAGTAAGACCAACTGCAAATGCCAAATCCTGAACCCATTCGTCAGTTTGGAAATTTTCAATAGGTTCACCTTTCATGTTCATAAACAATACAATTTCCTCACGCAGTGAAAAAAATCTCTTCAATACTTTATGACATGAGAGCCAGCGGACTTCTGTGTAGTAGGGAACACAATCAAATTCGTCGTGTCCAATGTCATCCAAAAACATTGAAAATTGGCGATTATTTACTCACGGGCACGAATAAAATTGAGAGCGACTGAAACCGGTCTTATAACATGTTGGAACCGTAATTGCCGTGCGCAGAATGTTTCTTGGCGATGCACTGAAAATGAGCAAATTAAAAATTAGCATCAGTCTCTTATTTTTGCAAGTAGCTTTGCATCAAAATCATTTCATGGTTCATCCGTTATTAGACTAGCTAGCTTTACCTAATGTAAATTGTACTGCAATATCACCTCCTGTTAATTCTCAAAACATCATCCCTTGTTGTTAGTGTTATGCATAGAACTCTATTAGCTCCTCTTGTATGTCAGAATTCCTATCACAGGCCCTTATGAATATAAGCCAACTGTACTACACCCGTTACATCAGTTGACTCATCGATAGTTAATTTCAGCCAATGAAAATAATTCAAAATCAACTATTTTGTACTTTAATTGTTCACGCGAGCTGTTTGACATGTCATTTATTTTATCTGCCAGAGTGTTCCTAGTTAACGCTATTTCTTTGAATGTTTTTACCTTTTCTGGATAAATTACTTCGACAGCTTTAACAACACACTCCTTCCTAAAATCCCCTTGACTAAATGATTTGTTATGGCTTGCAATAAAGTTTGACTAAAGACTGCAGACTCACTCTCGTTGTCCAGTTTAACAAATACTATTTTTCAATTCAAGTAGCTATTCATCTCTTATTTTCCAGCGTAATTTTGATAATTTTTTAGGTGGCCAAGCGGGCCGCATGCGGCCCCCGAACGACGTGTTTGACATGCCTGCTGTAAATGGTTACTAATGTTTCTTCAGTGTTGAAGATAATAATCTACTAGTACAAACATCCGCAAGACGAATGGGAAAGGGGGGGGGGGGCGGCGCAGTGGCAAGCTATGAATCCGGGACCATATCGAGACGACCGTCATGATTTAAATCAGATGTACATGGAAAGAGACATAGATAGATAAATAAATAGATCTAATAAAGAACAAACAGTGGAACAATTGTCTGAAATTGATTTACCAACCCACAGAAAAAAAAAAACACGTAAATTTTGGCTCCAAGATATGACAATAATAAAAGCAGATAAGTAACTATCACTTAACATTTAATTCATTCTTACAGGATCAAAGTTTTATTGGAGACACTGATAAGAAAAAGGCAATGTCAGGCCAACAATGAAGTAACAGATTTACAATTAAAAGTGTCTTTATTTCTAATACCTCAATGGTATCTTCTTAGGAAGAAAGTCCAGACAAGAGAACCCAAGCCAAGTCTAACAACTAGAGTTCTGAGAGTATAGGATCCTAAAGGAACAAAAAGTAACATTTCTTATTTGGATGTGAAACGCACAATAACTGCATAGTGATGAATGTACAATAACCTATTTTCATTTTTCTAAGCAATATCAAATCAAAATACAAAATCTTAGTCTGTGATTGATTTCTTTTCAGAGTATAACAAGAAAAACATTTTAAAAAAAAGGGCTATGCTTCCTTCATTCAACTTAAAATAAAATATTTAAATTTTTGTTTAGCTCAAACCAGTTATCGAACTTGTAAATTTGACACCCTCAGCTCTTTGTACAAACGCTGCTACCCACTAGGCCAGCAAGAAATGTCTAATGTAGTAAAAACTTTTTGATACTTTCCTTATATAGACAACTAGATTTAGACTTTTGATCTAGAACTCTAAGATCTAATCTGGATATACTTCTTGAATTTAGGTGTAATCTATTTTAGATTTATGTAAAAATAAAAGCAAAGCAAATCTATCAATAAACTTTAAGTAACTTTAAATTTAATAAATAACTCAGTTACGGATATTTTTTACACCAATTTATAGCCAAATTTAAATTCCATTTCATTTTTAACTTGAAAAATGATAACCATCAAACCTGAGTTTTCCCTGTGTGGCCAACCAGCTAGTAATTCTTTTCTCAGCGATATACATCTACTGTTTAATTTATAAGAAAATTTATAAGAAATCTTTAGAGCCATTTTTGAGATCAGTGTCCAGGTTCCTTCATGAAGTTATGACTAGAATAGAGGTACTGGTATAAATTAATTTTGTTTTGTGCAAAAGAAAACTGCCAGTTATATGTTTATTTCTAAAGTGGAACACTAGGCTCAGTAATTCCACATTCCAGTAATGAGTTGATGTTGATGTATCTTACAGTGCTCGCTGCTTCTAGACCTGCTGATGTGCTAGGTGAACTCAGCAAGTAACTTTTGAGAGAAACAGAAAACTTTCTAAAATTGTGGCTCAAACATTTGTGACTTAGAGCAAAAGCTACTGCTATAGGTAACTAAAAGAAAAATGAGCTATTAGCAGACAATGTGATTAAATATGTAGATCACAGTTGGTTCTGATTAGCCTCATGAAAAAAAATACACTTAATTATCTTCAGACAGATAAAGCTATATAATTTTATTTTAGTATTAAAGAAAAACAAAAAAAAAAAAAGGTCGTTCAATGACATCCTGCAATCTAAACAAAACAACACAAGACAGAAGAAAGAAATATTATATTTTACAAATGTACATATCTATAATACAATATATCTATGATACAATCACTTCATATACAAGCACTGATTATGTATACAGTAAATTTAATTTATATACATGTAGGCTATACACTTTTTTTTATGGACAACCTTTAAAACTGAAGTTAGCACCAACATTAAACCATAATTAAAGTCCTAAAAAAAAGTTTCACTCGCTATATTTCATTCAACATTTTTCAATGGTAGAAATAGTAAAATACATTGTGACCACTTTTTGCCAATTGAATTTGTTCCAGAAGTATTATTCTACTTAAATAAATGTAAATTCAAGAGGTCAATCTTTGTTAAATGTTTAAATCAGCTTGACATGATGGGGGGGGGGGGGGGGGGGTGTCCAGATTTTTAACATCAGTACAACATGGGAATGAAACAAATTTCTTGGGACTTTAATTTCTAGCAGAACCCCAAAATATTTTGTTTATGATTTTTACTTTATCTTGTTTCAGTTGCTTTAAAAAAAAATACAAGTCAGCAACATCTGGTAACACTTCAAGTGTACCAAAATTTGTAAAAAAAATTTTTTTATACACTGGTAAGGATAATAACAGAACATATCAAATTCAACATCAGATGCAGTAATCTAAAGATACTAATAGAATATAGTATCTGAAAAACCCAGAGACTTTCTTTAAAAATTAATTATCATATTTTAACATAAACACTAAATTTTTACACCATATTATCGGCGCCCTCGTCTTTTCATTGCTGCTGTACATTGGGGGCAGTACCATTTTCCTTTAGGTGCTTGAGATAATCCAACGCATCCATAATGAAACCATTCAATGGGGCACTGAAAACATAATATATAAAAGAGATTAGAGAATCATACTATTAAAAATACATTTTTAAAAAAGACAATACCTCCATTATACAAATTAAACTAAAATTAAATATAAAATAGAAATTATAAATTGAATTTTTTTTAGGTCAAGCAGGGTATCAAACTCGTTATTTGGCACTATCATTTAACTCTACATTGAATATAAAAAAGAAATTAAAAAATAAACATTTTCTAGGTAAAGCAGGTTCTTTGGCAACATCAGCTTGATGAAACTACATCTCAATCCATTAGGACAGAGTCATTGTTTTAATATTTATTGGCACTTTCATTATATAGACATATATATATATATATATCCTCCTTTGTGGTCAAAGATGAGCACATTTCTCATTTCCTATGGACTCGAAGATGACTGTAAAGTCCTATCCTTGCTTTAAAAAGCAGGCCGCATACGTGGCATTGGTGGGTTGGGTCAGTTGCAGATAGGCCTGCTTCTTCTCTCAGCTTTTTGTTGGTTCGGCGCTCTTTCACCCTGGCCACTCTTCTTGCTTCAAATCTTGAGACTCTGAGACTCACAGCTTCACACCATGAGAAGCATTCGAGAGCTAGAGCTTCCCAGCCGTGAATGTCGATATTGCATTCCTTAAAGGAGCTCTTGAGAGTGTCTTTGTAGCACTTGTATTGGCCTCCCAGGGAGCGCTTTCCTGCACACAACTCCCCATACAGAAGTCATTTGGGAAGGTGATTGTCTGGCATGCGGACTACATGTTCCGCCCATCGAAGTTTGGACCTTTTTACTGTCGCATTGATACTGTTCAAGTTGGACAGCTATTTTTGCCAATCCAGAAGAACGTGTAGCCTGCGTCACTTCTGTTAACTGTCCATCTTCTGCAAGTCGCGTTTCACTCAGGGCAGCAATATCTACATTCTCTTGCCACAAGAGCAGTACGAGGTTCATGGCAGTTTGATTAAGCACGTTCAAGTAGAGAGCGACATTCCATGCGCAGAGTGTGAGTTCATGTGTTTTGATTTGTTTTTTCTTGAGGTTTGTGTTTGAATTGTTTCTCTCGCATTAGTGGGATCCCCGCCAGTTGCGGGAGACTGGCCAGGGTCACGGGGGACAGGCAATGTTTAGGGCACCTTTTGTAGCCCCTTCCTCATGCTTGGGAGGTAAGCAGTGTGGACTTAAATATGATGTATATAAAAGTGCCGGATTATTAGTAATTTAATGTCAAGGGCTTCATTTTGTTAATGTCTCTATCTTTTTCAATATTAACAGATCTGAAATTATGCCATATTTGCAAAGAACGAGAGTACTTTAAATTTTATATCATTTGTATTTGAATTTGTATGACTATTGGGAGGACAACTCTATTGGTCGCCAGGGACGAAACCGCAGAGTGACTCCAAAATTTCCGATAGCATCATGGAATGTTAGAGACCGTGTGCAGGACAATATACCACGAGCAAACAATTCAGTGGAGGGATGGCACCATGCATTTCAGCTGTCTATTGACGATCATCACCCTTATGTGTACAAGATAATCTCTCACTTCCTCAGAGAACAGGAGAACAATGAGAACAAGATTCTGAGGTACTATGCTGGAGAACGAAGTAAAGCTGCAAGCAAGATAAAGTACCTCCAACTTAACAGATGACATGAAGCTATATTACCATTGTACAGAAACAAGCCAGTGATGGAATTTCTACGTGACATTTCCTACGATTTAAGTTTGTGCGTGTGTGTGTAAATTTGACAAGTATCTTTGTGTGTTTTCGAACTACACTTTTATAAATGACTGAAAAATTATGATAACATTAAAACAAAATAAAATATTGGCTCTATTTATATTTAACGATATCTTAAGTACCGTATTTCTTTTAAAATGACTAAAATATATATTTTTTGCGCTATTTTGTCTGCGCTATTTTGTCGGCTCTATTTTGATGGTCTAGAATATAAGCAAAACTTAGATAATCTTTACACTTTACAATACACTTAAGCAACTTTTAATTTAATAAACAACTCAGTTATCTGCACACTACGGCCGACTACACCATGTTTTTAAAACATTTTTTCCTCTTAATAACTAATGAATGTTAGATAACCCCGCCCAATTCAATAAATAATGCATGTTAGAAAACCCCACCCAATTCAATAACTAATGAATGTTAGAAAACCCCGCCCAATTCAATAACTAATGAATGTTAGATAACCCCGCCCAATTCAATAACTAATGAATGTTAGATAACCCCGCCCAATTCAATAACTAATGAATGTTAGATAGCCCCGCCCAATTCCCCCTTGAGAACAAATCTTGGTTAAGCGCATGTATAGATCTACTAAACTTTATAATATTCCAATGATAGACCTTTAGATCTAGACTTAGAAGACGATGCGCAAAATTTTCCTGACTATTAATTTATTTAACTCTTGAATCAATTAGGCCTTACATTTAGAAATTCCTGAAAGCGATTGTGCCCTTCTTATTTGAATAAATCATTGTTTTATTTAACAAGGGCATCTTATTTCTGTTGCGAGTGTTAATATACTTATACTCAGGACTTGTGACTTAATATATTTAAAATTAACAGCATCTCAAGTCACATCAGACTCACAACCTTTTCACGATTTGGTTTTTAAAAAAAATGGAACTCAGCTTTATAGCTTTAAGATTTTCTTCAAAGAAAGCTACCTTCTTTTTATTCAAACAGTTCATAAACTGTTTCTATACTAAATGAAGCTCATTTTTTTCTTAATCAACTGACTTTTTTAAAACCAACTCTCAAATACAAGACTGCATTTACTGTAATTCATAAGCTAGTTAATTAAGATCTTTAAAATATATGTAGTTACAAAAAGTTACTGGTCACAAAAACTGAGCTTTACTAAGATTTTTAACCATCAATTTGATGCTTTATCCTTGCTTCAGAGATGAACACCCACTAAAGCATAACATAAACGTATTGGTTTAGAAATGTGCTAAGGAATAGCTTACATCATTATTATCACATCCAACCATTTCACCATAAGACACCTGGTTACATAGACAATATCTTGGCTCATTGGGATCAGCAGTCCATTCATCCACCTGTACATCTGTGGACATTTCTTCCGTTTCTGTTACCCGAGGGGTAGATGGCTGGGATGCATTAGCGCTTGTTGTGGAATGTTGTTGCTGGGCCGCAGCTAATGCTGCTGCTTTAGTGGTTTGTCTAAAAAAATTAACACAAATTTTTCATCAGTTTTTCATTCAATTTGGTAACTATATACTTTGAGTTTTTTTTTTTAATAGCACAAAAATTGTAGCAATGCATTCATCCATTTTAAAATGAGTATATTATATTTTGCAAGTTTATGTAAAAATGATTGGTTTGAAAAATGAATCAAATCTGAATCTAATGTCAAACAAAAAGGCCTACTTTTTTGTTCTTTGAGATCTTGGCTCTGGAGTAGTGGGGGCAGACTGTGTAACATTTAAACTGATATCTTTAGGTAAAACTGCTGGGTTCTTGCTCATAAGGTCATAGCTGGCTTTCATACTAGATGTACGACGACCCTGAGATAACTAATGACAAAAACAAATTTGGATAAAGATGTGTATGTCTTATATGAATGTATTCATTCTAATTTCCATCACACTAGAATCAAGGAAAGTAAAATAAAAAAATTAAAAAAAAGAAAGACATATTTGAAAAAAAGTGGAAAAAGAAGTGAAAATCTATTAGAGAAACTGATTCAAATTCAATGTGTCCTAAAGCCATTTACTTTTCACTATTCACCCTCACTTACTTGCTACAGATGAATAAGAAGATTGGAGGACAATGTTTTGGAAAATGCAACAACACAGCAAAATAAAAATAATTATCAACAAATGTTCCCTTTCTGAGATGTTGACATACCATAGCTAGCTTTGTGCTAAGGCACATTTTTAAAGAGCAATACACTATTTAGTAATCATAATATAAATCTGGACATTTTAATCCCTGCTCTTTAATTACAAATCAATTTTTCCCATAAATACCACTTAGTTATTAACTTAGCATTTAGTTTAGATAAAATGCCAGTTATTAAGAGTAACTAAAAAACTAAAACAAATAAAAACTACATGGTAAAAAAAAATGTCGGGAAAATGTTTTTTTTTGTGCAAAAAACTCTGGCGTGTAGTGTGCAGTGGATGACTTTTCTGCCATTGTGGATGCAAGGCAGTCAGCTATTTCTCTGGGGGACATGACAGTTCGTCCTTGGTTTTTCAAATGCCCTATTTACTGCCTTCGAAACCGCTCTAGCAGAAGTTTTGGCATCCAGGCTGCCGACAAAACTTCTCCAGGAATTCCTTTTGGCTGACCATATGATTTGTCTAGTCTTTGCTCTAGCTATCCTGAATAGCTTTAGGTTTTCCTGGGAAGGATTCTTTATAAATGCAGCCAGTCGTTTTTTCCTATCGCCAATAGCACTTTTGCAAGCTGTATCAAACCATGGTTTGCTAGGCCGTTTTGGATTTGCGGAGGTTAGGGGGACAACTTTCCTGGCTATACTAAGTAGCTTGCTAGCAAAGGTATCAGCTGGGTTCTGTTCATCGAGGATATTTTCTGTGATATCCTCGGAGCATCTTTTTTGGAATTGTTCCCAATCTGCCTTATTCAGTTTCCACCGCTGAGGTCGTCCCAATGAGGGGAGATTGTTAGTAATGATGATTGGGAAGTTATCACTTCCCCGTAGATCATTGCTAACTGACCATTTAAAGTCGTCCAGAAGTCCAGGGACGCATATGGTGAGGTCAATGCATGTGAGAGATCCAGTTTCTGGGTGCAAGTAGGTCGGTGATGCATCATTAAGTATGCATAAATCATGTTGGAAGAAGATATCCTGCAGCATATGACCTCTTGTGTCGGTATTGTTGGATCCCCACATGGTGTTATGGGCATTGAAATCCCCAAGGATTATATAAGGCCGGGGGAGTTGTTTCAATAGGTCCTCCATGTCTGTTTGGCTTAATGGAGCGCCTGGTGGTAGATACAGGCTGCAGCAAGTGATAACCTTGTGAAGGGTTATCCTAGCTGCTACGGCCTGTAGTGTGGTCTGTAGTTCTACCCTCTCATGGGGGATGCTATCCTTCACAAGGATACAGACTCCACCTGATGCTCTCTGCATCCTCAACATTCTTGCTGTAAGCACTGTAGCTTCGGAAGCTGATGCTATCTTTCAGAAATGTTTCCTGTAGGCAGACAGCTACAGGAGTCTCAGAGTCCATCAGTAGCTGCATTTCCTCATAATTGGCCTTGATGCCTCTACAATTCCACTGTACAATTCTGGAATCCATGGCTTATTCTAGATGACCTACTTGTAGCTATTTGGCCTTGGGAGGCCCCCGGAGAGGTTTCCCTTTATTCCAGTGACCTTGGTATTTTTATTCTTGGGTTTGGATGGAGAGGAGGACAACCCCCTTTTGGGGGAAGTCATTCTCTCTGGAGAGGGGAGATCCCTCTGGTTAGAGCGGAGGTTATTTCCTCCTCTCTCACCTCGGGCATCCCCTTCGCTTTGATTTCTCCCCTTAGGGAGTTGGTCAACCTCTAAGTTGGTAGAGGTTGGGGAGTCTGGCTGGGTTCTCTGAGGAGAACCTGTGTCAGACATGATGTCTCCAGGTTCTCCCGGAGTATTGGTTTTGACATGCTGCTCAGTCTCCATGCTCTCATCAGCGAGCACAGAGAACCTGTTCTTTAGCATGACAACAGGGCTTTCTTGTTTCTTCTTTGGCTGTGTTTTCTTCTGAGTTGGAGGAGGAGGAGGGGGTGGTGGGGTCAATGTGTCAGTCTGTGTGGCTATGGATCTTCCTATCTTAGCAACAGCCTGGGCGTAGGTCTTTGTCAAGCCGAATTGGCCCTTGGGTAGGGCCAATACAGCCAATTTCGCCTGGCTGAAGGTGCATCCATTTCTTGCCTTGTACTCCTGCACAGCAACCTCCTGTTTCCACACAGGGCAGTCCTTGGAGTAGGCTGAGTGGCCAGCATGACAGTTTGGGCATTTGAACTGGGTTGTGCAGCCCTTGTCCTCATGACCCTCTCCAGCACATCTGGCACACACAGTGTTCCTCTTGCAGACTGCAGCGCCGTGTCCATAACCCTGGCACTTGAAGCACCTCATGGGGTTAGGTATGTAGGGCCTCACTGGAACTCGTAGGTATCCTGCCTTCACATACTCTGGCGGTGTCCTAGTTCTGAATGTGAGGATAATAGTGGCGGTTTAGACCTCCTCACCATCCCTGCGCCTGGTAATGCGCCGGGCATGGGTGACTCCTTCAATGCCCTCCACTATTTCCTTCTCGGAACATTCCAGTAGGTCCCTAGAGCTGATTACACCTCTGCTGGTGTTCAGACTCTTGTGTGGCATGACTTCCACTTGGAGATCACAGAGTCTTCTGCATCTTAAAAGCCCATCAGAGTGTGTCTTGCCATCTACTTCTACAAGAAGTTCCATTGATTTGTGTAGCTTAGACACACTCTTGGGCTCTCCCACTACTGACTTGAGTCCCTTATAGATAAGGAAAGGGCTCAGCTTTGTCAGGCTTTTCCCTTCCTCTGTGCACCTGACCACCAAAATGATGGCCAGGTAGTACAGCTGGGGCAAGTAGTTTCATGGGATTTTTTTTGTCCATTTATATTCTTGTTAGTTCGGCACCTGTGCTCCCCACCCGCCATCGAATCCAACAAGGGGACGGGCCATTCAGAAGTCCAGAATGAGCCCGCCAGGGCTACACAGGTGCTATACTCAGTCAGCTGCTGCATCGGACATGTGTCTGATACAGCAGCTCCCTGATTGACCCTCCAGCTCGGCATGACCAGTCGGTTGACCCAGAGCGGGCCATCTGGGCCTCAGGTCTAGGGGAACTTGGAGCCAAAGTATTGTGTTGTGGTGGTTTATCCTCAGATAGCCACCACTCAAACACCAGGATCTATTTATCCCCCCTTACCCGTCGCAGTCCACGGCAAACAGACTGGTCTAGGACGTAGTGAGATTTTAGAGATAAGGTGACAGAGTGATGATCAATGAAGGCAGACTGAGGAAAAGAGGAGGCAGACACAATGATAGAAAAGAAGTAGGGCACTTTTGAGCTCCAAAAAAGCTAAGGAAAGAGGAGCGCAGTTTAACGTCATGTCTCGGGACGGTAGAAAATATTCTGACAATTCCAGCGCTGTAAGAAGCTTGATGTGCCTGATGCTGAGGCATGCAAGACTAAAGAACAAGGACAGGACAAGAAACAGTAACAATAAATCACAATCTGTCAACAACAGTCAGTGATGAGAACCAAGCCATTATTATTGCTTTCTCCACTATTTTTATCCCACAGCCCTTTTCTTTTATATTTAATAAATTGCATTTCGTAAGAAAGTAACTTATTGGATTATCATCTATGTACCTTTTTTCCTGTATTCACATTGATTTTTATCCAGTAGATTATCCTTAAAAGTCACTGACAAAGGTAACACTAACAAATTTAACAACTGACCTGTTGTGTTGCAGCTATGGCTTGTGAAGCAGCTGCTGCTATAGCTGGATTGCCAGCTCCTATATTGCCCAGTGTATATGAGATACCACTAGCATTGGATGAGTTTGAGCTAAACATTTTAACTGCAGGTGAACTAGATGTGGAGCTAGGTCGCCTCTGGCCAAATGATTCTCTCACGACATCATTGGCCAGATTAGACAAAACCTCAGTGGCAAGTCTTTTTTCTGTGTGATTTGAGAAAGACGATTGGTTATGCGTAAGTCGTCGCTCTGAAACAAAATCAAAGCATTATTCATTGCTTTTAAGGCTCTAAAAAGAATCTGAGGAAGTTGTCATGACTTTCAAAATATTGATAAGCTTGACCATTGGTTTATTTGAATTTGAGAAAGAAGGCTTTACAAAGATGTAATTTACTCTCATAGGCACAATAAAATAATAATTCCCCCCTCCCCAACCACAAAAAAAAAAAAAAAAAACAAAAAAAAAAAAAAAAAAAAAAACAACACCTCAAAACAAAGAACATTATACTCACTTTCTGATTTATGATTAGTCAGACTAGGAGGAGGTTTGTCGAGTTCTAATGAACCTGTTTACAATATGAAAACAATAATTGATACAAAACATCTTCTTAATGATGTTGAAGACCATCCTTTTTATATCTAATTAAAATTGCAGATTGTATAAAAAAAAAAAAAAAAAAAAAAAAAAAAAAAAAAAAAAAAAAAAGCTTATATTAAGTGTATCAATTAGTTTGTATCAGTCATGTAATTAAATTTGTAGTAAGAATCAGGCGACAATCTATAAAGGGGACTAATTCAGCGTATACCACCACTTCAGTCAAGTACTATTTCTTTCCCTTGTTTGATATACCAAACAGAGCCATTTATTACCAATAGTTAATTAACTAATAGGTTAATTTTTAAGAAATTGTTTCGTGTTGCCAGGTAAAAGAAATAATTGTGAAATTTCAATTTCAGCTTGATCCGAGATTGGCTGTACAAACTTTTGGCCAGTGAGATACACAGACAGACAGAATGAGTAGATACAAGCTTTGTAAAAAGGTTGAACTGTAAAGTGGCACATTAATTTCTTTTTCAAAATTGAAGCTTGTAAAAGGATTGCTAAGAATGACAGCACTTCATGTTAACTTAATATATTTGTTTTATTAAGTTCACAATAAAAATGAATTGAAAAATGTTTGTAGAACTCTATATTAACTAAAGCTTAGCTTATGTTACCACAGAGCTGGATAGGGCTTTAGAAAACTTCAGACATTAGATAATATTACTTGAATAGCTCTACAAAATAAAACTATGTCTAATGTAAATATGTCAGATTGTATATCTAATATAAACACATATTATATTACGTTTTTCTAACACTTCTGTGATTCCTGCATTGTCTGCCTCAAGTTCCATTTTAAATTTGGAAAGTTCTTGATCAAGTCTTCTGGAATGCCTATCAACCTGTAAGATGAGCATAACAGCCTACATTTTTCAATCCATTCAGTGTAATCAAAACTAAAGTACAACTGCATTATGTTAGCAACAGAAAAGACAGATCAGATATAAATGTTTCAGACCAGATTAATAATGGCATTTATCAGCAAACAAAATAGTCAAATGTACTAACCAGATCATAAATGTGATTAGCAAGTTGCACTTTTTCATCTGTATCTTCCAAAGCTTTATAATATTCCTGAAAATATGCAATGAATTGTCATCTTCAACTTATAAGTTAATTTGTAAATATCTTTAGATCAATCTAAAAATTATGATCATCTCTCAAGCAAAGTAAAACAATTCTGAATACCTCTTTGATCTTTTTGAACTGCTCTTCTCTCCACTCTTTTTTGACTGATGGTTGCATACACTTTTTGAAAAATGTTTTGACTGTTTCATTTAAAGTATCCAAAGTATCTAGACAAAAAAACAAAACAAAAAAAACAAGGTTACAAAGACAGTTTGTGTGGAAACACAAACTGAAAATCTGCCCCCGAAATGGTCCACCCAGGCAGGTAAAAAGGCAGGTTTCAGTATTATCAGAATGAAATTCTATCAAAGACAAATGACAGAGAAGAATGGAGAAAAAAGGTTAACAGATTTTGTGTGGTGCCCCAACAGTCCAGCAGACCAAAAAATAGATGAATGTGAAGCTAGATGTGAACCTGGCCTAACTGATGACTTATAATGAATATCTAATTGTTTTGTAAAGGGTCAATGTCTTATTCCTCAAGAAAAAAATAAATTTTCCTTTGATTAAATGTTATATAGTATTCGTGCAGCACTACAGTTCACGCGATAATTTTTTTTTTTGACAAAATCTACAACCGTTTGCATAAATGTGTTAAAAATATGTTAAATAGCTATCTCCCCTAATAAAGAGCCTCCCCTGTTTGTTACTATTAATAGTGAATAGTTGTTAAAGTGGTGTGTATTTTTATGAAAAACTGCTTGCATAAGTGATTTAAGAAATTTGATTTTT